>CM032754.1:22237910-22578350 GCA_019155195.1 Avicennia marina
TTTTTTTTTCAAATTTCTCACTCCACAATTACAACTATTACATCATTTTTCCTTCTTCATTCTCTCTCCGTTACCACTTTTAATAACTAGAACAACACCAATAAAATATATTAAATAACATATTAATAAATTTTTTAATTCATTAAAATACATATACAGCTACTATCAATATTTTATTTTAAAAACGCATACAACAACCTCTCACTTCACACAGCAATTAATGTTTCAATAACTCAACTTCATCAATACCTTCTTCTTCTTCTTCTTCTTCTCGTTATCTATTCTTCTCTTCGTCTTCTCGTAATCTTCGTTCTTCTTCTTATTCTCTCTTTGTCTTTCACGTCGTTCTTCTTCTGCTTTTCGTTTCTTTCGGTTTCTTCGTGCTAGCTCTTCTTCTTTAGCTGCGTTCTTCTTCTTACTTCTTCTTCTTCTTCTTTTCTTCTTCGGCTCACCTCTTCTTCTTCCTCTTCTTCTTCTTCTCTTCTTCCCTCTTCTTCTCTCATCCTTGTTTCCTTCTATCTTTTCTTCTCTTCTCTACTTATTTCTTCCTCTTACACACTTCTCTTTTCCTATTACCTCAATACTTCATACCTCTTATTTCGTCTTATTCTTCTTCTTCCTCTTCTTCTTTCTTAACTCTTCTGCTTTATTACTTCTTCATCTTTTCTTCTTTCTTCTGACTCATTCTTATGTACATCTTTTCATCTTCTTCGGCCTCTTCCTTCTTGTTCTCTTCTTTCCTCTTACCATCTTCGGTCTTCTTCCTCTTCTTTCTTCATAGTCTTATTTCCTCTTCTTCTCGCTTCATTCTGTAATTTCTTATTCTTCTATCAATGAATATCATTCTAGCTTAGTTTCTTCCTCTATCTTCTACTTCTTTTTTCTTATTCTTCTTCTCCTCATTATTTTCCGCGCTTCACTTTTCTCCTCCTCTTCTTCGTTCTCTTCTTCTTTTCTATTCCTCTCTTCCTCTTCTTTCTCTTTCTTTTATTCTGGTGCTTCTTTAGATATTCTGGTCCTTCTCTCCTTCTTTTCTGTCTTCCCTCTTCTTTTTCTTCTTCTTCTTCCTCTCTCTCATTCTTCTCTTCTTCTTCGTTTCTTCTCTCCCGTCTTCTTCTTCTTCTTTTCTTCTTCTCCTCTCTCCTTTTTTCTTTTCTTCCTCCTACCTATCCCTCCTTCTCTTCTTCTTCTTCTTGTTCTTCCTCCCCTTCTTTCTTTTGTTTTTTCTCCTTTCTCCTTATTTCTTCTTATCCTTTTTCCTCTTCACTCGTCTTCTTTTCTCCTATTCCTCTTTTTCTCTTCTTTGCCGTTCCTCCTCGCTCCTCCTCCGCTCTCCTCCTCCTCCTCCTCCTCCTTCTTCTTCTTCTTCTTCTTCCTCCTCCTTTTTTTTTTCAAATTTCTCACTCCACAATTACAACTATTACATCATTTTTCCTTCTTCATTCTCTCTCCGTTACCACTTTTAATAACTAGAACAACACCAATAAAATATATTAAATAACATATTAATAAATTTTTTAATTCATTAAAATACATATACAGCTACTATCAATATTTTATTTTAAAAACGCATACAACAACCTCTCACTTCACACAGCAATTAATGTTTCAATAACTCAACTTCATCAATACCTTTTTCTTAAAAAGATCATCCAATCGCATTCAAAACGTTCTGAGAATTTTTCTAATTCCATAGTTAAGTCAACCATTTCGCTTAACTTTCATGGTCCATTTTTTTATCAGCCCAAAGATGACTCACGTTAAAGTCACTCCAATCCAACAATACTGCACACGAAACGCCCACCACTTTAGTTTTCTACTATTAGTTTCTTTTATCCAGTCTTTGCATTGGAAGGAAGGGGAGAGGAAGACAGAACCATCCGCCATTATAAAATGCTATTATTTAGACAACCGAACATGGCATTATCATGTGGAAAAATTACATTTTGTATCTTATAACTGTACCCATTTCGAATTTTATGTCTTTAACAAACAACAACAACAACAACAATAATAATATCGACAACAACTTAATACAGCATTTTCTATATGTGGGCAAATTTATTTATAAACTATCTGATTTTTTTGATGAATTTGATTTTCACATTAATGGCTTCTTAAACCTTCCCTTTTATTAATTATTAATTAATTAATTACAAAAGCCAAACTGCCTTTCAGCAATGAAAAAACTACTTGCGAAGGGGAACGTACATGATCTAATTATCATATCAATTAATAAATTCATTCCCTCCATGGATTCAATTTTGTTACAATTATTGTTTCACTGCTTCTCTGAAATATTTGTTCAGCAGTTCAAGAGAGTACATCCGGATTACGTTTAATGCTTAATCGGCTCACCTTTTGATTGTCAAATTTCCATGCATGCCAACCAGCATACTGAAACTGATTCCGATCCACAAGTTTTTCTTGACCTGAAAAAAAGAAACATTCAATTCTGCACTCTCCGTGAATTTTAGTTCTTCAAAATCAAAACAAAGGATTATTTACACCTTATGATTCCTCTTGTTTTTTCAAAATTTTTGCACGCGTGTGGGCATATTGTGCTTCTGCTGTAGAAATTATGAAGAGAACGAAATCATGATGGAGACATTTTATTACTTTTGTTTCTGTTGATGCTAATTAATTAATCAATTGCAATAATTAAATGGTTGAACACAAACGGCTCGATCGCCTTTTATAAATCAATCATCTAGCTAGTAATAATGCAAATGTACACTATATACGCTATGATACTCTCACTTTTATTTGTAGGATTTTGGAAACGCAACGTTGGTTTTGTAGTCGGTGCAATGATATGTGAGAAGTTGTCAACAACATATCAAAAGTGAGACAAAAAGAATAATCTTTATTGTGTGAATAAAAACTAATGAAAAGAAGAGGAAAGTTGAGAAGAAATCACAACTTTATCATAAACCCTCAACCAAACACGCCCTAGCTAGTGCGAGAGTAGCAGATTTGCTGCTCCCCTCTCTTACTCTTCTCACGCTTAATCTCTCCCTCTCACTTTATTGTCCTCTTATAAATCCCCTGTACAATGCCTATATTTATAGGATACAAAGTAATATAATTTTGATGTTATTTCTAACTTATTAAATAACAATAATTAAGGAAAATTAAATATTAGAGAATAAATCAATAATATCTAGAATAAATTGCCTTCCAAAATCAAAAGGCTATGTTTGGATGCATATTTGAGTCCCATTTCTAAGGTGTAGGTTGTTGTGTAGGGTAGAAGTCGAGTCTTATGAATGTTTGGATGTCATCACTGGTCACTTAAATAGCAATACAAATGGTAATGTTTGCATGCACTCCTAAATCTTAAGAGTAATGACATCATCAAGTAGGTGCAATTAATATAAGAGAAACTTATGCGTGCATTTGAGTTTGAAATCAGAAACATTAGCTAGAAGAAAATCAGAGAAGTAGGCGGGGCCACGAGTTGAATATGAACTTGGGCCGCCAATTTGTGCTTCTTCTGCAAGAGATCTTTGGCCCAGTCAACTACATGAGGCACTCAAGTAGTGGGGCGGAGAGAGATATAACTGTGTCTCTGATTCTTAGAGAATATATATTCTTGTCCATGTATTCAGATGTGAGAAAGGCATAACGGTCATTTTGTTGGCCCAAGATCTTGTGAACTGAATTTGTATAATGTTAAGACACCCTAGTTTTCTGGGTGGAAATGCCACTAACCAAACAGATCCTTGGGTCTAGGCCGATTATCTTGGGCCGAACATAGTCAAAAGTTTTATGATAATTAATCATTCTTTAAAAATCTCATTTTGTACATAATGTCCTTCTCCAAGACTTCATCTTTGTGAAAATAATTCTTCTTCTAATTTTCAATCATTTCCAACATTATCAATTGAAAACATGTTATTATTACATAGTCAACAAATCAACAGCATCGGTTATCCTCCCGTTATTGTGATTGGGATTTTATTTCATTTATAAGATGGATTTCGATTAATAAGTGGCACTTATGGCGGAGGCAGATCACGCTCGAGGCGGAGGAGTTGGCAGTAGAAAGAAAAATGGGAAGTTAGATGGGCTTGGGCGTGGAGGAAGTGGCGGAGAGGCACATGGGAAGCCAGACAACGGATGTGTACAAAATGGGTGGCCACACCCCTGTGGGAATATGAGGGCCAGCTAGTCGTTGAAATATGGAAAATTGTAAGGAAGAAAATTTGACGAATAATACTGCTGGGCTCCATTCTTGTCTCCAAGTTGACGAGCAACACATCTGTACGTAGCCAACAGTTATAAGATCACCATCAGCACAAACATAGTCCAACAAGCCATTGCCTTTGCTTCAATAATTAAGATATTATTCAACAAAAGTAATTAGAAGAAGGCGCGCCGTGGCTTAACTAGGCTTGTTAAAGAAGAGAATTAAATATTAAATATATAGATTATAGGGTCGAAGAGTGGGAGAATTAGATTAGTGATATATGGTTGATAATAGCATTGGTTGGACGTGGCAAGGTGAGCACAGAGCAGGCGTTATTAGCTAGGGATTAGGTTCATCATTGATCGGATGGCTAAGAGCGTGCGGATGTTTATGAGACGAGCTAGGTATCTATCTTGTATTGTGTTAAAGCTGCCTAAATAATTACTGGTATTTCAACTGTTGCAAGCCAAACTATGTATTCATTGTTGATTAATAAATGGGGAAGTAGAAAAGAAAAAGGGAATGGAAATCTATAGCTGCAGATTACGCCCGAATTAATGACTTGGCACTGTCAAAATAGAAAATTGATGATGAGAACCCTTTTGGCTGGGCTCTGCAATTTGAATTTATAGCCCCTACATATTGAATGCGACTATATATGAATTTCTTGATTGTAGAAAAACGAAAGACCGAACGAAGCCGAATGAAGAAGTAGAGCACAATCATTTAGTTACATGTTTGGGTTGTTTTATTTCCCATGCGAGCTCGGCCTAAAATTTCAGTTCCCAACTTTGGATTGTAAAAGCCAGCAAGACATTCAAATCCTCTCTCAATTTCAGACAAACCTATGGCATGAAATGATTAACATTAATAGTCTTCTACATTTGCTCAATTATAACCAAACCAAATACAATTTAAGAGTTATCTCTAAATTCTTCCGCTACTAAAAACCACTTTTAATCCAACTATCTAAAATTTTCATTATCATTCTCATACTATCGAAATGTCCTTCGAATTAAATCAATCGTCAACGCATCAATCGTTAACTTCTCATCTTTCTAACTACACTAATGCTAACATGGTTCAACATCCGACAACTCAGCATTTATAACATTGTCTTTCCTTAACTCACTTAAACAAATATATCTCTAAACTCCAAATGTAAGATGATACCCTCTGCAAGGCATCCTTTAAAGACCCTCTTCTTGATCGATCCATATTTAGTGGCACCAATGAAAGCTGGCTCTACTTCAAGTAATGAGCCTAGTCGAATAAATTATAACAACGTTTCTTATTGGTAACTGGTAGTTGCAAGTCGGAGTAACTAGTTAAACCCAACCGCCTCTGGAGAGACTTGCAGTCAGTATGACCATTTGTTCATACCCCTTCTTGAACTTCGACATCCTCTAGGCTCTAGCTGCTAGTAAGGTGCCCCGATTGTGGTTACAAGGCACCGTGAGAAACTAAGCTAACCAAGCATAACTGAAGATAAAAAAAATATTAAAGAAAAGAAAACCTGAAATGACTTCAACTAGTGATTGCGCTGAAGTACACATTCTGGAAAGTTAAGAGAACAATCGATTATGGACCGAAAAAGCCATCGAGAAACATAGGTACCACAGAATATATTAACCAGGAGCCGATACTTCAAGATTATAAACATTAAAGGGATGGTGGTGAAGAAGACCAAAAGAACCATTGTGGCTGCCAATCCATGTTGATACAATAGAAGAGAGGTCAGAAACGCCAGCATCACAGCCACAATCGAGACGAAAAGCGCCGTTACTCCAATCACCAACCATGGGGGCATTTGAGACGTGAGTAAGTCGTTTTTTGCATAACGAGATGTGAGTAAGTCGTTCTTTGCATAACGAGATGTGAGTATGGACAGGAACATCAACATCGAAATGAACGAGGATAGAGCCGCCCACGCCTCGGCTATGGGAAAGATCACGAACAACTTTTCGGTTCGCAGAATCGGAAACTCGACGTCATTATCGTAGCCACATGGCACAGTAAAGGCAGCGTCGAAGACTACCGTGATGATGAGCATCGTCACAAGCATGCATGATTCTGCGGTTTGTTTCATCTGTTTTTCGGCTTCTTCCATCAGGTTTTTATGCTCCACTAAGAATAAGTTGCATGGTGTCTGTCCTCTTGAGTTCATGATATTTCTATACAATGGTTGGACAATCTTCTCAACTTCCTAACAATTTTGCAGGCGCACCTTATATATACGTCAGTACAAGATAAAAGGAAAAATAAAAAAGTATTTTGGCTGCATCTGCAGAGCTGCCCCAGGGATCTCTTTGAGCTGATTTTGAGGTGCCAACTTGGCAGCTAAGTGCAGCATGTTGTTCCGTCTTTGTCTATGTATGTTGATATCAAATCCTTGACGTCGACCAGCTCATATATCAGGTTGAAGATTTGCGCGTAGCGATGAGAAATGGCAATATGAAATATGCTGTGTTTAGAGCCGTTCGCTTTGTGTAGAAAGTCGGGATATCGACGAATTAATTCTACCAAGAAGTAGTAATTTCCTGATTCCGCAGCAATAAACTACGCTTTTGAAGTGTTCTCGTCAACCCCTCCAGTTTCCATGTCTTGTAGGCGTATGATGCTGTCCCAGAGGCAACCGAACATTGTATATGCATTACATGGCGCTGGCATTTTGCGGGGCTTCAACTTCACTGATGCCAATACTGAAACAATGACCAAGTTATTACAGCCCAGCGTACATAACATTCTTTAACATTAACAAAGCATAAGACAAATGTGTTGAGAAGCACTGACATTTGCTGGCAATACTGTCCATAAGCCCCCGTTGACTGTCTCCACAAAATGCTAATGGCTTCCGTGCAAGTACTTCTAATGGCCTCTCACCATTACTGTCCTCAACTACAGCTATCCTTTATTTTCGTGCACAATGCCCATTGCAAGACCTTAATTATGGATTTAAGAGATCATGCAAGAATCCTTCTTTTTTTTTTTCAAATAATTCAATTTGATGGAGCCACACACACACACACCCACACCCACACCCACACCCATAAGTTATACAAGTAATAACATACCGTATAATCCTGATTCAATGGATGTTGTGAAGAGCGTAATTTGATCTTCTATGGCCCAAAACTCATTAAAACCACGTAAGGAAAAAAGATGGTCAGTCATATCACTGTGGCCCTGCAGTGGAGCCACGAACAGAGGGGTAACCCCGTCACCACCTCGAATTGTTGGCAAATTAGGGTTCTTTTCCACCATTTTTCGAGCAATATCTATATGTCCTGCTGCAGCAGCAAAACTAAGCGCAGTGAATTTCCATGACAGATACTTCCATCTTTTCTAGTAAATTAGAAACAAAAGAAGCATGTCCCTCCGCTGCAGCTATTGATTAATGCACAGTCCTTATTTAACAATTCTTCAGCAGCCTCCCAATCACTGACGCAGGATCCGTGGATTTTTTATTTTAACATTTATTATTTTTATTTTTATCTGTTAATGAGTTTTAATAATAATTTGAGTTCATGGTTCAATAGGATTTAATATAAATAGTATTTTTATTTAGTTGAAACAGACAGATCTTTTGATATTTTATTTGAATTAAGAGTTAAGACCTAACTTTATCTGGATGTTAAAACGGTCAAATCGATACACACAAGGAATTACTCTTGTTGAAATCCAATTTAAGTTAATTGTGGCTGTTCTATCGATCACGTCGATTATTCGTTTTTAGGTTTATTTTTAGTTTCAATACGTTGGGTCTAACACTCTAATGCACGGTTCATATTCTTGGATTCCAATTTAGGTTCAATCTATTTTTATTCTTTCGCTATTTTCCCTCTAACCACATCAGTTGGTATCATAGCTAGTTGTATCGAATTCTAATTCGATACTCGATTCGGATTAAGGAAAAAAAAAAGAACAAAAAAAAAACAAAATTCAAAAAGTAAAAAGTCAAAATTCAACAAAAAAAAAAGAAAAAGAAATTGAAAAATAAAAAGGAGCAAAGAGGATTTGGGCTAGGCTTAGTGGGGCTGTAGAGTTGATGGATCAAAGACTTTGAGCCAATTCTAGATCAGATTATTTGTTTCTTCATTAGGCTTGTTATTGTTAGACCAAAAAGGCTCTATTTGTCTAATCTATTTTGTTAGGTATTAAGGCTTTGTTTGGTTATGGAATTTCCTACTTCATCTAAAGACTTGTTTGGTTGCTGGGTATTGGAAAAAAAGTGGAAAAAAAAATACAAAAAGAGGAAAGTAGAAAACAAAGAGTAGAAAAATAGTGAAAAAAATTGTGATAAAAAAAGGAGAGAGCAAAAAAAAAAAAAATACAAGGTGTGAGAAAAAAATTGTGAAAAATTACAAAAAAAAAAAGAGGGTTAAAGGACAAGGTGTGACAAAATAAAGTGAAAAAAATTTTAGAAAAAAAAAAATCTATTTGCACTTGTTTCTGCCAGGATGTCCGTTGATCATGTATATTACAAGAAACTAATGTTAGACGAAATATAAAAGTTGTCTAGAGTTGTGGATAAAATACAAAATTATCTTATTAGGGACAATAATACCTTGAGACACGAGAAGACAAGAAATAAACATATACCTTCAAAGCACTATTATGGTAAGGATTATGAATCGAGTGAAAATGAGTATAATAAGACATCTAAAGTATCAGATTCATATATTAAAAGTCAATCTTAATTGTGTTTTAATTGCTTTCAACGTGGACATAGGATGAGTGACTGTCGAAATAAGAAAGTTGATATTCATATTGGTATTAGTAAAGTTATGAAAGATAATAAAAGTCCATCAATAGAGATGCCATCTTTCATTGAAGTGAAAATTGTAGAGGATATGCCATTATAGGAAATACAACATAGAAATTGAGGAGGAGGAAATTGCGATAGAAGAAATAATAAAAGTTGTAATTGAAATTGAAGAGGTTAAAGTTGATAAGGAAAAATCCATATTACTAGAAGTGGAAGTTGAAGACGAGAATAAAAACAAGAATGAAGAGCCAGTAAAAGAATGAGAAATCTAACTTCTAAAGAGTCACGAATATGTTGACTCATTTGACTTTTCAGTTTCACTTTTGTTTGTTTGTGATTTTCAGGACTTAGAGTTTTTGCCAGTTAAGGAGATTTTATGTATATGTCTATGTAAGTACTTGGAGAATGCGCCTATCATTTTGCATGGATCATTATTAATATATTATTGTTGGTCTTGTGTCGTTGCATGAATATTTCACATGCACGTGTTTGACTCTAGAACCTTGAAAGAGAGTGATTGTGGAGTATCAAGAAGATTCTGTAAATTGGTATTTGATCTAAGAGGACACAAACTCGAATTAAGGACAATTCGCCCTCAAAAGGAGGAGTATGACGCGATCTAGAAATCCTTCGATTTTTATTTTTATTTTTATCTGTTAATGAGCTTTATTAATAATTTGGGTCATATGGGCTTTTTAAATTTGGATTCGATATGATTTAATATAAATAGTATTTTTATTCAGTTAAAACAAACTGATCTTTTATATTTCATTTAAATTAAGAGTTGTAAAACTATTCTATTTTCTTCCAATTTGAGAATGTTTAAACTGATTTAAAAGGAGTAATTCTTATTTGAATATGATGTATTGACTGAATATCAATTATGGCCGTACTATCACATTGATTATTTTATTTTTAGGTTCATTTTTTATTTCAATACATTAAGTCAGGTGTTCTGATACATGATTCGTGTCATTGGAATCTCATTTGGGTTCAATGTATTTTTATATTTCGACCGTCCTCTCTCTCGTTATGTCATCACCCTTTAATGCAGCAATGTGTAGGGGCGCGCACTGAGTGAAATATCTTTCTCCTGCTTGGACATGAATTATTGAAGAATGATTCAAGTCATGTACTTAATTCTCCATCTAGCATTCATTTGTAGGGATTTTACTTCACAATGCAATAATTAATAGACCAGAATAAATATGTAATTGTTAAACTTAAAAATTTATTAAGTATATACTGAGTTTTTTTTCAGGTCCTTCACTACCTTTATTGTATCTTTATTGGAAAAGCTGAAATTACTCTCCTGACTCACTAAAGAAAATTGTATTTTTTTTTTTTAAATTTTGGCAATTTATGAGAGAAGAAATTTTCCTTTGGGACATAATGAGTTGGAGTGGACTATGAATTAAATGTGTTTACAATTTGGTAAACTCATTGAATCAAATCAAAGTCAAATTTTATTTTTCTCTTAATTTATTATATATCTATGATTTGATTTTCGATTATTATATCCAATTTTTAAAAATATTATATTATTATCTTATATATGCTCAAAAAAAATATTTTATTTTGATAGATATATTTTTTATCTCTAAAAAATTTAATTTAAAACAATTAAATAATAAAATAAAAATATTCAATATTTATTTATAATCTATATAAATAAAATTTATAATTTTAAATATGAATTTATTTATTTTTATTTTTATTATTCTTTAATTTGTGATCGATCAGCAGCCGCATGCTGCCGGGAGCTGGCCTTCTCTCCCTATGGATCGGGTTCCTTCCGTCAAAAAAACAGATACTCAAGCTTTTCGCCCATAGATTAATATTGCATGCCTTCATGAGAACAGGCAAAGAGAGAACGCAAACTTCTACAAATTACCTTGAGTCAAAGGCAGAGCTGCTCACTGCTTCCGATCAAGAAGATGGTTAGCAGTGTATGCATATATGCATTAGCACATCAGTAGTTAAATAAATAATGGTGGACGATCCCTGCTTTTTCAGTCTTGTCTGAAGTAGAGAATTAACGTTTGTTATGCGGGACAAGGCCGAAGTCTCCGAGAAATTTCCCTCTTGTCCAGATATATATGCGTGTTGTTCAAGTTAAACAAGAACGGTAATGAGACAAGAGAGGGAAACTGTTATGAATTGTCCTCATGGAAGACCATTCAACGTGGGGCAATCGTTCTATACCGACGGGAACACTGCTCTCGACACTCACAAATAAGTGTGGAAGTAGAGCCCACGACATGACCTTGGGGAGCATTGTTCTCGCGCTGCACAAGTGTTGAGTAATGCTTGGACAGTGATCAGGGCACCCACTCCACATGGAACATCCAATAATTAATTCCGCCCGTGCTTTCCCAGTAAGTACTCTGTTTGATGTGGCAGGTATGATCATTTTTTGCCCTTTTCTTTATTTTTTGATTTAATAAAATAAATCAATGATTACGTCCTGATTTTAATGTCATTAATAATTCATGTATACTTGGAATATTACATGCGTGTGTAAAATTTTTATAAATTATAGTATTTTATTAATTATAACAAACTATATTAAATATAAAAGTGATTTAAAGTTAAAAATATTAAAAAAATTAAACAAAATAGAGAGAGTGAGTGTAAAGATATAAAAAGTATTAGATATGAACTATAAAAATATTACACAATGTACAATCAAAGACATTATTAATAGATAGTATAGATAAATTATGCAAAAGGTCACTCGACGTGTGCTGTCACTAGATAAAATAACTAATAATATTTTATAAATGTAAATTTTATATTTTTTTCATAAAACAATAAACAAAAAAAAAGAAAACCTAAGAAAAATAGAGTAGATTTAACTTAGAAGAAAAAAAATAGAAAAGAAGAGTGAAAATAAAATTTATCAAAAATTGATAGCATATTAATAATTATATTTAAGTGTATATTTTTGATTAAGCATGATAGTGTAATCTTATTATTTGAAGACAATAATATAAATCAACTAAATTAGCAACAAACTGGTATAGATAGTATAGATATATAACACACACTATGTGTGTGTGTGTGCGCGTACAGTTTGATTCGAGAGAGAAAATCATACAAAAATAATGTTCGCACGGGAAGAAATCGCATTAACACTAAATAATCGTTATTCGTTTGCCCTCACTGTATACTTCTCGGTATAGCATGTGGCGGGGCACTGCGTCGTCAGTCGTCACCGTCACCACCACCCCCATCGCCGCCAGCCTTTTCAGTCTTTTCAACTAGCTGGACCTGATAACTATTTCCATTTTCATTGAATCCAACCCGAATAATTTCAGGAAACAAACATCCCCAATTCTCACCCGCAATGGATCTGGCGGTGGAAGAGCTTCAGTTGCTGAGCATTCCCGACGTCCTCAAGGAATCAATTTCCATCCCCAAACAACTCCCAAGACCTTCTACCTAATAACCCTAACCCTAATTTTCCCCCTTTCTCTTGCCATTTTAGCTCACTGGCTCTGAAATATTTGTTCTGCACTTCAAATAGGTACATCCAGATTACGCTTAATGCTTGGCATTCACCTATACCATTTCTGTCGAGTCTCAAAATCGAGTAACAAGTAGCACTAACTAGTCAACCAATTGACTCTTCAGACTTGCAGTCAATATGACCATTTTGTCCCTGCCCCTTCTTGGACTTCAACATACTTAGGCTCTTGTTGCTGGTAAGGTGCCGCGATTATGGTTTCAAAACACCGTGAGAATCCAAACAAACCAAGCATAATTCAAGATAGAGAAAAATATTACGAAAATAAAACCCAAAATGACTTCCAACTAGTAACTGCACTGAAATACACATTCTTGCAAACTAGGAGAACAATCGATTATTGGACCGAAATAGCCATCGACAACCATAGGTGCAACACAGTATATTAACCAAGAGTTGATACTTCAAGGTTATCAATATCAAAGGGAGGATAGTGAAGAAAACCAAAAGAATCATTGTGGCCGCCAATCCATGTTGATAGAACAGAAGAGAGGTCAGAAACGCCACAGTCATGGCCACAATCGAGACGAAAAGTGCCATCACTCCAATCACCAACAAGAAGGGCAGAGACGTGAGGAAGTCTTTTTCTGCATAACGAGACGTGAGTATGGACAGGAACATCAACATCGAAGTCAACGAAGACAGAGTCGCCACCACCTCGGATATGGGAAAAATCACGAACAACCTCTTGCTTTCCAGGATTGGAACCCCGGTGTTGTTGTCGTAGCCACCGGGCACAGTAAAGGCGGTGGTGAAGACGACCGTGGTGATGAGCATCGCCACGAGCATGCATGATTTCGCGGTCTGTTTCATCTGTTTTTCGCCTTCTTTCATCAGGTTTTCGTGTTCCTTTAAGAATAAGTTGTGTGGTGTCTGCTTTTCTGAGTTCGTCATATTTCTATACGATGGTTGGACAATCTTTTCGACTTCCTGACAATTTTTCAGGCGCGCCTTATATATATATGTTAGTTCAAGATAAGAATAAAGAAGTACGTTAAATTGATTTGTACTACCTTATACCACAACACTTCTCGCTGCATCTGCAGGGCTGCCCCAGGTATCCCATTGAGCTGATTTTGAGGTGCCAACTTGGCAGCTAAGTGCAGCATGTTGTTTTCGTCTTTGTCTATGTATGTTGATATCAAATCCTTGACGCCGTCTAGCTCGTATAGCAGGCTGAAGATTTGCGCGTAGCGACGAGAAACGGCAATATGAAATATGCTGTGTTTAGAGCCGTTCACTTTATATAGAAAGTCGGGATATTGCCGAATCAATTCTACCAAGAATTCGTAATTTCCTGATTCCGCAGCAATAAACAACGCTTTTGAAGTGTTATTGTCAACCCCTCCAATTTCAATATCTTGTTGACGTATGATGCTGTCCCAGAGGCAATCGAACAGTGTGTATGCATTACATGGAGCTGACAAATTGTGAGGCTTCGACTTCATCAAAGACAGTACTGAAATAATAACCAAGTCATTACAGTCAAAACAGAATCAGAAGTATAGCTCACGACATTCTTACAGAAACCAAACCCAAGACAAATGGATCGAGAAGTACTGACATCTGCCCAAAAGTCCTTGTTGATTGTTTGCACAAAACGCTAATGGCCTCCGCGCAAGCACTTCTAATGGCCTCTCACCATTGCTGTCTTCAACTACAGCTAGCCTTTGGTTTCCATTCAGAATGCCCATTGCAAGACCTTGATTATGGATTTAAGAGATCACGCAATAATCAATTGTTTTCTTAAAATAATTCAATTTCATGGACGCTATATACATATACACGCGCACACGCACACGCACACACAAGTTATACAAGATTACATACCGTACAATCCTGATTCGATGGATGCTGTGAGGAGTGTACTTTGATCTTCTATGGCCCAAAACTCATTAGAATCACGTAAAGAAAAAAGGTAGTCGGCCACATCACTGTGGCCTTGCAGTGCTGCCATGAAAAGAGGTGTAACCCCATCACCACCTTGAATTGTTGGCAATTTTCGGTTCTTTTCCACCATTTTCCTAGCGATATCAATATGTCCTTCCGCAGCGGCAAAACTAAGTGCAGTGCATCCCTTGTCGTTCCGAATTTCCACGTCAGATACTTCCATCTTTTCTAGTAAATTAGAAACGAAAGAAGCATGTCCCTCCACTGCAGCTATGTGCAATACGGTCTCTCCTCCTTCCGTTATTGGAGCCTTGATCAATGTACAATCCCTATTTAACAATTCTTCAGCAGCCTCCCAATCACCCTTTAATGCAGCACTGTGTAGTGGCACACACAGAGTAAAGTATCTTTCCCCTGCTTGGACATGAATTATTGAAGAATGATACCAGTAATGTACTTAATTCTCCATCCAGCATGCATATGTACTGAAGGAATTTACTTCACAATTCAGTAATTAATGGACCAGAATAAATATGTAATTGTTAAACTTAAAAATTTATAAGTATATACTGATTTTTTTTTTCAGGTCCTTCACTAACTTATTGTATCTTTATTGGAAAACAGAAATTACTCTTCCTGAACCACGGATGAAAATTGTATTTTTTTTTTAAATTTTGGCAATTTATGAGAGAAGAAAATTCCTATGGGAAATAACGAATTGATTTGGACTATAAATTAAATGTGTTTACAATTTGGTAAACTCATTCAATGGAATCAAAGTCAAATTTTAGGTAGTCAGTATCACAATTTTTAAAATTTCAATTTTTTTGCTATTTAGTTTCATTATACCTTACCAAACTGAATATTAAATTTAAATTTTATTTTTTAATATTTGTCATATTTTTGCTTATATTTCTCTTAATTTATTATACATCTATGATTTGATTTTTTGGTTATTATATTTAATTTTTATAAATATTATGTTATCATCTTATATATGTTAAACAAAAAATATTTTATTATGATAGATATATTTTTGTCATTAAAAAATCTAAATTAAAACAATGACATATTAAAATAAAATATTCAATATTTATTCATAACCTATATGATTAAAATTTATAATTTTAAATATGAATTTACTTATTTTTATTATTTTAATTTTTAAATAAAAATTTAGTTTACTAAAATATTGAATCAAATACACTAGGAAACTTCAGTAAATTACCGAACTAAAATTTTTGCTTGGATATTAGGTATGCAACTTTAGCATGTTGAAATTTTAATATATAAAAAATTCGATTCGACTTGATCTGAATGTTCGAACGCACCCCAACTATAATAATTCACCGACCTTTTTTAATTTATCCAGTCAGATGCTTCGGAAAAAATTAATTTTCAACGAGAGAAATAGCCAATGTAACTAATTACCCGTTTTTTTTTTTTTTTTAATTTTCATATACGTCCATACAAAATTTAAACAAAAGAAATAATGAAAAGTTTTTTCAATTTTTCCTCGCCGTCAGTCGATAAAGGGCATGGATATTTTTGAATTATTGGCTGACTTTTATGGTCTTCGAACACAAGCAGGATACTGGCCACAAAAAACGACAAAAAGAAAAAACTCACACACAAGCAGGATAAAAATTTATGAAGTCCATGTTGGTTGACTTAAAGTCGTCTATACCATGAATTATTATTGCAGCATCAGAATAATTAGGCCAAACCGACATAGTTTTTACAAAACTGGCATGGTAGTGCTGCGGACATATGACCTAACCTCCACATTGTACCATTACAAGTTTTCGCGGGATCATTATCAACCCTATATATATGTAGTTTCTTTTGGAATTAAAGAAAAAAGCCATTAATCTAGATGCTGTTACGTACGTTCACCTTGAGTAAATAACAGGCATGCAAACCATTGGAAGGGTAAGATAATTAATTCAATGATTTGGAAAAAGGAATTCTTCCTTTAATTAAAATCCAAGTTTGATAATCCAATTATGTACATATTATATGTTGAATAAGTCAGTATTAAAAACTTTTAGTAAATTACCATATTTAGAAGTCAATTCTTTCAAACATTATGCTATTTATTTTTTTTCTCTTTTACTTTTACACTCTCCTTAAGTTTCTGTGTCAAACATTCTTGCTTTAAAATTTGCATACAAAGAGCCTAAGAAATTCGTTAAAGTAATTATTTCATGCAATACAAGCCAGTGTCTGTTTGGGTGAGAGAGCAATATTCACAATAATAGAAATGAAGTTGGAAGAGCGGCACTTACGAACGCGTGAAGAAAAATCTTGAGTTGTCATCTTTCAGTTTCTCGACTATTTTTGACTGCTCAATTCCCGTCGAACTTGCAATTTCTCTACAAAATGGAAGGTATCTGCCTCAAAATCGTAAATACATACTTGTATATATATATAGAGAGAGAGAGAGAGAATATATATATATATATATGTATATATAAAGCCCACAACAAAACCCTGTCAGATATTGATGTAATCTGTTTGCAGCACTATGATACACGATAGTTGGCCGAAAAAGAATAATCTCTTCCAAGTTCTAATACACAATTCATGGATGCAATAAGAAAAAAATGCATGCTTATATATAGTTTATATGTAATAATTGATTTAGGGAGCATGTACTCTCAAAAATTTAGAAATTATTATTGATTCAGGCTAAACAATATATCGCCATGCTATGCTATGCCTAATCTCGCCAGAAAAAGTAATCAAGTAATTTGTGATCGATCAGCAGCAGCATGCTGCCGGGAGCTGCCCTTTCCCCGATCGAAAGAGTTCCTTCTGTCAAACTAACAGATATTAAAGCTTTTCACCCACAGATTAATATTGCGTGCCTTCATGAGAACAGGCAGGAGAGAACACACAATTTTAAAGCTTAATTTCTGCAAATTACCTTGAGCCGAAGGCAGAGCTTCTCACTGCTTCTGATCAAGAAGATGCTCATATGTGTTAGCACATATCAGCAGTTAAATAATAGTGGAAGATCACTGCTTTTCAGTCTCGTGCGTTATGGGGGTCAAGGCCGAAATCTCCTAGAATTTTCCCTTTGATTTGTCCATATATTCAAGTTAAAATCAAGTCCCAAATCCTAATATATAATAAAGAATATAGAATAAATAAAAGAAAGAAAAAAAATAGAAAACATTAGAATTGACAAGTGAATATAACTAATAAATTTTGAGGAGGGTACCGTGAAATGATCATGTATAAAGAATTAAGAGTATTTAAGTGATTGCAAACTATACAATTAAAGATATTATTAGTATATAGTATAAATAAATTATTTAACAAGGTCACCCAATCATGTGTGTGCTCAGTTATATAAATTAATTCATAATATTTTATAAATATAAGTTTTCTATTGTTGATAAAACAATAAAGAAAAAAAAGAAACTAAACCGAAGAAAAATAGAATAAATTTAACTTAGAAGAAAAAAAATAGAAAAGAAATGTGAAAATAAAGAATATCAAAAAATTGATAGCATATTAGCAATTATGTGTGAGTTCGTTTGGTATTTTTAAGCAAGCATGACAGTGTAAACTTATTATTGATTAAAAACAGTGTTGTA
This sequence comes from Avicennia marina, assembly GCA_019155195.1. Classification (NCBI taxonomy): domain Eukaryota; kingdom Viridiplantae; phylum Streptophyta; class Magnoliopsida; order Lamiales; family Acanthaceae; genus Avicennia; species Avicennia marina. The sequence goes on from CM032754.1 coordinate 22,255,895, forward strand.
ATCCTCAATGTGTAACCAAATAACACCAAACACTTAATGGTATAAATTATATAGATATAACACTTTATATTCTTGTCATCATGCAGGAATGATTTTGGGTGTGACCCATCTCTGTGCCTCCCCCTCTCCACCCAAATAGAAATTAAAGAATGTTGCTTTTTTATGTTTTTCTTATCATGGCGGCTATGCTAAAAGCTATTCAAATAAAGGGTGGGGGATACTTGGTTGACTGCAAGTCGTCACGCCACTGTATGTGTCTTTCAATAGGGCTGTTAATTAGCAACTTGATCGATAATTGTTAAAATTTTGTTTGCCTGAATTTGGTCATATTCAATGTAGACTTTGAGTCTAGTATGAAGATTGAATTTTGAAATATTGTTAAAATTAGAATTTGAACTTAATTTGACATAAAAAAAAATACTTTTGAATTGATATCAAGTTAAGTAATTCGATTTATTAACGCCTACATTCTCTGTGGCCATGTTGCCGTCAGATTATAGTTACTCTTTTATCGGTATTTTTGCTATTTCTTCCCGTTTCCACCACAATGGATGAGTAGTAAAAATGAATTTGATTGGTTTGGTTTGGTTTGTTGGGGTGGGAATCTTTGAGGTGAAAAGTTACGTCAGTCCATCCCCATCACTTCTTACATATTCCAGCTACAAAATCCACAATTGACCAAAGAATCGACTGGGGGCCAATGGTCTGCTGTAAACTTCAGCTGAATTTGACACAAAGCCTTCGAAATTTTGGTGGGTCAGTCACCAGTCGATCAAGAAGTTAGCCCGAAATTATTCGGACGGGAGCCCGAATCCCCTTTTAAGTGTAAATGGATCCTTTGTGCATCTGCACAGACAATTGGATGAGCAAAATTATCGAAAAGCAAGTGGAAAAAACAAACATATCAAGCGAAATACTTTATGCAATATTTTGAATGTCTCTCTCTTATGGAAGGAAAGTCGTGTTTAGTACAGTGCCTATATATCACTCACGTAGGGAATAAAATACTTAATTAATCATGTGGCGAAAGAAGTCACACTGTGAAAAGTTACATTCCCTTACTCTGTATACTTCTCCGCGTACCAAGTATCATTGATTGGCACTCAACTGTTGGTCAATGGATTTGGATGCATAACATGACCGTTCTTGGAGAAAATGTTCATGTTGGTCCTAATACCACCGCAGCAAGTTGCCTTTTTCATTGTTGCTGCTGCCTCTATGCAATGTCTGTGCTGTCCATTTCATCTACCTGTGTATTCAATACTAATCTTGCATTTATTCCAAATTATAAATGATGATATTTTAATTAATGGGGAATTAATATCCAATTATTTTGGAGGATGCCGTGGGAAATCTTTCTGGCAGTGTGGACTGGGGTTCTCTGTTTCGGTCTTGCTATGCCTACAATGTAAATAAAGGGCATGCCTGTTCATGACCTCAAAGTAGTGATCTAGCTGATTCTGCATTGCATTTAAAGTTATCACTAATCTTCTCGGTAGATGTGTACTTCATACAAGTCAGATCCTTTTTTGGTACTCTCTTATTTTTCGCAAATTGTTCTGGTAACCATGCCCTTTATTGAAGCCACAATAACATTTCAATTGAAAATCACGTTTGCAGGCATACTTCATTACCAATTAAATTTTGGGAGTTTATGTCTCTAATTCTTGAAGGTCTTGGCTATGAAAGGTACTCCTTTTTGTAGCAACCCTGATCACATCTTGCAAATAGAGTTACTAAACTTATACTAAAGTGTTTACTAATTCCTATAAACTAGTATAATCGCCATGTCCTGTTGATAATGGCACATGAAATGACCAAATTGACCAAATTTCTAATTCATCACTCGAAATTGTTCCTCCACATTGATCATCCTTTGGTCTAAGAAACTGAAGGAAGGGCTGCAGCTATTTGCACTTCTTCAAAACATTTGGAGGGGATTGTACTTGAGGTTGTTGGGGACTATCTTGCAATCAATTTATGGGTCCATCTGCAGCAATGTCGAAATTGAATTCTCCCACAAGCACTCCAGCTCATTCACAAAGTTCGGTGATTAAGTGAGTGTGAGCAAGTCCAGCACCCCTTTTTTGCGCAATGTGTGTGATGTTCTAATCTAACATGTTCAGAGGGAGACAGTGGAAGAATAAAAATTAATTGAATCCAACTATGAGTTCCAAGAATACAAACCGTGCATTAGAGTGTCTGACCCAACGTATTGAAATTAAAATTGAACTCAAAATTGGATAATTGATGTGATAGGACGGTCATAATTGATACGCTAAGATTGATTGATACATCATGACTCACACAAGGATCACTTCTGTTAAATCGATTTGAACATTCTCAAATTCAGAGAAAGTTGAGTAACCTATTAACTCTCAAAATTCAATATCAAAATATGTCTGTTGTTTTCAATTGAATAAAATACTATTTATATTAAATCCTTTCAAACCTTAACATAAAAAGTTCATATGACCCAAGTTATTAATAAAACCCATTGATAGATAAAAATAAAAATAAAAAATGTTAAAATTAAATTCGACGGATCCTAAATCGCGTCATACCCCTTCTCTTGAGGCCAAATTGCCCTCAATTCAATCTCATGTCTTCCTAGATTAAATACAAATTTTTGAAAACTTTTTAACTCTTTATCATTTTACTTAAACTTCAACATGTCATAACTCCAGCAATGATATTCCATTGATGAATTACATAACGAATTATGAAAAATCATCACTAATGTGCCCAAATACACGTATGCAAACTCTTTAGCAAAAAATGTCTTTAACTCCTATGCAGTGTAATTAGACAAAGAATTTTCTAAATAGTCAAACGGATCAACATACATATAATTCTATAGAAGCTCAATTTTCCATCCTTTTACTAGGTCTTCTTTTTTATGTTTATCTTCAACTTCTACTTCAAATTTTATGGATTCTTCATTCTCAACTTTATCTTCCTCAATTCCTACTAATTCTACTATTTCTTCTTGTTTAACCTACTCGTCATCAATTTCCAAACCTTCATTAGTACTGACATTATCTTCGTGCTGTATGTTTTTAAATTCTATCTCTTCTTTACTCTCTTTATTCGAGGGCGGCATCTTTATTGATGAGCTTTTCTCAACATCTCTAAGTCGAATGAAATCAGTGTAAACATTAACTTTCTCATTTGGACATCTACTAATTGAGTGTCCTCTTTAAAAATAGTTGAAGCACAATATATTATTATTAGACACAAGATAAGTCGTAGAAATATCATTGACTTCCTCAACCTTCCTCGATCGACAGTTTATTTTATCCATAATTCTGAATATTTTTTGAATTGCCTTAAACATTATTTTCAATTTTCCAGTGAAGGACTCATACATACGTTTAGTATTATTAAAATTTTCAATATAACCTATATGATGTCTAGCTATAATAAGGTAAAAGTATGATTTAACCCCACAATTTTTCAACCCTCTCTTTTTTTTTTTCCTTTTCCTTTCCTTTTTTAGTTGTTACACCTTTTCTTTTAACTCTCTAATTTTTTTTTCAATTTTTCCAATTTTTTCTCACACTTTTGTTTTTTTGTCCTGCCATTTTCCCCCCTCAAAACTCAGTAATGTTTTCCCTCAAAACTCAGCAACCATACAAGTCCTTAATTCAGAAACCAAATAAAGGCTTACTTGGTAGAAAAAAGGCTCAGTCCTCAACCCAATGACTCACAGCCCAATCTCTCTCTATCTCTTTTTTTTTTTTCAATTTCTTGTGGCCCAATGTTGCCCAAAATTAACTTCTTCGGCCCAGACATTAATCTGGCCCGACCCAATCTTCTTCTTCCTTTTTTGTTTCCCTAAAATCTTTATGGTCAAAATTCCTTTAGCCCAAGCTAATGTCTGGCCCAGCCCAATTCCTGCACGACTAGCCAAGGCCCCTTCTCCCAGACCCACTAAGTTTTTTTGCATACGGCGACGCTGGCAAGCAAAGGCGGATGGCTTTCAAATCCCACGCGACAATTTGATGGTAACAGTGATGGCGTCCCAGAAACCAGGTGGTGCGGTCGGAAATTGGCTGCGATAAGAGGAAGGAATGGCAGCGACAGGGCGATTTTTTCTTTTGCTAGGTCAAAATTCTCCAACTTACACAAAGATCAACTTATTGAATCGATTTGAACATTTTCAAATTCAGAGAAAGTTGGGCAACCTAATAACTCTCAAAATTCAATATTAAAATAAGTCTGTTGTTTTCAATTGAATAAAATACTATTTATATTAAATCTTATTAAACCTTAACATAAAAAATTCATATAGTCCAACTTGTTAATAAAAACTATTAATATATAAAATAATAAATGTTAAAATAAGATTCGACTGATCCTTGGATCGCATCACAATCAGTGACAAGTCCAAAAAAGTAATATAAGGATATGAAGCCAGCTCCACTTTGAGTGAGGTGTGATATTGAATAAGTGAATTTGGGCTGCCACTGACAACCACCAAATGTAGGCCATGAGATCCAAACCGGTGTAGCCGAAAGTGTTTGGTTCCATGCCTGGAACTTTGTGAGGGATCCGTTGAACACCGTTAGGGCATAAGTTCTCAACAAATCGTTGCAATGCATGGGGTGGTTCAAGCAAAGAATCATAGTAATAGAGATTAAATTCCTCCTTTGCGCCCGGAACTTCATTAATCGCATCAATGGGGAATCAAACTAGGTGACCTTGAATATAGATAACATCATTTGTCACTAGCTTCTGGAACATTGGCAAAAAATTTCATAACAAAAGTGGTAGAAACTTTCCTTATAAGATGTGCTGTGACTGTCCCAATGTTGTCTCCTAATAGTAGGTGATAGCTTATGATGTTTCAAGTGTTTCTTCAGAATACTCCTTTCTGGAACAATCTTTCTATATTGGATATCATCTTCAAAAAGGTTGATGCTTCTTGTGATATGAAGCGTTCTTCACTCTACGCTTGTCGAGGTGAAGCGCGTGAAGAACCAGCATCACTAACTTCTCTTCTTGGAAGGCATTCTGTAACTGTAAAAAAAATTGTATTCTTAAGGCCCCCAATATAACAGAACGCAAACAAATATAACCAAAGTACTTGTTGGAAATATTGTCTATTAATAACTTGAAAACATTGCGGGTGCACACGTTAGGATGTTCGTTTCACCAGTATCAAGTTGAATATTAAACATTGCTCTGTGTTCTTTTTATCTCAAGGTAAACACGTTATTCCTATATTCCTCCATTCAGGCATTTTATCAAACACAATGGGTGTAAAACTGAATAAGATTCCCAAAATCATCGACTTTTACGGAACACACCATGGACGCATTCATTCATCACACCACATAATATGAATAACAATTTATTCGATCAATAATCCCCGTTTCAGCCATCAGGTAGAGAAAATAACAATATTCTCATGAAAATGCTCAACAAATCCCAATCTTAGCATATTAGACAATCGGTAGTAAATTAAAATTATTCACCAACATTTAGTAATTGCGCTGAAGAACAAATTATGAAACGTAGGAGAACAGTTGACTACTGGACCGGAAAAGCCATCGACAACCATATGTATAGCGGAGCATATTAACCAAGAGTTGATACTTCATAAACGTTGAAGGCACGATAGTGAAGAAGACCAAAAGAACCATGATGGCTGCCAAGCCATGTTGATAGAACAGAAGAGAGGTGAGAAACGCCTCCATAGCCACAATCGAGACGAAAAGTGCCATTATTCCAGTCACCAAACAGAATGGCAGAGACGTGAGGAAGTCGTTTTCTGCATAACGAGATGTCAGTATGGACAAGAACATCAGCATTGAAGTCAACAAGGATAAAGTCGCCACTGTCTCGGATATGGGAAGAATCACGAACAACCTCTGGTTTTCCAGAATTAGAGCCCCGATGTTATTGTTTTCGTAGCCACCGAGCACAGAAAAGGCAGCGGTGAAGACAACCGCGGCGATGAGCATCGTCACAAGCATGCATGATTTTGCGGTTTGTTTCATCTGTTTTTCGCCTTCTTTCATCAAGTTTTCATGTTCCACTAAGAATAAGTCGTATGGTGTCTGCCCTCTTAAGTTCCTCACATTTCTACACAATGGTTGGACAATCTTCTCAACTTCCTGACAATCACCATGCATATGTTAATACAATACAAGATGGAAGGAAAAATAAAGAAATACTAAATTAATTTGTACTACCCTGTACCACAGCACTTCTCGTTGCATCTGCAGAGCTGGGCCAGGTATGTCATTGAGCCGATTTTGAGGTGCCAACTTGGCCGCCAAGTGCAGCATGTTGTTTCCATCATTGTCAATGTATGTTGATATCAAATCCTTGACGCCGACCAGCTCATATATCAGGTTGAAGATATGCACGTAGCGATAACAAACGGCAATATGAAATATGCTGTGTTTGGAGTCGTTCACTTTATATAGAAAGTCAGGACATCTACGAATCAGTTCCACCAAGAAGTCGTAATTTCCTGATTCCGCAGCTATGAACAACAATTTTGAAGTTTTCTTGTCAACTTGTCCAGTTTCAATGCCTTGTTGACGTATGATCCCATCCCAGAGGCAATCGAACAGCGTATATGCATTACATGACGCTGACATTTTGTGGGGCTTCGACTTTAGCAAAGGCGGTACTAAAATAATAACGAAGTTATTCCAGTGAAAACAGATGCAAGAGTATAAACATGACATTCTTACAGAAACCAAATACAAGACAAATGGGTTGAGAAGAACTGACATTTGCTAGCAATACTGCCCGGTAGACCTCGTTGACTGTTTCCACCAAATGCTAATGGCTTCCGTGCTAGCACTTCTAATGGCGTCTCTCCGTTGCTGTCTTCAACCACAGCTAGCTTGTTGTTTTTGTTCACAAGGCTCGTAGCCAGACCTTAATTGAGGATTTATATGAGAGATCGTGCCAGAATTATCTTTTTAAAAATAATCACTTTCATGGAGTCAATATAATTTATACAAGTAATGCATACCGTATAGACCTGATTCAATGGATGTGGTGAGGAGTTTAATTTGATCTTCTCGAGTCCAAAACTCAAAAAAACCAGATAAAGGAAAAAGGTAGTCAGCCGTCTCACTGTGGCTTTGCAGTGCTGCCATGAAAAGAGGTGTAACCCCATCACCACCTCGAATTGTTGGCAATTTGGGGTTCTTTTCCACCATTTTTCGAGCAATATCAATGTGTCCTGCTGCAGCAGCAAAACTAAGTGCAGTGCACCCCCTATTGTTCTGAATTTCAACGTCAGATTCTTCCATCTTTTGTAGTAAATTAGAAACAAAAGAAGCATGTCCCTCCAATGTAGCTATGTGTAATGCGGTCTCTCCTCCTTCCGTTATCGGAGCTTTGATCAATGTACAATCCTTCTTTAACAATTCTTCAGCAGCCTTCCAATCACCCTTCAGCGCAGCTCTGTGTAGTGGCACACACTGATTAAAATATCTATCCCCTGCTTAGACACGAATTATTGAAGGTTACGTTTAGGTGTCCTTCGTTCTGTCCAGCTGGAATTAATTTTCCACAAATGAAAGAGCCACTATAACAAGTTATACGTTTTTAACAAATAAAAAAAATGAATAATAAAAAAAACTTAATGTCTTTGCGCCTAATTAATATCTATAATTATTCTCGCCAACGGTTAAAGAGGATTTTTGGATTAATAGTAGACTTTTGTAGTCTTCGAATTGACCAAGCAGGATACAAATTTGTACAGCAGATGTTGGTTGACTTAAAGTCGTCTGATTCGTGAATTGTTATCCTGCCATCCGACTAATACATATTATTAACAAGACAGATGATGATAGCGCCTTTGTGGACCTGACACGTAGCCTCCACATTGTACCAGCACAAGTTTTCGTGATATCATTATTAACCCTATTTATAATGCGGTTTCTTTTGGAATACACAAAGCCATTCATCAGGATATTGTTACCAACGTTCCCCGCAAATCAATAACAGGCGCAGTGTAAACCACGGAAAGGATTAAATGAATAGCCAGGGTTCCTTTGGTAAAATTGAATCAAATCAAATAAAAATTTCGCTATATTAAAATTTCAGCAGTTCAAACTTACTGAACTAAAATTTTTCATTTGATTTTATTGAAAATTTTCGATATTTTAGTAAATTGAATTCATTTTTTAAAAAATATATATGAATACATAATATTTATATATCTAAACATTTTCAATTCTTAAAAATCATTATCTAATTAAAGCATATTCAAAACTCCAGGCTATGTTTGGATGCCAATTTACTTCAATATTGCTCCGTCAAATTTGGACTTCCAAATATATTACCTAATAAAATAATTTTTTCTATCACTTTCTATTTTTATACTATATTTAAATTTCCACACCAATTTTCTTCGTTTTACAATTTATATCCAAATATGTGTGAGCGCAATTTTCACAAGAATTTAAGCAAAAGAAGAAGGGCACTTTTTTGATCTTTTTGAGACTCAGAAGAACAGCCCCTACGAGCAGATGATGAAAAAGCATATTCCGCGCTTTGTTGGCTCATTCTGCAGTTTCTTGAATGTTCAATTTCCGTCAAATTTGAAATTTCTCTGCAAAATGGAAGGTATTTGCATCATCACACACACATACAAACACATATAGGCTACGTTTGTTATCAACCTTTTAACTTTCTTTTATCTCATCAATTGCATACAATAAAAAATTTTAAACCACAAAATCTTCTCTCAAAGTCAAATTTAAAATCTCGATCTCTTACATTTATAACTAACTAATTATTTTTCAATCATTATACTTATTATCAACTAAATCAATGCTTATATATATGCCTACTTACTCTTATATACTATCATATCATTCAATTATTATTATTATATATTTTATACATATTTAAATATATAAATTTAAATAAATCATACTATTCATCGCATTAAAACATTCATATGACACATCTAAACACAACCCACCAAACATCATGTTTGAACAAACCCTACTCCCAAACATAACCGTCTATATATATATTTATAATTTCCAGTCAACTAAGGTATTTCATGGTGCTGCAGAGAGAGCGAGAGAGAGATAATGTGTATATATAATAATTGATTTATGGAACATCTAATTTTAAATGCCAACAAACATCACTAATTCATCAGACTAAATAATCGCCATATGCATGCCTAAATCTTGCAAGAAAACAAACCCCAATGCAATTGGTCTCAGCTGCCGGAGCTGGCCTTTTTCCCGAGTTCCTTCTGTTAAATCGACAGGTATTAAAGCTTTTCCCCCATAGAATGCACATCTTCATGAGTACAGGCAAAGAGAAAAACACAAAATTCATAATTTTCTGCAAAGTACCTTGAGTTGGAGTCGGAGTCGGAGTCTCGCTGCTTCTGAATATGATGATCCGCAGTGTGTGCATACATATAAGCACATCAGCAAGGCCGAAATCTCTAGGAAATTTACCTTTCTTCCGTCTAGACAGAGACAGCGTGTGTTGGGGGCGGGGCCGTGGGGGCGGGGGCGGGGGCGGGGGCGGGGGGTCAAGGCCACTCATAATTTTTTAAGGTAAATTTTGTTTATACATTTTTATTTTAAAAAGTTTATATATTATTTAATAATTTTTTAATGTTTTTTGTTATTGTATTAAAAATAATTGAATGAAGTCAATTTTAGCAACTAATAAGAAAGAGTCGAGTATAGTAAAAATTGAATATCTATTTTAAAGCGTTCAAACGTGCATATCTAACGAATTAGCATTGGTTAACAAATTTTTATGTAAAAAAAAAAAAAAATCAAGTTGCAAATATTCGAATATCATTTCTATAATATATGAAGCACTACTTAACTTAATTGTACGTGAATAAAATCAAAAAATACATATAATGAAGTTATCAGACAACAGTCACAAAATAATGATTACTCATTATTTAACAAGTTATTAAATACTAATAATGAGTTAAGATCGTATAGAAAAGTGATAGTGATTACTAAAATGAAAGGTATATATTATTTTGCATATATGTATAAATTTATTAAAATTACATAGAACTGGAGTGGGTATTGATAGGGGGATTGGGAACGCAGGGAAATTGTTGTGATAGAAATTCTGAATGACCTCATGGACGACTAACGGAACGTGAAGACAGCCTCCGCTTTCGGAGTAAGTACTCCATTTCAAATGATATGTAAGTTTTTATTTTATTTACTTAATAAATTATATCAATGATTGTTCATAATTTTGATGTCATAAAAAATTCAAGCGCCGCATATGTATATATAAAATATTTTATATATACTAGAAATATGAATGTTTTGTACTTATAGAACATAAGTTTTGAAATAAAAAATATATTTAATAATTACATAATTTATTAATTATTAAATATTATATGTAATATTAAAAAATTGAGACATATTGATTGAGTTCAAAATTAAGAAATTAATGCATTATCTTGAATCTTTATGCACACACATATATTTTAAACAGCAAGCCATTATTTTAATATTAATTATATTGCTTTTTTCTTTAAAATTGAATTGTTTTCTTAACTTCAAATTTAGTGGTTATTGTCTTTTAATTTTATTTTTATAGTATATTTTTTCACATATTGACTTTTTTATTTATTTTATCATAAATAATCTTAATATCTACTTTTTAAAAATATTGATTATTTAAATAAATATATAATAATTGTAAATTTTAACAGAAAGCTAGGCTTACTCATATTTATGTATTATCAATAAGAAATTATTTTTAATAGTCTCTTTTAATTAATTAATATAATGAATAAGAAAAATCTGTGTTAAACTTTAATTAATATGTATGAATTTTGATTAATAATTAAGAGTTATATGTTTATATATTCCATGTCAAAGGCACATGATTTATTTAGATATTATATATATATATATATATGTATGTATATAGATATAATATAGATCATTATTTAGATATTTTGCTTTCAAACTAGCTATAGCTTATTTCTTGAAGAAATATACTTTTTATTTAGATATTTCAAATAAACATATATAATATTGATCATTATTTTTGATGTAGTATATTTATTTATTTATTTTATATTTGAGCACATTTGTTTGTTTTTATACTTTTACACAAATCATAAATTGGTATGCAATTGTAGTGTGATTTGTCATCAATTAATTCATATAAACTTATCATTAAATACAATTCTTTAATAGTTGTTTGATAATTTTTAAGTTTTTTTTTAATTTTGTAACATTAATTTTATAATGTCATATTTTATATTTTTATTTTTATGCATTATTGTTTAGAAAATATTTTTGATATATTAAAATGAATTACTTGAATATTACATTTGACTATTTATTACAATATTTTTTTTTGTATGTTTATGCATTTTCATATTTCTAACATTCTTTCATAAAATTATCTTTTTATTAGACACATCATTTTATTTCTCATACTATAAATTTATTTTTATAATATTATATTTAGATGGATATCTATTAATGAGTTTTCCGACAAAAAGTATATTTTATACTTATAATCTAAGGTTCCATATATTAATAATTGTTATTTTGACTCTATGCTATTGTAATATGGATAATCAAACTTTAAAATAAAATTAATTTATATAAAATAAATATTACATATTTGATAAATTTTATAGTCAAATTTTGCACTTCTAAAATAGTTTATATCATATTGTTTATTTCTTAACAATAGTTGTTCCTTATATTATATTTATTTTTATTTATTTGTAAGTTTAACTCATTGTTATAACGTTATTTCTATTTTTATTCATTTTATCTTTTATATTTTATTTGATTAAAATTTATAATTATATTTTGAACCCATTAATTTATTTTATATTTATCGAGTGATATTGTAATGAGTTAGTGTCTTCCAAAAAATTTAATATTATTTAATTTAAAAAATTATTAAGCTTTTTGTATATAATGTAGATCATTAATAATTATACTAATTATATAAATTGTCTAGATTATTTAATTTTCCATTATTTTTTATTTTAATATTTTTATAAATAACTACACAAAAAATTTAAATTAATTAAAATTTTATGATTATTCAACTACTAAAATGACTATATTTTGAATTGATTTTTTTTCCTCAACTAACCTTATATTTAATAAATGTGAATATTTAATTAAATATATAGATATATTATTATAATGTAACGAAAACACGTGAAAACAATATATACACGAATTCAACGTAAGGATAATCCATTCCATAGAAAAGAAGCTTTAAGTTATCGTGCAGAAATTGGACGCTACCCATTTCTTTGCCGCCCACAGATTGTCTTATTCACAATTTTTTGATTTTCTTGTTTTTTTTTTTTTTTCCTTTGTTTTGTTTTTTCTTTAATTTGCGGCTATGCTAATACCCATTCAAATGGGTACGTACGATGCACCAAGGGCGGCAGATTTATATAAATTAAACATATATATGGTACAAAAATTTTAAGATCAAATTTTTAACGTGGTTAAACACTTAAACGTAATTTTAAGCATTTTAAATGTTATATTTTTTATCTAATTTTATTTTATTTGATGTATTTTTCTATTAAAAACGAAAATTTAATTTAAATTTTTAGATATAATTATGTGTAACTGTGTAATACATAACTAAGCGGTACATGGTGAGGAGACCCGTTCAAATGAATGGTGACGAATGTGTTGTTGAGTCTCACAAGTCGTTGTGCCGACGTATCTGCCTCCGCGTGCCACGTCAGGGCGCCATCATCACTACTTTCATATTCCAACTACAATTTCGCCACGTTCGACGGGGATCAATAGACCGTGTCGGCCAATGTAAATTTCAGTTGAATTCCATATATAGCCTTGGAAATTGTAGAGGGGTCATCGCCGGAGAAGGAAGTCAGGCCCACATTATTTTGAGCAGGTCCCGCGCGCATCCAAAAAAATGGATCCTTCGTCAAATTCCAGTGATGTTTTCATCTTTTATTTAATATTAGTATTAGTGATATGCTTTATACACAATCAATTTAGTTGTATTTGTGTTATTTAAAATATAATAAAATGAACGTATTTTTAAAAAAATATACTTAAAACTTAAAAGAATAAAAATGACATGAAAAGAAAAAGTCAGGGATAAAGATTAAAAGAGAGATAAAAATGAAATAAATTGAAGAAATTAAAAACAAGAGACAGAACCGAATTTCAATTTTTGGTTCGGTTTTGGTCGGCATATCGTATTGAATCATATCGATTTTTATTTTTTATTTTTTCTATTAATAACGTAATTTTTTATTAATAATAATATTATTTTTTACTATGATTTGCATTTTTATGACTATATGAATTTTAATTTTAACTTCTTCTATTGATTTGTCATTTATTATTTTTATTCTTCCTTCTTGTTTTAGTTTTTCTTTTTTTGATTTTTTTAAAAACATTGGTAATCAAAATACCAAACCGAACCAATTGAATTAATTTCAGTACAAAATCTAATCACGCCGAATCAAAAAATTCGATGCACCAATTTGGCTAACTAAAATTTCGGTGCGGTTCGGAATTGAACCGACAACCCCTAAAAAACCTGCGATATTCCTACGTTCGACATTTTGCTTTTTTTCTGGGCTGCAATGTTGTTTGTTTGGCGACTTCTATGGACGGGGCATTGGATGCTAGTGGTGTTGGGTTCACTGTCCAATAATGTTGGCCACGTCGCCTTGCAGAGTAAGAAGCACCACTCAATTTAAAACACGCAACCGAAGATTTATTTTATTTCATTTATTTTCAATCAAATGCATTCCATCGTGAATTCATAAACTGCAAACGTCATCTATTGTTTAAAATGAGTAATTTTGTCCTTAAATTTACATGATGCAAAATTAAAAATTTGTTTGATTTATATTATCCGCAGTGTATATTCTCCTCTCTAAATATTGAGTTATAGCTGTACAATAAAAATATTATATTTAGAAAGAAAATAAAATATCATCAAAAATATAGCACCATCATTATTAAGTTGGAGAAGGTTATAGGAATAAATTTATTTAGTAAATTTGTTTAGGGGTCAAAATTATTTTGTCAAAGTTAATGATCACCTACCTTGTATATTTTAGCAAATGATAAAAGACAGGTTTTACCTAAAATTATTTGATTCTAGCATTTTTATCTCTCATGTTTCTTCATTTAGTTTAATTACTATTACCTTCTTTATTTTTTATTTTCAAACTCAGCAAATTTGAAACGAATATTTTATTAATTACTCCTTATTTTATAGATATGTTAAAGTGAAAGGCTAAATAAAAAATTTGTCTTGTACCAACTAGAATTTAAACACTAAGATCACAATTATTAGAAAAAAAAAAAAAAGAACGCATATGTAGATATATTTGTATGTATTACGTAAATACATTAATTAAAGTCCGACCAATAGATGGGCAACCATTCGATAGTCCACGTAAAACTTTCTTCTGCGTGCCGCGGAGTGCGAGCGTCACGTTCCTGCTTTTCCTTTTCCTTCTTTGATTTTTTATAAGTCATTGATTATTATTAACTAAGATATGTTTGTTTGCTAATTTTATACTATTCATCGTATCACTTAAAAATTTTATAAATTAAATATTTCATTATACAAATTTTATTCAAATTCAAATTCAAATTTTACCCGAATTCGAATTCATTCAATTACTATTTCTCGTAGTTACTATTTTTCATGCTTTGGTACGTCTTAAACAGTGCTTTTCAGCCAATTTTGTCCCAAAATTGGAAAATTCAACTCAAAATATGCAAAAAAATACATTCTGCCCATCCATGTGCTCTGACTCATGATTGTGGCAATGTTCGCGAGACATTTTGTTTGGTTTCGCATGCAGGCTCTATGACTGCGAGCGACGTCACAACGTCTACACACTAAGCCATAGGGCCGCCAACACTGACAGCAAGATGTTCTACTCCACCTCTCGGTCTCACTTCGCAAGTGTGAGACAGCTCTTCACAGCTACACTGCAAGGTTTCGCGACTACAGAGGCAACTGCAATGTGATGCTTGCATGTAATACTCGAGACTCCCGCAGCAATACATAGTAATTATAAATTGTATATGTAATATACTTCAATATATTTATATACTAAAATGCCCACGCGTTGAAATAGCCAATTTTCAAGTATCCTTATTAGATAATACAAAATATGACATACAATATTGTTTTGTGCTAAATTGTAATTTAAATTATTTTCTTAGCCAACTGTTGACCCCATTACATTCAATGGGATATATAGGTATATTAGTTATTTTTGAGGTTTGTGTAATTAAATCCATTGATTGACAATGTCACCAAATGTGCAAACTTGCAAAACTTTTAAATATTGTTACTTGTTGTAATTCCATCATTTTGGTAATGAAATTTTCTTGCTAATTTGAATCATTTACATCATCTAAGTTGCTACCTAGTCAACCTCATTTATACCTATATCTATATCTATCAAATTGTTTTAGTTCCACCACTTTACTTGTTCTTTTTTTTTGATTGCTCTAAAATCATTTAATTAATTTATTAGTTTTGACTCTTATTCAATTATTGCAAAATGTCACCTTTTCTCATCTAAGTTTCAAGATTGTAACATGTTATTTCATTAAAAGTTTACATAAAATTATTTGAATGAAAATGACTTAATTAGAGGTGTAATAGCCAAGCAGTTTTATTAACAATGGAGTATATTTCCAATTTTATAGAGTATTATGTGTATGCACAAAAGCCTATATATATATATGTATGTACACACACACACACACACACACATATATATATATATATATCTATATATGCATATGAAGGCAAATT
The DNA here is from genome assembly GCA_019155195.1 of Avicennia marina. NCBI lineage: Eukaryota > Viridiplantae > Streptophyta > Magnoliopsida > Lamiales > Acanthaceae > Avicennia > Avicennia marina. The sequence goes on from CM032754.1 coordinate 22,271,708, forward strand.
TACGTGTGCATGTAAATATGTGTAAATATAAATCTTCATACATAAGAGAAGGGGTTGAATTCCTTAACAACAACCGAAGCATCTAGGTTATTAAGGAATGATTGTGGAGATGTGAGAAAACTGTTTCACTTTCTCAAGCATGTTATTTTATAGAAAGTATATTTTACAAAATGCTCACATCTAATAGGAGGATGAATCTACTTATTGAGCGATTAGTTGCTCACCACTTTATTAATTGTTGAAGATGGCCTATTTGAATATGGATATGATCATTATTGGAGATGGTAGAACTTCAATGAGTTAAGCGGAAATTTATTCAATTAGCAATTATTGGTTGCTTATTTGATAGAATCTCGAACAAAGTAGAGTAAGGATTTAGAGATGTTTAGCATTTTGCTTATTTTGTTTCTGTAGTAATTGTAAACTCAATTTATTTTGGAACAACAATTGTTGTGGGATTTTAGTTGGCTTTGGTATTGTTGAGTTGTTTAACTTGAAAGTATTGCTGTGTTACATCTCGAATTTGGGGTATGACATTGTGTCTACGGAAGGCACTGTTTAGCGCAATGGGAATATATTTTCTGGCTATACAAGACAAGGGCATTAAGAAGATAAACTATTTGAATCAAGTTTAATTAGTCTTGACAATATTTTAGAGTTTCATTTAACTCTTTTTGTGTCGTAACCCCTTCAAGAAATGACTTTCTTGATAGATCCTACTCTCACATAAGTAACAAGATATTACTTAATAGTCAATTAGCTCTACTTGTTCAATAAGAAGCTTTTTTAATTCTAACATTCCCAGGCCTCCCACGAAGAGTTTGCCACTTTTTTTGAATAAGTTTGGAGTACTCCAGTGGAGTAGGAGTGTACATAAACCAACTTGACCCAACCAATTTGCTTAAACTGCTTGTAAAGCTTCGGTTTTTAATTTTTAAATAAAAATAGCAGTTTATAAATATTAAACCTGCCATGTTTGGGTCAGGTGGTGAGTTTAATAATTACAATCCACCTAACCCGCAAGTCAACTGCTTGTATTAGTTTAATAATATACATTAGTACCTTTTAGGATTGTTATTTTCTTTTGGTTTAAATTATAACTGCACTTTCTTATTTTTTATTATATTTTATGCAATTAAAATACTTTAACTTTACTTTTAAATAATGGACATAAAATAGGTAACACATCAATCTGTTAACTCGACCACCAAATAGTATCAAACCGACCAACCCAACCTATTTGATTTGAAAAAGTTTATAACCCTCTACGCTTTAAAATTTTTTTAACTCACGTATATCGAATAGAGTAGAATTTTCATTATTAAACCGCCCAAACCCGATTGCGTGCACCCCTACAGTGGAGGGCACTCCTATGAATTTGAATTTAAATAATTTTTTTAAATTCAATCCCATTGTTTAACTCAAATTCTAAATTCATTTTGTGTTTTACAAAACTTAGTGAGCAATATCAATCTTGAGTTGTTTACTCGAGTTCAACTCATTAACACTAGCAGTTACCATATTCATTCATTTATTTATTTTTTAGTTTCTTTTGTCCAAACCATGCATTGAAAGGGGAAAGGAAGAGAGAGCCATCAAATATTATAAAATGTTATTATTTAAACAACCAAACGTCGCATTGTCATATTGAAAAATTAAATTTTGTGTCTCATTACTATATCCATTTCAAATTTTAGAACTTCATTTTATGTCTTTAACAAATAATAATGATAGCAAAAATAAATATCAGTAGTAAAAATTGCAAAATTTATACGTGTGCAAATTATTTATAGATTCTAAAGTTGTTGAAATTTATTTTTTAATTATTCTCATGAATTTGACTTTCACATTAATCGCTTCTTAAACCTACCTTTTTATTTATTTATTTATTTATTATTATTATTAGCAAAATTATGATTGGCACATTTGTAACACAATCTTATCAATTAATTAGTGTCCATATCAATTTGGACTTCTATTTGATGATAATGACTTAATCATATTTGATTAATCAACTTAAATGGATTTGGATCATAAAAAGGACATTAACATGAGTGGGATTCATAAATCTAGTGATCAGATGAAATTATGAGGTGCTCAACTATGATTAGTTCGGATGACAAAAGGATATGCATTAGGAAGGTATACTTATCTGTGGATTATCTTGATCTATTGCAACTAATGCTGCGACATTGCTATAAGACTCTGGATATCCAATTGTGTAGGAGATAATGCTTATTCACAAGACTTTGTATGAACTCGGGGACTTCCATACATCAAGTATAAATAGAAGGCCATCCCTAGACACAGAGAACAGCCAAAGAAGCCTCCAAATACTAGTTGTGAGAGTGCTAGCCTCTTTGAGCATCATTCTTATTCTTGTAAGAGTTGAAGTGTAAACAACCTTATGTGAGCACAAACTAGCTGCGAGTAAGAGTTTTGGGACATATGTATAGATAAGTTATACACAAAGCTAGGGAGTTTTGGCGTTACCAACCAAGCGGCAACCTTGGGAGAAGGTGTTGAGTTTGTATGAGAGGTGTGAGACTTATTCACTTTGTGTTTTACTATTCTTTGGTTAAATTCATGAAGTAATCCTAATTTGATACTCATAGACGTAGGAGTAGATCTCCAAATGACGTGAACAAATATTGGTATTCCATATTTATCATTATTATTATTAGTGTGTGTGTGCGTGCGTGTGTGTGCGTGCGTGCGTGTGCTTGCATTTTATAGTTGTGTCTACAGAGTTTCATAAAACGGCTTGTTGTGCTACAACTATAGACGCAACATCACTGTTGAAAACAAGAAAGAAATTTGGACATAGTGGTATTGGAACTTGAAGGAAGAAGGATTCAAAATAGACACATACCACGTTGCTTCATAATTGCACGCATTAATCCCAACATAAAAAACATGTACACATAAATTAATAGACCGAATTGAATTAATTTATGTGTACATGTCTGTTATGTTGGGATTAATGTGTGCAATTATGGAGCAATGTATTTGCTAATATTGTTGCAGACTCGGAGATACACGTATGAAAAAATATTTAAAATGTATTTTTTATAAAAAAAACTACTCCATGTATAAATAATATTTTTAAGATTATTTTTAGTGTATTAATAAGTATATAACTTTAAAAAATAAATTAAAAAGTTTGAATAGAAATAATAAAATTGGAAGAAGAAAATATATAAATTAAAATCAATAGATGAAAGTGTTAAAAGAAAATATAACAAATATAAGTTTGCGAAGAAAAGTGAAAATTGTCAAAGGATTGTAGGTTTAAATAAACATGAAGGTAATTTTAGTAATTAGATTTTGGTACCAAGTGAGGTTACTCAGGAGCCTCATACCTTATATAGTGTAATAGAGAGAGAGAGAGAGACTATATTACTTTTGTTCTTGCTTATGCTAATAAACCAAGGGCAATAATTACATTGTCCTTCTATATATAATACTATCACTAATTTTAACAAGTGAATTGACAACACTTGATCATCAGCAGTAGTTATCCTCTCGTTATTGTGTGTGCTTGGGATGGAAGATTTTGATAATTAAGTCTCAGTTGGGGCAGATGATGCGTGAGGCGGCAGAGGTGGTGGGAAGATAAATGGGATGGGATGCCCAACGCAATTTGTGCGCTGACGGTTTGTAGCCAAACCCCGGTATCTACACGGATATGGAGGCTTCATTAGTGATGTCTTCAAGTGGACAAGCATCACCTTTGTACGTAGCCAGCAATGATAAGGTCGACCTACAAACGAAGTCCAAGAAGCCATTGCCATTGCCATTGCTTTTGCTTCAGAAATTAAGATAATATTCTGTTAAGGTTTGTGGCTATTTATACACTAAGAGCCACCCATTTTGACCAACAAGAACAAGCCAAAGGTTATGACCAATGAGGTGCGGGGGTAGGTGCCTCCAAACGTGGCCAATCGGGTGCGGGGGTAGGTGCCTCCAAATGTGGCCAATCGGGTGCAGGGGTAGGTACCTCCAAATGTGGCCAATCGAGTGCAGGGCTTTCAACTATAAATAGAGGAGGTTTTGGCAAGCTTTAGCATTAGTTCAAGTGCATGAATTGAGTGTGTGAGTGTGTGTAAAAGAAGTGTTCCTTGTGAGGTTGTTTTGGAGAGTTCAAGTTCCTCCCTCCCTTTTGTTGTTTGTTTCTTTCTTTTGTACTATACACATTCAAATATAAAGTGCCACGTTTTAAAAGCTCCTTTCTGTTTTAGAGTCCATTTCTCCCAACAAAGTGGTATCAGAGCGAGGTTCTGTCATTTTTATAATTCAAGGAGTAATGGAGGAATCAACCGGCACCATGATCAAGTTGAATCATAGCAACTATGCTATTTGGAAGCCTCGAATGGAGGACCACTTGATCATACGAGACCTGTGGGATCCAGTGCTTGGAGACGCTGCAAAACCCGAAGGTAAGTCTGATGCCGAGTGGGAAAGGATGCACAGAAAAACGGTAGGCCAAATTCGTGCTTGGATTGATCAAAGTGTTTTTAATCATGTTTCTAAAGAAACAAGAGCTGATGTTTTGTGGAAGAAACTTGAAGCAATGTATGAAAGGAAACATGGTTTAAACAAAGCTTCACTGTTAAAGAAAATTACTCGTCTTCGTTATAAGGAGGGCTCTAGTATGTCAGAGCATCTAAATGATTTTCAAGGGTTAATTAATCATTGTGCAACCTTGAAATTAAATTTGGATGATGAGGTTCAAGCTCTTTTGTTGTTTAGTTCATTGCCTGATAGTTGGGAAACCTTGTTTGTTACTATTTCTAACTCTACTCCAAATGGAGTTTTGACCTTGGATATGGTGAAGGAAGCTCTACTCAACGAAGAAACAAGGAGAAAAGAGCTTGGACAAGAAGTTGAAGGTGAGGCTTTGGTTTTTGAAAAATATGGAAGACGTGGACGAAGCCAAAGTCGAGGACCAAATCGAGGAAGAGGACACTCAAGAGGTAAGTCTGTTAGTAGAAAAGAAGTTGAATGTTTCTACTGTAAAAGGAAAGGCCACATCAAAAAGGATTGTTGGAATTGGAAACGAGATTTTAACAAAGGAAAAGAGGAGCAAAAGAAACAAGAGAACGTGCTCGAAGAAACTACAGCTACAGCTTCAGATGGAGATGTGATAATTGTAAGTGATGAAAATTCCTTGAACTTTACCTTTCAAGATTTCTCTTGGGTGATTGACTCAGGGGCTTCCTACCACGTTACTCCGCATAAGGAGTTCTTCTCTTCTTATCATCCTATAGAAAATGGTTTTGTAAAAATGGGTGATAGTAGCACCTGTAAAATTCATGGTTTTGGTGATGTTTTAATAACTACTGCCTTGGGATGCAAATTAAAGTTGAAAGATGTGAGGCATGTACCGGACCTGAGGTTGAATTTAATTTCTACGGGAAAGTTGGACGATGAAGGGTTCTCTAGTCATTTCACTGGTGGAATTTGGAAGTTAACAAAGGGCAATCTGATTATTGCCAAAGGAAGAAAGGTAAATACCCTCTATGTTACTGATGCAAAAATTGATAGTAATGCTTGTGCAGTGGTGGAATCATCAATGGAGTTGTGGCACAAAAGGCTAGGGCACATGAGTGAAAAAGGTATGTCAATTTTGGCTAAAAATAATTATTTGCCAAAATTTGAAAAATTGGATTTCATACCTTGTACCGACTGTATAAAAGGGAAACAACAAAGAGTTGCTTTCAAACATTATCCCCCTACAAGGAAAGAAAAACCTCTTGAGCTTGTACATACTGATGTTTGTCAAATGAATGAAAGAACAATTGGTGGTGCTTTGTACTTTGTGACTTTTATTGATGATTTTTCTAGAAAAGTTTGGTCCTATGCATTAAAATCAAAGGATCAAGTTTTGGAGTCTTTTAAAAATTTTCATAAAAGGATTGAACGAGAAATGGGTCTTAAATTAAAATGTGTTCGGGCTGATAATGGTGGAGAATACCGAGGACCATTCGAAGAATATTGTAACAGCCATGGGATCCGGTTGGAAAAGACTGTTCCAAAGACCCCGCAGCAAAATGGCGTTGCTGAAAGAATGAATCGGACCATTACTGAAAGGATTCGAGCTATGCTATCACATGCAAGGCTATCAAATCCGTTTTGGGGGGAGGCTATGAGGACAGCTGTTGATTTGATCAATTTTTCACCTTCAGTTCCTTTGAATGGAGATGTTCCAGAAAAGGTATGGTCCGGTAAGTCTATCAATTTGCAGCATTTAAAGGTTTTTGGGTGTCGGGCATTTGTTCATATCCCAAAGGATGAAAGGAATAAACTTGATCCTAAATCAAGAGATTGCATCTTTTTGGGATATGGACATGAAGAATTTGGATATAGATTGTGGGACCCTAATGAAAAGAAAATAATAAGAAGTCGGGATGTTATTTTCTTTGAAAATCAAACTATTGAAGATGTAAAGAAAGAAAATAAGAACAGGACTACTGAAGAAATTCCAGTAAAGGATCCTCCCTTCAAGCAAGTTCAACAAGGAGTTGAAGTCCCACGAGAAAACATAGAAGAAAGGCATGAAGCTGAAACCATTGCAACTCCGCCTCAACCTGCAAGAAGGTCTGAACGAGAAAGGAGGCCATCAATAAGGTACAGTCCAACTGAATACCTTATGCTGACAGAAGATGGTGAACCAGAATCCTTTGAAGAAGCAGTAAATGACAAAAATAGTAAAGAATGGTGGAGGGCGATGGAAGAAGAAATGAAGTCCATCTATGAAAACCAGACTTATGATTTGATAAGTCTACCTCTGGGAAAAAAGGCACTCAAAAACAAATGGGTATTCAAGCTAAAGACGGTTGAAGGGAGTTCTCAACCAAGGTATAAGGCAAGGTTAGTAGTTAAAGGCTTTGAACAAAAATATGGCATTGATTTTGATGAAATCTTCTCTCCTGTTGTGAAAATGAATTCTATTCGAGTTGTCCTTGGATTAGCTGCAAGTTTGGACTTGGAGATAGAACAACTTGATGTGAAAACAGCATTCTTAAATGGAGAACTTGAAGAAGAAATTTTTATGGAGCAACCAGAAGGCTTCCAGGTGAAAGGTAAAGAAAATTTAGTCTGTCGGCTTAAGAAAAGCCTTTATGGACTAAAGCAAGCCCCGAGGCAATGGTACAAAAAATTTGACTCCTTCATGGCTAATCACTGTTTTAGAAAAACAAGTGGTGATCATTGCGTATATATTAAGAATTTTGATGATGATTTTATCATTCTTTTATTGTATGTTGATGATATGCTTATTATTGGCCATGATCTAAACAAGATTAACAAGTTGAAAAAGGAGTTGAATAAGTCCTTTGAAATGAAGGACTTGGGACCAGCAAAGAAACTCTTGGGTATGCATATTCTACGAGATAGACCAAATGGTAAGATTTGGCTCTCTCAAGAAAGCTACATCAGAAAGATGGTTGGAAAGTTCAGGATGGAAAATGCAAAGCCAGTGACAACTCCACTGGGAAGACAATTCAAGTTGAGTTCGAAGCAGTGTCCAAGCAGTGAAGATGAAAAGCTATATATGAGTAAGATACCATATGCCTCAGCTGTTGGAAGTTTGATGTATGCAATGGTTTGCACCCGGCCGGACCTAGCTTATGCAGTTGGACAAGTAAGTCGTTACATGTCAAATCCCGGAAAAGAACATTGGAATGCTGTCAAGTGGATTTTGAGATACCTAAAAGGAACAATCAAACTTGGACTTTGCTATACTCGAGGAAGGAATAAGCCTGTTCTTGAAGGATATTCTGATGCAGACATGGCAGGTGATGTTGATTTAAGAAAATCTACTTCTGGTTATTTAATAACCTTTGCAGGTGCTGCTGTATCTTGGCAAAGTAAACTCCAGAAATGTGTTGCACTTTCAAGTACAGAGGCAGAATACATTGCACTAACCGAGGCGTGCAAAGAATTAATTTGGTTGAAAGAGTTCCTTCAAGAGTTAAAATGGAGCCAAGAGAAATATGTTGTCCATTGTGACAGTCAGAGTGCGATCCACCTAAGTAAGAATTCAACATTCCATTCCCGGTCCAAGCATATTGATGTACGTTATCATTGGATTCGACAAGCCTTGGAAGAAAAAGAAGTAAGTTTGCAAAAGATTCATACAGATGATAATGGAGCAGACATGTTAACTAAGGCGTTGCCCAGAGAGAAGACTGACACATGCAAAGAAGTTGCTGGGTTACAAGAAAGTCTATAAATAGCAACAAAGGGGGAGGAATGTTAAGGTTTGTGGCTATTTATACACTAAGAGCCACCCATTTTGACCAACAAGAACAAGCCAAAGGTTATGACCAATGAGGTGCGGGGGTAGGTGCCTCCAAACGTGGCCAATCGGGTGCGGGGGTAGGTGCCTCCAAACATGGCCAATCGGGTGCAGGGGTAGGTACCTCCAAATGTGGCCAATCGAGTGCAGGGCTTTCAACTATAAATAGAGGAGGTTTTGGCAAGCTTTAGCATTAGTTCAAGTGCATGAATTGAGTGTGTGAGTGTGTGTAAAAGAAGTGTTCCTTGTGAGGTTGTTTTGGAGAGTTCAAGTTCCTCCCTCCCTTTTGTTGTTTGTTTCTTTCTTTTGTACTATACACATTCAAATATAAAGTGCCACGTTTTAAAAGCTCCTTTCTGTTTTAGAGTCCATTTCTCCCAACATATTCAGACAAGAGTAATCAAAAGAAGGCGATGCATTTGTGTTTGACGCATGCAGCAGCTTCAAAATAGGCATGTAGTTAGCGAGGAATCTGTTAAAGAAGAAAATTTAATATATAGATTGATAGGGTTAATAAGTGGGGCAATTAGATTAGTGATACATAGTTGACAATAGCATTGGTTGAATGTCAGTAGCAAGTTGACAATAGCTTTGGTTGCACAAAGCAGACGTCGCTATTAGTTATTAGGTTCATCATTGATTCGGACGGCCAGGAGTGCGCGGATGTTTATGAGACAAGGTATCTATCTTGTATTATGTTGAAGCCACCTAAACAATTACTCCTCAGCAATGTTCGACTGTTGCAAATAAAATTATGTATCCATTGATTAGTTAATGGGTGTTGGAAATTAATATGAGTTAGAGAAAGTAGCATTCCATATTAGTAAAAGTAGCTTGTATATAAGGGAATACTTAACTTATAACTCATAGTCATAAGGTTTTATGTTAATATATAATATCAAGTCCACTTATATATATGTGCACATAGCCCATGAATGGATCTTCTCAATTTCGTTGGCTTCTACTCAAAACCCAACAAATATTGTTCATGGGTATACTCCCAATTTAATTAGGCTTCTACATCTGACCCAATAAAGTCCAATCAAAATTTGTAGTTGAGTCAATTTATTCCCAACAATGGGGAAGGAGAAGACGGGAATGGAAATCGATAGCTGCAGATTATGCCTGAATTAACGAGTTGGCACCGACAAAATAGGAAATTGACTATAAGAGCATTTTCTAGCTGCACCCTGCAATTTGAATTCATAGGCCCTAAATATTGACTGCAAATAGAGAAGGTGGGCAGAGCTGCCCGACTGTATATGAATTTCTTAATTGTAGGAAAATTTGTGATCGAAGATATTCTTGATATCATGCCAGTGAATAAACATGTATTATGTGTCATGAAAAATGGGTTTCAATTTCTCGTACTGTATCAAGGCAAATCTTTACTTATCCAAAATACAAAAGCTTATTTATATTGTTTGAAACATGATTATGAAAAGGAAAATCACGTGACATTTTATAGTTTAAGGTACTTATATATTATTTGTGCGTGTCTTAGTCGTATTAAGTTTTGATATGATATTTAAAGAGATTTAAAAGAACAAAAAACCGAACGAAGAAGTACAACGGGAGCACAATCACATCACTGCACATTTGGGCCGATTTATTTCTCATGTGAGCTCAACCTGAAATTCCAATGCCTAACTTTGGATTGTAAAAGCGAGCAAGAAATTCAAACCCTCTCTAAATTTCACACATACCCGTTGCAAGAAGTGACTAGTATAAATAGTTTTGTACAATATCAAAATACAATTTAAGAGTTCTCTCTAAAATTTTCCACTACTAAAAACTATATGTCCATTTAACTATCTAAATTTTTCACTATCATTTCAATACCATCAAATTTTCCTTCACATATTGTTTAGCTATTCTTCCAACCACAACCGATTTCCAACACATCCATTGTTAACTTCTCATCTTTCGAACAATACTGACACGATTCAACATCCAGCAATTCTTGTGTTTATAACATTGTCTTTCCTCAACTTTTTCAAACAAGTAGATCCCCAAAACTCCAAAGGTCTCTTGGCAAAGGATTTTGCCTTTGCGAGGCATCCTTTAAAGCTCCTCTTCTTGATCGATCCACATTTAGAGGAAAGCTGGTCCTCATTCAAGTTAGCCTAGTTGAAGCCCAATGGAAGACAGTTTCTTTTATTATAGTACTCACTAGTACTAAATTAGGTTTTGTTTGTTTTCAAATTTTGAAATCGAAAAGCAAACATTTAATTATTATATTTTTCAAATTTTATTTCTTTTTCTCTTTTATTTTTATATAATTTTTGAGACAAAAACTCTTGAAAACACCTATAAAATTTTGAAAACAAACATCATTTCCTATTAGCAACCGGTAGTTGAAAGAAGTAGCAACTCGTCAAACCCAACTGCCCCTTGAGACTTGCAGTCTGTATGGCCATTTTGACCATACCCCTTCATGAACTTCAACATCCGCAATAATACCTGGGAGTTTTTGGTCAAATGATAATAAGGGTAATAAAAAAATTATTATTAGAAAATTATAGTGGATAATTTATTTATTTAATTATTTTTGTTTAAAGAATATATTTTGATATTAAGTAGGCATAGAAAGTAATGGACAAAAATGTGAAGCAGGATCGTAGCACTAAGTAGTGCACACAGCAGTTGCTGCAATGTTGCTTGTAGGCCCGAGATCGAGTTGCGGCCAGAAGCAGAATACACTACGGCTAAGGGTGAGGTTGCGGAGGCCTTTCCTGCTGTAGCAAAGCACAAACGTGAGATGCTCCATAATGAACTGTGGTTCGTTTTACGGGCAAGGAACCATTTTTTGCTAAAATCTGACAGGATATAGACGAAAGCAAACAAGTGAACCTAGATAGAGGAAGCATTTTAGTAGGCAATTTGGAATCTAGAAAAATAGGTGAGTACAGAACACATAGGATGCATCAAAAGTATGAGAATAGAATTTTCAATTGAGTTGGGAAATTGAACAAAATCATTCTAGTTGAATGGGGACTCATGGATGTTTACCCACTGAGATTACTAAGTAACAAGACTAATATTAAGTAAGTGAATACACTTTGTCAAATTTTTAAAATTACTATGCAAATGAAGTTTTATGTCCGTAAAATTCTCTTTTCAAATATTTTACTTCTATTTTATGAAAGTCAAATTTGACAAGTTGTTTTCTCCGAAAACTGAATATGTTATATTCTTGAAATCTAGGTTTGAGCCTAGTTGCAAAGTGTTTAAATTGATTCCTATACACATGAGATACATTTGATGACTATTAAATGTGCCGCTCATAATTGGTAATGTATAATAATGTGAGGAATGAGTTGCATCCCTATTAATCGAGTAATAAATTGGGATCTCCTCAATCGAGGTAAGAGCATTGGCACCGACAGCTGGCAAAGCTGATACGTGATGTAATACCCAAAGCAATTTTAATGGCAATGAAGTTTATTTCCTTTCCTATTAAGCAATTTAAAAAAAAAGAAATAATTTATGCATACATATTTAGAAACGTATACCTACGTGTATACATATATATAGGTGTGTGTGTGTTATATACATAGATGGGTAGAAAAGACAAAGGGAAAAGCTAAATTTTCTCAATAATTGCCGAGGCATTAAGGCTGTTAATGGCTGGAAGACAGGCTAAATCTCATTAATGAGAGTTGACTACTAAACTCTCAAAATGATGAGGATAAAAGCAATGTTTAGGCAATTCTATCAGCTAGGCAAGGACTAAAGCACTTTTCTAAGTTAAAAGTTGGCAGATCTAAACAAGTAACAAGATATTTATTTCAGCAACCATAAAAAAACATGAAATACACGGCAAGTAGAGAAAAAGGGTTGCACTTGATTGGTATCCATAGTGCAGAGGAGGATTGAATGCAGTGGTCAAATGATCTTAATGGCAGTTAAGGTAGATTAATGATCAAATTAATGGGAAAAAAAGGAAATTAATTGACAGTGGTTAAACATGCAACAAGGAATTAAGGAGGGATTTGGGACCTGAATGATAAAGAAAGGGGCTGATGCATTGGAATAAACCATGGAGACATTGTGAAAGCAAAAAAAAAAAAAAAGAAAGAAAGAAAGAAGAAGAGATCAGATCAGAGAGAGAGACTTCTACTCCTCCATGCTCTTAGTTCTTTTTCTATGAGGAAATGCAACAAAGGAGAGGAGAATTGTTGCATTTGAACTGCTGGAAGTCTGTTAACAGCAATAAGACATAAATTCTAAAAGGCGGCCCTGCAGATTTCATGACAATGAAGAGGAAAGCCACCGAAAAATGCTATGTTTAGAGGCATTCTTGTTGTGTGCTGGGCTTACAAAAAAATTTTGAAGACGAAATTAGAAAAGGAAAAAGTAGAGAGGAAAACACTCAAGATTTTTTATATTTCTCAACTCAATCAATACTTTATAAACTCTCTTCTACAATTCTCTCAACTCTATATTTTCTTTCTTCTTCTCTTGAATTGCAAATGACTTACAAAACTCTCCTATTTATACTATTTTCTATCAAGAATAGACGGTGTTGATTAAGAAAATCTAACGGTTTAAATTAATTACAACCTAACTATTTCACCTATCTCCACCTAACTTACCAACCATATGAATATGGATACACACATTGTCTAAATATATCACCAACTCTATGATCTAGACATTATTTCAATCTTCATACATACACATCCTAAAGAATATAATTTTCAATACAAAATTAATTTATTTTTTATAGAAATGCTAGAAAATTAAGCTTAATTTTTAACACGCCCCTTTAAGCTTGATTTTCTCATCCCAAGCTAATACCGTAACTTTTCAAAGACTTCTCTTTTTAGAGCTTAGTAAAGATGTCGGCAACTTACTCATCAATCTTCACATACTTCACTTGCACTTCTTTCCTTGTAATGCATTCTCTTATAAAGTGAAAGCGCACATCAATGTGTTTACTTCGATCATGGAACACAAGATTCTTTACTAAAGCAATCGCTGATTTGTTGTTGACATATATTATAGTCACATCCTTCACATCAAGGTGAAATTCTTCAAGTAAACTTTTTAACCACAATGCATGGCAAACACTTGCTGTTGCCGCAACATTCTCAGCTTCACACGTTGATAAAGTCACAATTGATTGTTTCTTTGACATCCAAGTGAATGTCGTGTTTCCAAAATAAAATGAAAATCCACTTGTACTCTTTCTATCGCTGAGATCGCTAGCTGAATCACTATCACTGTATCCCTTCAACTTCACATCTCCAATTGCAGGATATAACACACCATATTCAATAGTTCTTTTGATATATTGAAGTATCCTCTTTGCAGCTTGAAGGTAGTAACTTATTGGAGTCTCTATGTAGTGACTAAGAAGGACAATTGTATAAAGGATACCAAACCTTGTGCAAGTCAAATACCTTAAGCTTCCAATCGGGCTTTTGAATAAGGTGAAGTTTACTCCATTACTATCAACATGTTTTGACAGCTTCATTCCAACTTCTACTAGAGTGCTAATGGACTTGCAATCTTCTATTTTGAATTTCTTGAGTATTTCTTTGGCATGGTTCTCTTGAGAGATAAAGATGACATCATCTTGTGGTTTTACCTCAATTCCAAAGTTGTAAGCCATCAATCCAATGTCAGTCATCTCAAACTCTTTGGTCATTACTTTTTTAAAATCATCAATTATCTTGAAGTTGCTACCTACAAATATCAAATCATTAACATAAAGACAAATGATTAACATATCACCATTCTTATTTATGTTGTTGTAGAGAGCATATTCATGGGAGCACTTCTTAAATCCATTCTTTTGAAGGTATTGATCAATCCAAATGTTCCATGTCCTTGGTGCTTGCTTCAAACTATAAAGTGTCTTTTTTGATTTAAGAATTTTGTTTTCATGCCCTCGAACAATATAGCCTTTAGGTTGTTCAATATACACCTCTTCTTGAAGAAATTCATTCAAAAAATGCAGACTTTACATTCATTTGGTAAATCTTCCACCTCATTTGAGTAAATACCTCATCATAATCGATTCCAATTCTTTGCTTGTATCCTTTTACTACAAGCCGTACCTTGTATCTCTCTATTTCTTCTTTTGCATTTCTCTACTTTGTAAACCCATTTTACACCGATGAGCCTATGTCTTACTGGCAAAGTGGTCAACTCCCAAGTGACATTCTTCTTTATAACTTCAATTTCTTCATCAATTGCCTTCCTCTACTACTTGCTTTTTAATACTTCTTCATAATTGATTAGTTTAGAATCTACAAAAGGACAAAAGAAGTTTTGATTTTAGCTAAGTTGATAGATTTCATCTCAAGTCCTCGTTCCTTGTAATCCAATAACATCTTCATTATATAATGATGTGGAATATCTTGAACTTGATTCTGACTGTGAACTTGATTGTGGAGTTGATGGAGAGGAAGTTGTAGGCTTCGCTTCTTCTTGTATTTGATTTTTCTCCATCTCTATTGAATAAAATGTGAATTGCTCCTTGACTTCCAAACTCCAATCCCATGAACTCTTCTCATTAATGACCACGTCTCGACTAACTATGACTTTCTTCCTAGTAGGATCATACGCCTTGTACCATTTGGAATGTTGGTCATAGCCTATGAAAATATACGTTTTACTTCTTTCATCAATCTTCTTTCTTTGTTGGTTTAGAATATGAACATGAGCAGTGCTTCTGAATATCTTCAAATGAGATACACTTGATTTGTAGGTCTTGTTCCCCATACTTCTTCATGGACACTAGTTTGATAGGTAGACATCACAATCTACTGTCTCTGCCCAAAACTCTTTAACCAAATTCTTGCTCTTCAACATACTTCAAGTCGTATTTAAAATAGTTTTATTCTTTCTTTCTGCTATCCCATTTTGTTGTGGTGAGCATGGGATAGTTAAAGGTCATTGAATTCCATTCTCATCATAGAATTTTATGACTCTTTTAAAGTGAACTCTCCTCCACAGTCAGATGTCATTGACCTGATTTTGAATTCACTTTGTTGTTCTATGAGGACTTTGAACTTTTTGAATATTGAAAATGCTTCTGATTTCTGCTTCAAAAATAAACCCACATTTTTCTCTTATAATCATCAATAAATAGTAAAAAATACATGTTTTTTCCCAAATATGCTAGCTCAATGGGTCCACAGATATCATTGTGGATAAATTCCAATGGTTTCTTGGCTCTCGACATTGATTCTTTTGGAAAGCTTTCTCAATGTTGCTTTCCAATAAGACAAATTTACATAATTGATCAGGTTGATTGATTGATGGAAGCCCTTTCACCATCTTCTTCATGGATAACTTCTTTAAGCTTCCAAAGTTGAGATGTCCAAACCTTAGGTACCATAGCCATGACTCTTCTTCAAAGCAAGTTTTCAAACATTTCGCCACATTGTTGTTGCCATTCATTAAGAACATCCAGTTCTTAGTCATTGGTACATGAGTCAAGAGATTTCCTTTGTAATCTTTTAGATAGAGCTTCTGATTCCTCAAATGGATATCATATCCCTTCTTCAACAATTACCCAAGCTAAGAATGTTAGTTTTCATACTTGGAACATAGTAAACATTCAATATGAATTGGTAGTCTCCATTCTTTAGTTTGATGAGAATTGTTCCTTTACCTTTGATAGAAACCTTTGAAAGATCACCAAAGGTAATATTTCTCATCACAGATTTATCTATCTCAACAAACATGTGCCTATGACCGCACATGTGATTACTTGCACCAGTATCAAGGTACCAACTGTGCATTGACTCTTCATTTTATCCTTTGTGTCCCAACAAGACTGTGTTTTCAACTTCATTTATTTATTTGACACAAAAGGACTTTTCTTTTTTCTTATCTCGACACTCATATGAATAGTGTCCATACCTTTGACAATTATAGCTTTGTACTTCCCTTTTATCTTACCTTTGATTGTAGCCATCTTTTCCTCGATCTTTTGATGATCGAAACTTGTTTAATTCAAAATTTTTGTTTTGATCTTGATGGCTTTCACTTCTTCCTTGACCTCGACCTCGACCTTAACCTTGACCTCGACCACGTCCACAACCTCATCCTTGGCCACGATTGCATCCACCTTGATTCTAGTAAGCATTGTCCTTCTTTTTTCCAATGTTCATCTTCACTTGAAGGGTTTGCTCAATTGATTCTTTATTTCTCCTTTTGATTTTCTCTTTATAGACTTGTAACTTACCGATAAGCTCATTAACAGTCATGGTCTCAGGGTCATTAGATTCTTCAATTGTTACAACCACATTATCAAATTTTGAATCAAGTGATCGAAGTATCTTCTCCACGATTTGACTATCGGGCATTTTTTTCACCCTTTCTTTCAAGTTGATTTGTAATCATGGTGACTCAAGAACTGTATTCAAACACTTTTTCAGAGTCTTTATTTGCAAAATCTCAAATTCACCTAGAAAGGCTTGAAGTCGAACCTTTTTCACCTTGTTAATGCCTTTGAATGCATTTGCAAGGATATCCCAGACCCTCTTAAGAGTGGTTGCTTGGGCAATTTTCTCAAAAATTGAATCATCCACACTGAGTTAGATGAGTGAAAGTGCTATTTGGTCTTTCACTTTAGCCTCTTTCACGGCCTTCTTCACATCCTTGCTTGCAATAGCTAAATCCTCTAATACATGAAATTATTCTTCTATTGTATCCCATACATCTTGTCCACCAAAGAACGCCTTCATTTGGATACTCCATTTTTCATAATTTTCATTTGTGAGTTTTGGAATTGGAAGGACTCCACCAGCAACGGCCATCCTAACAAGGCTCTGATACCACTTTATTGTGTGGTGGGCTAACAAAAAAAATTTGCAAAAACAAAATTAGAAAAGGAGAAAGTGGAGAGGAGAACACTCAATAATTTTTATACTTCTCAACTCAATCAACACTTAATAAACTCACTCTTCTACAACTCTCTTAACTCTATATTTTCCTTTCTTCTTCTTCTCTTGAATTGCAAATGATTTACAAGACTCTCCTATTTATACTATTTTCTATTAAAAATAGACAATTGTGATTAAGAATCTAACGGTTCGAATTAATCACCACCTAACTATTTCACCTATCCCCACCTAACTTACCAACCATATGAATATGGACATACATATTGTCTAAATACATCACCAACTCTATGTATTTAGACATTATTTCAATATTCATACACACACATTTTAGAGGAAACAATTTTCAATACAAAACTATATTATTTTTAATAAAAATACTAGAAAATTAAGCTTAATTTCTAACAATTCTAACCAAGAAAAGAGAGGGAGAAGAGGAAGGCTTCTAAAGGGAAAAAGGGGAACACTTTGGAAGAATTCACATTAGGTAAACCCTACAATCCGATTTCTATATAAAGTATTCTTTAATTTTGGAATAAAATGGTGTTACATGCTTCTGGAGGTTGCCATTTAACAACTAGGAGAATTTTTGAAAGAGAGAGAAAGGGTAGTAGGAAGCTTTAAACGAACTAGATCAAAAAAAACACGAGGGGGAGGGTGACCATTGAAACCTCTAATAGATGCATATGGGTGAGTCAAGTTCTTACAATTCCTATAAGTTGGAGATTAAACTAGACATTATTTGATTTAATGGGAAACCAAGAGATTGAGCCTGGTAAAGTCTAAGTCAACTGATCTAATACCATGTAAGTGGTTACCCTATTGGTTTCATAAATTCATTTGAATTTTTTTTTTATTACAAGCATGAAATTTTTATGCAAGTGGTTTACTTTTGAATTTTTACAACTACCGTATTTTAGAACATTTCTTTAGCGTACAATTAGAAATTTTACCATGTAATTTGGTCACCTAGAATTTTATTTAAATGTTTGCAAAAATCATGATTTCCAAATAATTTTCATAATTTTTTGCATACTCTTGCTATTCTCGTGAAAAAAACTATCTATGCAAATCTCAATGTTGCTGTTTGAATATGTTTTGAATGTGAACAAGTATCATGATGCGTTGTAATTGTTTTGTATCGAAATTATGTCGAATTTAGATGTTTACAAAAATGTTTTATGTAATAAAGCTCATTGGAAAGTTCATTAATGTAGTGAAACTAATTCGAACCCACTCAACTGGAGTAAAAGGTTGGAATACGACCTACTCAACCAAGGTTAAAATGTTAGGATACGACCCACTCAACCAGAGTTAAAAGGTTGGGATACGACTTTCCTTAGTCGGGGTTTAAGGACTAAGGTCCAAATCAGTGAATTTAGCACACGATATATTTGAGCTAATGAGGAGCATACATGATGAAATGATGTTGAAAATAAAATTTTCACTTACGTGCAATATTTTATGGATTGATATAAAAAATAGTTTACGTGCGAAATTTATCTAAGATAATTTTTTTATAAATATTTGAAACTGTTCACATTCCTAAAACAGATAATCTCTTACTAAGTGCTTTTTGCTCACAAAACTTTCTTTTAAAACCTTTTTGCAGTTGAGGACTTTGAAGGTGAGATGATATGGGGTTGGTGATAAAGCTACTTGGGAAATTAGCTTAAGTTACTATTTAAACAAATGCAGTAAGATGTATTTTCTCTTTTTTGTCTGTTTATGTTTTAAGTTTGAAGAGTTGAGTGACAATGGCCTGTAATAATTCTAATATTCCACTGCCACACACACACACACACACACACTAAGAAGTATTGTAATTACATTTCGATATGAGAGCTTTTAGTTTCTCTAATATAATTAGCTTTGGTATCCTCATGGCGAATGCCCTAAAGATATTGCCATGTTACGTACTCGATTTTCAAAGCACGACACGTGACCTTACCAATTGGGAGCAATCAAATTAGTTCCATGGGTAAGGATTTATTCTTCCAGCCCACTAAACTTGGATCCCCTCAAATCAATTTTAGAGCTATGACTATGAAACGAGAATAGCTGAAATGTAGTTTCACCAAAAGTGCTTCTGAGGCTCCCTAAATGCAAATTATTTCAGGATAAAGAAATTATCTGTGAGAGAGTGTAAGTGTACTAATTTACATGCATGTGTATGTAAAAGCGTAAAGAGAGATAAACGAGGAGGGCAAATAAGATACTTTCCTTTGATGCATCTATCTGATAAAGTCCTTTTCTTTTACTTAATCCTTAATGAAGGAGTCACTGTATTTTCTAGTCCCCTTTTAGCTTGGCAGACTATATTTGGTCCTTGTTTTTGAGCTGCATTTGGCTCGATGGACCACATTTGGTCTAATTTTTTGAGTTCCATTTGGCTCAATGGACACCATTTAGTCTAATTTTTTGGAGCTCCATTTGGCTTACTGAACCTCATTTAGTCCAATTTTTAGAGCTCCATGTGGCTCAACGAAACCTATTAGGTCCAATTTTTTGAGCTCCATGTAGCTTGATGAACCCCCATTTAGTCCAATATTTAGAGCTCCATTTGGCTCGATGGACCCCATTTAGTCCATTCATAAAATGCTTCTAGCAAAAACTTAGTTCGCTTTTGCGTTTGGAACTCTGACCTGAGAGTGGATTCACAGGGAACACTAACTTGCATTCTCCTGCAGAGATCATCAATTTTCCATGCTAATGCTAGATACCTCTTAGTCCCATTCTTGGTGGCAATTTTGACAGATTTGCCTTACAAATTCTTTCTAAATTCAAAAACTTTTATTCGAGCAATTTTAATTCAGAGGAAACCCCTATACAGTCACCATCTACCTTCCAAGGGAACTCCTTTCTAGACACAAAATGTTTCATATGGTAAAATGGTTCAAAGAATTTGTACTGCATCTCCTGCCACAAATTTGCTTTCTCATACCAGAATGTTGAAGCAACAGAGTTCAAGAAATCTAATTTATGCCCACAGTTACTTTGTTCATGAACAGTCCCCATATTACCCACCCCACCTCCATCAAAACACTTTTCAATCCCCAAATCCACTTCTGAAATCCCAGCCTTTTCATATTTCAACCCCACGTCACACTATAGCACTCCACATGACTGCTTTCAATCTTATAATTTCTTCTACACACAAAGTTTAGCATTTCATCTCTTTCATTGATTTCCCTCTTCAATTCTTCTATGTTGGCCTTCAACTCAACCTTCACTCTTTATAAGTCTTCAACTTTACCCAACTTCACTTTACCGTTGGTGTAAATTCGGAGTGCATCAAAGAAACTTCTTTCTCATAGATTGCACCAATGTGTTTTTGTCTCTCATTTTTGCTATGTCTTTCTCATTTCAAAAAGATGCATTTATAGTTGTCCATAGTCCTGTTATTGAGTTGCAAATCCAGGAATAAATCGAGTAAACTATACCCCTAGTCTAAATAGTCCATCCCATATTGCCTTTCCTTGTATGGGATTATAGCTACGACATGTGTGTGGTGTAATTACTACCCCACTTCTCATTAGCGGAAGTGAGATGTGTTGGAAGAATTTGATTAAAAGCAACTACACTTGATTCATATGTGACGTGGCTTGAAGAGAAGAATCAAATCGGAGACTCCGATGACGCAGTTACGCGCTCTTTGGTAGCTGAGCTTGAATTGTTGAATTTTACTTTTGACAATAATGCTTGCTTACACTCTAAGATTTGTCTCTAGAACTTCGATATTATTTATTTAATCATACGCAGGAAAACAGGATGTCGACATTTCTGTTTTGCGGGACTAAACAAAAATATTAATGACACAAATGAGAAATTTATAATATATCTTCTAATTGTAAAATATTTATTAGCAGGTTATTCTTGAGTTTCATTCATTCATTAAATTTAATTTTAATCGGTATAACTATATATGCATCTTTGTTCTCCACTTCAAACTTGTATATCTCATTTACTACGCTTAACATGTATAAATGCCTGTAGTTTATTTATTTATTTATTTATTTTTTTTAGAGAGAGAGAGAGAGAGAGAGAGAGAGAGAACTACACGTTTTCGGAACTTTATTCAAAATAGATAATTGCAAACCCGATTTCAAAAATAACACGCACACAGGCAAGCGCGCTATGTCATTCAATGACGTAGCTATTCAACGTAGACGTACACAACGTTACGACTCAGTCGCACGCATTCACAAGAACATAGCAACAAACATCTACACACACGCATGTTTTGTTATTACACGCACAAACGAAATCAAGCCCAACCAATAGCTAGCAAGGGAAGAGTTGATCCTGGCTGATGACTACTTCCCCAAAAGGGAAATCCCGGCGACTGGCGCTGGGTCGACTGCAGTGTGGTTGTGGCTTGACTAATTGCACTGAAGCACACAATCTTGAAAGCTAGGGGAACAATCGATTGTTGGACCGGAAAAGCCATCGACAACCACAGGTACAACGAAGTATACTAACCAAGTGCCGATAGTTCAATTTTATATACATTAAAGCGACAACAGTGGAGAAGACCAGAAGAATCGTTGGGGCCGCCAATCCAAGTTGATAGAACAGAAGAGCGGTGAGAAACGCCACCATCATAGCCACAATCGAGACGAAAAGTGCCATCACACCAAACACCAACCGGAAGGGCAGAGACGTGAGGAAGTCATCTTCTGCGTAACGAGACGTGAGCATGGACAGGAACGTCAACATCGAAGCCAACGAGGACAGAGTCGCCACAGCCTCGGCTATGGGAAAGATCACGAACAACCTCTCGTTTTCCAGAATTGGAACTCCGGTGTCGTTGTTGTAGCCACCGGGCACGGTAAAGGCAGCGGTGAAGACGACCGTGGCGATGAGCATCGTCACAAGCATGCATGAGTTCGCGGTTTGTTTCATCTGTTTTTCGCCTTCTTTCATCAGGTTTTCATGCTCCACTAAGAATAAATCGAGTGGTTTCTGCCCTTCTTTGTTCGGCATAATTCTATACGACGGATGGACAATCTTTTCTACTTCCTGATAATTTTGCAGGCACACCATACCATACATATGTCATTATTACAAGATAAAAGGAAAATAAACCAAGTACCAAATTAATTTGGACTACCTTGTACCACAGCACTTCTCGCTGCATCTGCAGAGCTGCCCCAGGTATCTTATTGAGCTGTTCTTGGGGTGCCAATTTAGCAGCTAAGTGCAGCATGTTGTTTCCGTCTTCGTCCATGTATGATGACATCAAATCCTTGAGGCCATGCAGCTCATGTATCAGGTTGAAGATTTGCTCGTGGCGATGAGACACAGCAATATGGAATATGCTGTATTTGGAGTCGTTCACTTTATAGAGAAAATCAGGATATTTACGAATCAATAGTACCAAGAAGTCGCAATTTCCCCATTCCGCAGCTATAAACAACGCTTTTAAAGTGTTTTCGTCAGCCCCTCCAGTTTCAATATCTGGTTGGCATGCGATGCTGCCCCACAGTTGATCGAACAGTGCATATGCACTACGTGGAGCTGACAAATTGTGGGGCTTCGACTTCATCAAAGACAGTACTGAAATAATAATCAAGTCTTTACCGTGAAAACAGAAGCAAAAGTATAGCCCACATGACATTCTTGCAGAAAGCAAACACAAGACAAATGGATTGAGAAGTACTGACATCTGTCCGAAAGTCCTTGTTGACTGTTTCCACAAAATGCTGATGGCCTTTGCGCAAGCACTTCTAATGGCCTCACACCGTCGCGGTCTTTATCTACAGCTAGCCCTGGCTTTGCTTCCAGAATATCGATTGCAAGACCTTAATTATGGATTGAAGAGATCATGCGAGAATCTTTTTTTTTTTTTTAAATAATTCAGTTTTATGGAGGCTACACACACACAAAAGTTATACAAGTAATAAATACCGTATAATCCTGATAAAATGGATGTTGTGAGGAGACTACTTTGATATTCTGGAGTCCAATCATCAAAACCAGATAAAGAGAAGAGGTAGTTGGCCATATCAGTATGCCCTTGCCTTGCTGCCAACTGAAGAGGCTTAGCCCCGCCACCAATTTTTGGCAAGTTTCGGTTCTTTTCCACCAGTTGCCTAGCGATATCAATACAATTTTCTGCAGCCGCAAAACTAAGTGCAGTGCATCCCTTCTTGTTCAGAATTTCCACGTCAGATACTTCCATTTGTCCTAGTAAATTACAAACAAAAGAAGCATGTCCCTCCATTGCAGCTATGTGCAATGCGGTCTCTCCTCCTCCTGTTATCGGACCGTTGATTAATCTACGATCCGAATTTAACAATCTTTCAGCATCTTCCCAATCACCTTTTAATGCAGCACTGTGTAGTGACGCACACAGAGTAAAATATCCTTCCCCTGCTTGGACATTAATTATTGAAGAATGATTCAGGTCATGTATTTCTGCATCCAGCATGCATATGTACTGAAGGAATTATTTACTTCACAATAATAGACAGAATAGATATGTATTTGTTAAACATAAAAACGTATTAAGTATATACTGAACTTTTTTTCAGGTCCTTCACAATGTATCTTTATTGGAAAACAGAAAATACTCTCCCTGACCCACAAAAGAAAATTATATTTTTTTTATTCTGGCAATTTATGACAGAAGAAATTTTCCTATGGGAAATAATGAATTGGAGTGAACTATAAATTAAATGTGGTTACAATTTGGTAAACTCATTGAATTGAATCAAAGTCAAATTTTGATTACTCAATAACAAAATTTTTGAAATTCGATTTTTTAGTTCGAATTTGGTATTTAGGGTCGTTATAGTGTACCGAACCAAATAATAAATTTAATTTTAATTTTTAAATATTTATCATATTTTTGCTTATTTTTCTCTTAATTTATTATACATCTATGATTTGATTTTTTGATATTATACTTAATTTTTAAAAAATTATATTACTACCTTATATATGTTAAACAAAAAATATTTTATTATGATCAATATATTTTTTACCATTGAAAACTCTAAACGAAAAAAATGAAATATTAAAATAAAAATATCCAATATTTATTTATAATCTATATAATTATAATTTATAATTTTAAATATGAATTTATTTTTTATTATTTTTTTAAATTAAAATTTAGTTTACCAAAATATTAAATTAAATACACCAGAAAAAATCAGTAAATTACTGAACTAAAATTTTTGCTTGGATATTAGGTATGCAAATTTAGCATATTGAAATTTTGGTATATCAAATATTCGACGCGATTTGATTTTCCAAAAGCACACCCCTACTCTAATAATTCACAGAGCTATTTTAATTTACCCAATCACATCCTTTGGAAAAAAGAATTAAATTTCAACGAGAGAAACAGCTAATGTAGCGAATTGCGTGTTTATTTTAATTTAATTTTCAGATATGTCCACACAAATCAAAACAAAAGAAATAATGAAAAGTTTTTTGGATTTTTCCTCGCCATCAGTTTATAAAGGACATGGATATTTTGAATTATTAGCGGCCTTTTATAGTCTTCGAAGACAAAAAAACACAAGCAGGATAAAATTTTATGAAGTCGATGTTGGTTGACTTAAAGTCGTCGATACCATGAATTATTATTGTGCCATCCGAACAATAAAGCCAAATATACACAGTATTAACAAAACTGGTGATGGTAGTGTTGTGGGAATATCACCAAACCTCCATTCTGTACCAGCACGGGTTTTCGCGAGATCATTATTAACCCTATCTATATTGGAAAGATAAAGATAATTGATTCAAGGATTTGGGAACAGGAATTCTTCCTTAAATTAAAGTCCAAGTTTGATAATCCTATTATATCCACATTCTAAGTTGAGGCTATGCTTGGAACCCCCGCTAAGCCACCAAAGTTTATATTACAAAACATATCACTCAATGAAAATTGCATTCAAATTTAAATTTAAATTTAAATTTTTTTTCTCTTACATAAATAATTAATTAATTAATTTTTAATTATTATATCTATTTACCATCAAATCAATGCCTATACACACACATGTACACTCTCATTTATATATATTTAAACTATATAAACTAAACATTATTCATATATATACTATTATATAATCCAATTATTATTTTATACTTTATATTTATAAATAAACAAATTCAAATAAATTATAATATTTATCTGGTTAAACCTTCTCTCCAACTAATCATCACAATAAAATTCTTAGAAAACATCATTAATCATCAGCAAAGCACTCCTTCCAAACATAGCTTGAGTAACCTAAGTCGTGTTAAAATAGTCATTAGCTCACATCAGATTCAAAACTCTGAGAAATTCATTAAAATAATTATTTCATGCAATACAAGCGTGTGTCTTTTTGTGTGAGAGCGCAATTTTCACAAGAATCGAAGTGGAGTAGGAAGAATGGCACTTACGAACGGGTGAAGATAAAGCATCAGTTCTGATCTTTCCGTTTCTTGAATATTTTTGACTGCTCATTTCCCGTCAAACTTGCAATTTCTCTACAAAATAGAAGGTATCTGCATCAATATCGTACATACATACATACTTATATATATATATAGAGAGAGAGAGAGAGAGAGAGAGAGAGAGAGAAATTATATAACTTGCAGTATCTGTTTGCAGCAGTATGATACGCGATAGTTGACCGAAAAAGAACAATCTCTTGATTCTCTTCCAAGTTCTAATATACAATTCATGAATGCAATAAGGAAAAATGCATGCTTATATATGCTTATATATAGTTCATATAAAATAATTGATTTAGGGAGCACGTAGTCTCTAAAATTTAGAAATTATTGTTGATTCAGACTAAATAAAGTACCACCATGCTATGCCTAATCTAGCCAGAAAAGTAATCAAGTAATTTGTGATCGATCAGCAGCTGCATGCTGCCAGGAGCTGGCCTTTTCCCGATCGACAGTCCTTCTGTCAGATAAACAGATACTAAAGCCTTTCGCCCATAGCATAATATTGCATGCCTTCGTGAGAACAGGCAAAGACAGAACGCAAAATTCAAAGCTTAATTTCTGCAAATTACCTTGAGTCAAGGCAGAGCTGGTCACCGCTTCTGATCAAGAAGATGGTTCGCAGTGTATGCATATGTATTAGCACATCAGGAGTCGGGATATAAATAATAGCGGAAGCTCACTGCTTTTCAGTCTTGTCTGATTAACGTAGGTTATGGGGGTCAAAGCCGAAATCTCCAGGAATATTCCCTTTAATTTGTCCAAATATATATCTGTGTTATTCGATTTAAACACGAACGGTGATCAGACCTCCAGTCGGTAGGGAAATTGTTCTGTTCTGATTTTTTAATGCCCTCATGGAAGACCATTCAATGGAACGTCCAATAATTAATACTGCATGCATGTGCTTTCTGAGTTATTCCCTATGACATTACAGCTATAAATTAAAGATATTATTAAAGAATTAAGAATATATAAGTGATTGCACACTATACAATTAAAGATATTATTAGTATATATTACAGATAAATTACTTAAAAAGGCCACCCGATGTGTGCGCTCAATTATATAAATTAATTAATAATATTTTATAAATATAAGTTTTATACTCTTGATAAAACAATAAAGAAAAAGGAAATTAAACCTAAGAGAAATCGAATAAATTTAACTTAGAAGGAAAAAATAGAAAAGAAGAGTGAAAATAAAGTATATCAAAAAAATTGATAGCATATTAGAAATTATATTTAATTTCGCTAGGTATTTTTAATCAAGCATAATCATGTAAAATTTTTGATTAAAGACAATGTATAATTCACAATCTGTAACCAAAAAACACCAAACTCTTAATAATATAAATTATGTAGTTATAACACACACACACACACACACACAAATATATATAATTGTTGTTATCATGCAGGAATGATTTTGGATGGTACCCATCTCTTTGCCTCCCCTTTCCTCCCAAATAGAAATCAAAGAATGCTCCCTTTTTCACGATTTTTGGCTTTTCATCCGTTTTTCATCATGGCGGCTCTGCAAAAAACTATTCAAGTGAGGGGGTGGTTCAACAGTGCAAGCCAAGTGTAATTCTGTCATAAGGTTTCCATTAGAACTAATTTCCGGAAAGGGGAAGCTAAAGGGGCTAAGTCTGCCACTCTTCAATCTCTATGGCCTGCATGTGCGTGTCTGCGTGTCCAAACGTTACCCTTAAAGAATAAAGCACTTGCTTGGAGACCCTTAAAATATCTGTGAAAACAAATTTTGGTAATTAGAATTGAGTAAAATGTGAAAAATTGTCCAAACAGTGCCTTGTGCAAACGCACGTGTCGCGTCACGACTACCTTCGCGATCGTGGAACCCTATGACGAGGGTGCAAAAGAGCCATGTCACACTTACGAAATGGGACTACGAGACGAGGCATAACGTCCCGTGGTCGGCATTACAAGTGCAATGGCTTGGCGTGTGAACACGGTGATGTCGCTCGCTGTCACGAAGCTCGCGTGCAGAACCAAACAGAACGCCTCGCGATCATTGCTGCAATCACAAGTGTGCTTTCCAGCGCGAGGAAGGGCAGAATGAGATTTTTGTATATTTTGGGTTGAACTTTCTGATTTTGGGACTAAAATTGGTTGAAAAACATTGCTCAAGATATAACGATGTAACGTTGAGGGAAAATATGGCCTTCATTATCGCCAGTAAATGCAGCCAAATAAAAACAAACAAACAAAGGGGAGAAATTAGTGGGTAAACTCTGGCAACTGATTGAGTGCCACAACTATTCCACTCATAAAACTGGGTGGAAACGTTATCGAGGAAGAAATGACGGAACTTTTTCTCACCTTAGAACAATTCCGGTGGCAGAACAAGAGAAGAGTGGCCAGAAACCAAAAAGGGGAGCGATACAGTCCATGCACAAGAATTACTGAAAATGACCGTGACGAGAAGAAAGGAGAAGAAGAGATACAAGTGCACATCCGTTTCTGCCGAGATCACCTACAACAAGGAAGAAAAGAGAGGATAGCCTTCTAGGCGTGTTGCTTAGGTCACCCCAACTGTTCAAACTAAATCCTACACAACGAAGGCCTCGACCGGTTGAGGGAGAAGGAAGGGAAGAAACGTCCTCCACGAACAGCCACTGAGAGATTGAGCAGTGAAAGAAATCGTTTAATATAATCACAAGTTGAACAACTGAACCTTAACTCTATAGATACCCTATGTCTTTCTTACTTATATAAGAACACTGGACATGAAAGGCTCATGGATTCTCTTGTACGAACATGTGTAGACGTATAAAAATTCGACGGAATGTGTATATATGAAGGGAATGATATTAACTGCTAGGCCTTCATTTTTACATAGACCTTCACGTTCTGTAATTTCCCATATGCTGAAAACATTAGGAATGAACAACAGGGAAACTGACTTAGAGTTCTTCTAACCTCAGCGATGATGGAAGAACTCCAAGGCCCTATAAGGAAAAAGGATTACTGCTTGTGAATCTTGCATTTTGGTACATTGAAACAAACATATCGCTTTTATGACACGATATAGAATTGTAGAAAGATTAATAAATTCTACCCATAGAATTCAGAAAAAAAAAAAAACAAAAACAAACAAAAAGCAGTAGTGACAGCTTACAGGTTCGTCACTGCTATAGGCTTCAGTCCTAATTCTTTAAATTCCAAGTTAGCTACACCTCATGATTTGACTGTATAGAAACTAATGACTCATGGAAATCATAGGGTTAGACATAGACCTCCATATGCATACATGCATACCTAGAGGTTACGCACTAGGAATTCACCGAACCCAAACAGTTGTGATGTTGGAAATGCGGGTGGTGTACTCTTGTTAATATATAGATTTAGAGAGAGAACAAAATGCAAGATTAAAGAAGACATAAGCAGTTTTTGATAATTTCCAGTGAACCTTTGAAGAGGGCGTACTCAACATAGGAGTTGATCAATATGAGGAATAATGGATCTTGTTCATTAATAAAGATTCCAACGTAACTCTTTTCTTACGGGTCTTAAAATGATCTCGGGCAACCAAAAACTTGCAAAGAATAATAATAATGGTAACATAATAAAATAAAATAATGCAGGGCCATCAGAAATAGTATATAACGTCATTTGGAAATCAAGGACTATATCATAGAGCTATTTAAGAGTTATAGTTATTCCCTTTAAATTGATTTTTGAAAGGAAGAATCACTTTATTGGATAGGAAGCCAAGATATCCATGCAAGTGAACCTCCGACCCAAGCAAACTAAACCAAGTAATTGGTTATCTTGTTGGTTTCATGAATTCATTTGAAAAGTATTTTTATTACAAATATGAAATTTTTATGCAAGTGGATTACTTTTGAATTTTTACAACTGCCATATGTTAGTAAAATTTCTTTAGCATAGAATTAGAAATTTTACTGTGTAAGTTGGTCACTTAGAATTTTATTCAAATGTTTGCAAAGATCATGATTTCCAAATTATTTTCCTGAATTGTTTTCATACTCTTGCTATTCTCGTGAGGAAAACTGTTTTTCCAAATTGTGATGTTGCTTTCTAAATATGTTTTGGATGTGAACAAATATCATGATGCGTTTTAATAGTTATATATCGAAATTACGTCGAACTTAAATATTTACAAAAATGTTTTATGTAATGAAGCTCATTGGAAAGTTCATTAATGTAGTAAAACTAGTTCGAACCCACTCAACCAGAGTAAAAGGTTGGAATACGATATACTCCACCGGGGTTAAAAAGTTAGGATACGACCCACTCAACTGGAGTTAAAAGGTTGTGATATGACCCACTCAATTGAGGTGAAAGGTTGGAATACGATCTTCCTTAGTTGGGATTTAAAGACTAAGGTCCTGACCAATGAATTTAATGCATGATATGTTTGAATTAATGAGCAGCGTACAAGACGAAATGATATTGGAAATGAAAATTTTCACTTATACGCAATATTTCATGAATTGATACGGAAAATGTTTTACATGCAAAATTTATCTAAAATGATTTTTCTATAAATGTTTGAAACTGTTCACATCCCTAATACAGGTAATCTCTTACTGAGTGCTTTTCGCTCACAAACTTTCTTTTAAAATCCCTTTTGCAATAGAGGACTTCGAAGGCGAGATGATGTGGGGTTGGTGATGAAACTGCTTGGGAAATTAGCTTAAGTTTTTATTTAAAAAATGCAGTAAGATGTATTTTCTCTTTTTTTTATTTTTTCGTGTTTTAAGTTTGAAGAACCAAGTGACAATGACCTGTAATAATTCTAATATTCCCCAGCCACATTTCTTTGGAGAGATATATATATATACTGAGAAGTCTTGTAATTATGTTTCGATGTGAGAGGTTTTAGTTTCTCTAATGTAATGGGCTTTGGGCCCTAGGGGTACTACCACATTACATACTCGGTTTTCAGGGTGTGACAAACGAAGTATGGGAAATAGTAAGTAAATGAATCAGAGTAGAAAAATAGAAAAGAAGATCCAAACAACTGGGAATTTGAACGAACCACAACACACAACATGTAGAATACACACAGAAGCAACTAAATAGCTAAGGTTACAATTGAATTGAATAAAAAACCCATATCAAGTACCTGGTGAGCCAGTTGACCAATAGAATTAGCGTCAAGTAAGTGGTTACTCCTTGTCAACTTGTACAAAATGCTCTCCAATTAGTTTCCATGTTACAACTGAATTGTTTACAACGATTTAAAAGTATTTTCAAACATTACTCTTGTTTATGAAAGCATGATTGAGATTTTGAAATTTTGCACAACTTAAAATATTTATTATTGCCTTGAATTTGGATATGAGTTATTTGTGAAATAAAAATTATTTTGAACTAAATATTCCGAAATTGAAAGACGCATAGCAAATATAACAAGCCTTTCAAGTGAAGCTGACAATAATGTGGAACAAGTTCTGCCCCACCAATTAGGTAACAAGTTGGGACCTGCCCAATTAAGGTCGAAGTATTGGGGTTGGCAACAAATGAAGTTAATATGTAGCCTTACCAATTGGGATACAATAGATTAAGATACCTTCCAGCAAATGTAAAGTATTAAGGCTGTAGTGGCACATTCAATTTCACATGACCCTCTTTAGTCAGGGTGTAAACTATGGCCCAAATTAGAGAGAATACTACATGAAATATATATCACCATGAGTTGGCTGAGGAACAAGAACGTGCGAACTATGTGAATAATGAGGTGAATGGAATAATTGTGAAATGTTATTTTGTGAACCATTTAATAGGATTTATATTATCTATTTTTGAAAATGTATTTTATGCAAATTGCTATTTTTATTGCTCACATCCATAAAAAAAAAAAAAAAAGGGCAGGAAGTACCATTTACTAAATGACTCATCTCTCTAGACTTTCAACTAACATTTTTGCTGGGGGGGCAATGTAGAGGAACTAACACGGGGCTAGGAGATCTAGAGGATGAGAGATTTTCACTTTAATTAATTTACTTTCACTAACAAACAAGAGGAATCCCAGTGTAACAATTAGGGTTTAGTTTTCCACTGCAACTTAGTATTGATAGTATCACTTGGGATGCCCCTTTGTTTTGGTTTGGAGGTTACATTATTTTCCCATTGATGTCATAAGAAATTTTATGAGTTTAGTTACTATGATATTTGTTGCGTTTGAAATCTGTTTAAGTTGTTCATAGGCATTGCTACATCATGGTTTCGAATTTGAGATGTGACTAATAAAACCTCAAAATTACTCACCAATTGAAATGTTTTATATGATCAAATATTGTGAATGTGATCTCTCTTTGAGAAGGAAAGTCAAGTTTAGCACTGCACCATATATCACTCCCGCGGGGAATTAATTACTTAATTAATCATTGAGTAATCGTGCAACTGACACAACAAAAAAAAAAAACCACACGGCGAAAAAGTCGCATTACCTTTACTATGTACTTGTCCGCATAGCAAGTGTCATGGACTGGCACTCAACTGTTGGTTAATGGATTTGGATGCATAACATGACCGTTTTTGGAGAAAATCTTCGTGTCGGTGATGAAATTTATTGCTAGGGAGGGTGGAGGGGATATTTTGACTCACAACGAGAAAATGTTCATGTTGGTGATTTAGAAAACATCATTTAATACTAAATTTTCTTGTCTACAATTACCTTTAGTGGTTCACTTGTAAGGTCATATCTTAATACCACCGTAGCAAGTTGCCTTTTTCATTGGTGCTCCTGCCTCCTGGGTGTAAGTACGCAATATCTGCCCATCTACTTGTGTATTCAATACTAATCTTGCATTTATTCCAAATTATAAATGGTGATGCCATGGGAAATCTTTTTGGCCGTGTGGACTGGGGGCTTTCTATTTCGGTATTGCTGTGCCTACAAAGTAAATAAATGGCATGCCTGTTCATCACCTCAAAGTAGCGATCTAGCTAGATCTGCACTGCATTTAAAGTTATAACTAATTTTTTTGCTAGATGTGTACTTCAAATATGTCAGATTCTTATATGGTACTTGTTATTTTTCACAAATAGTTCATGTATTTGATGGATTTATAGCCCGGCCCTTTATTGAAGTTACAATAACATTTCAATTGAAAATCACATTTCCAGCATACTTCATTACCAATATGGAACCAATTAAACATTGGGACTTTATGTCTCTAATTCTTGATGCTCTCGGCTATGAAAGGTACTCCTTTTTGTAGCGACCCTAATCTGATCTTGCAAATACAATTTCTAAATTTGTACTAAAGTGTCTAGTAATACCTATCAACTAGTATATATTTTTGAGCAACATCCCATCTTATTTTCAAACATGAAATGGATGCTAATTTGATTGATAATAAACCAAGAGTTGGAGGTTCGCAATTCCTATCTTGGTTTATCACTGACTTCACTATTTACCCTATGGTTTTTCGTTGTGTTCTTCATTGCTTCCTGTTACTGGCTGCTATTAATGTTTGTTGTGCCTCGCCAATCAATCGATTTGTTGCAATGGCTGCTTGAGTAAATTTTGGATGTAAAGAGACCTGAAGGTCTTTTCATATTTCTTTATGTGTGTATCTTTAAGTTCTGTAACCCTCATGCTATATTTATTTTGAAGAAAAGAAATGTCATTACAGTAATGCAATAATGATGTATGTTATCTTTATTTTCTGATCCTATCACTACTAAGAATTATGAATTTTAGTTACAGAATTTGTCGTCACTATGGACATCTTGTGGCAAAATCAAATATTGTCAAGTCATTACAAAAACTTCTCTTTTAGTCACAACCAAACACATCACTATAATCAACCTCATACTCAAGCACACAATTTTTCTCGCTAAAGTGCAATGTTTTATTGACACAAAACATTGTCACTAAAACATCGTTGTTTAGTGACATAAATTTCTTGTCATGATAAATTAATGCTTTAGTCACACACAATTTTCGTTACTAAAATTTTATATTCAGTCACTTAAATTTGTTGTCACTATAATTTCATAGTTCTCATGACCAAATTCTACTGTTTTAGTGAATGGTAATTTCTATCATGAAACCTCAATGTACATATAGTTACAAAAGATTATCACCGCTAGAATTGTATTTGTAACAATTTTATTATCACTAAAAGTAATAATTGTAACAGTAACATTTATTATATTTATTTCACATTATTTGCGAACACATTTTTTAAAAGTATTATTTTACTCACATTCATTGTATTTGTAACAATTTTATTATCACTAAAAGTAATAATTGTAACAGTAACATTTACTAATTTATTTCACATTATTTGCGAACACATTTTTTAAAAGTATTATTTTACTGACATTCATTCAATTTAAATTCATCTGCTAAGCAATATAAGAATAAAAGAATTTCATTAATTGAAACCAATATTTTACGAAAAATAAGACTTGAAGTTAAATTCAATATGAACAAACTAAAATGCAAAAACTAGTAACTCCAAATGAATAAATACAAAAAGTAATCTAACATATATAAGCCCTATTATTCATGATTTTGTTTATAGACAGTAGGAAATCTAGCACCTTAAACCTGCAAAAAAAACAAAATGAATGGTAGAATTTATTCAAAACATCAATAAAATGAAACTAAAATACAACAAATATAAAATGGAATCCATTCAAAACTCGTAACACATTAATTTGTGCCTAGCAAGAGAGAAACGAATGTAAAACTAAATCATTATCAGTTAATAAAACAGACTGAAGTACAATGACTTATTAAAAACTTACAAAACCACATATTATTTGATTTTATACAAAAATTCTGAATGACCGTTTTAACATAAATATCAAAAATCTATGTATCGAGTTAGGTCAAATAAGAAAAATAAATAGATTGTTTACGACCTTTATTTAATAACCTCTTTGGTGGAGTTAATGTTAAGAAATTATGAAAAAACCAATTTTGAGGGTTTAGTTAACATTCCAGCACCTCCTAACATACTTAGCAAGCGCAATGGTAATACCTTATAAACGACATTAATATAGCCTGAAAATATGATTTGATTAACAAAAAAGTTCAGTGATTGATAGAATGTATTTTCACAATAGCCATGAACACTCTAATCTTTTTTCAAATATAGGGTAGTCACCATTCCCATAACTCTAATCTTACCAACTTCAAATCCCGTTAATTATGCACAAACAAAACATATATCAATCCATATACTAATCATATCAATCAACATAAAAAAAAAAAAATTATCAATTCAAATGAATAAGCGATGAAATAGATATATTGGAAGATGGAGTGTACAAATAAGATGTTTCGTGCCTAAGAAGTGAATCTGATTACAAATGGACATCCTATGCAATCCAACTGTAGTGGCAATCACCTGCTTTACCGATTAGACAAGATGGTGGAGAAAAACGTATAGATAGAAGAAGAGAGAATTGGGAACATGACCATGACTGACGAAGTAATTTTATGGAGAATGGATTCATATGGGAGTTAAGGTGTGGGGAATTAGAAAACTATTTTGGCGCATTTTCCCTCCAAGTTAAATTTGTTTTAATTTGATGTTACTAGGCTTTTGAAATTTTATTTGATTTAATTCACTTTAAATTTTATAATATCATTTTTTCTAATTCTTTGGATCAGTCAAATCAATGCCTATACATATATTTAAGTTTCATGCGTTAATTGTTGCTAAAATTAAATTATGCACTGATTGTCGATGAATTATATATGATCAATCAATTTCCATGTAGATAATCAATATTTAGCTTAATGAATGATAAAAATAAAAATAAAAATAAAGGAAAAGAAGTGAATGTTTCCTATCAAGGTTTTCAGCCAACGTTGTTTTTGTCATATAAAGGCATGACTCACAAAGAAAATAGTCTTCCAATCTAATGGCAGTCATAGATCAAACTCCACAAGAATAAATCATGCAATTTGCTAGCTGAAAAAAATAGTACCTTAACAAATTTGAAAACTATAATGAACAATTATAATGTTTTAAATTATGGAAAGTAAAAATATCATTAAAAGAAATATTACCTTTATGCAATAACTAGAGAGAGAGAGATCATGATATTAATTACCTTTATTATTGCTGATGTAATTAACCAAGTGCAATGAGATCATGATATTAATTACCTTTATTATTGCTGATGCTAATTAACCAAGTGCAATAACTAGTTGAACACAAGATGCTCATCTTTTATATATACATTAATCAACTACAGTAATAATACAAGTGTGCACTGCATGAGCTATTACGATCTCAAGTGAAGTGAAGACGTGTTATTATTGCGAAGTAAACACAACAAGATCACCGTTTTATCCCGTGCTTGGGATTAATTTCGATCATAGGATGGATTTCGTCATTTCGATAATTAAGTGGCAGTTGAGGCAGAGGCTGATCATGCCCGAGGTGGCGGAAAGAAAAATGGGAAGTCGAACCATGGACGCGGAGGTGGCGGCGCGGTGGCAAATGGGAAGCCAAACCACAGACGACGGCGGCGGTGGTGGGGAGGAAAATGGGAAGCCAGACCACGATGCAAAGGGATTGCGCATTTTATTCCCACCCGGCCGTTGAAAGGGAGAATTGCAGGGAAGAAAACTTGCTGGGCTCTGCTCGTCTTCAAGTGGACGACCATCACATCTGGACGTCGCCCACTTGTACTTCATCAGTGAAAATCAATTTGATTTAGCCAAAACGTCGTCTTAAGCAAATACTTCTTAGATTGTTTGCAACTTAAAAATGAAAAAGGAAAATCAAATAACATTTTATCGTTTACTATAATTAGTCTATTATTTGTGCGCG
Source organism: Avicennia marina (assembly GCA_019155195.1). Classification (NCBI taxonomy): domain Eukaryota; kingdom Viridiplantae; phylum Streptophyta; class Magnoliopsida; order Lamiales; family Acanthaceae; genus Avicennia; species Avicennia marina. The sequence continues at coordinate 22,308,132 of CM032754.1, forward strand.
TCTTAGTTGAAGTTGTTTTGATTTGATTCTTGTAGTTTTGTGGCCTGAAAAACATATAATGAAGATGATATACCTACGGTCTTGTTTGGAACCTATATTTCACCTTCCCAACTTATTTTCCAACTCTATACAACCTAACATATTATACAACAAACTTTTTATTTAAATTCAAATTTAAAATTTTCTTCTCTTATATATATTATTAAATAATTATCTTTTTGTAATTAAACCTATTTACAATCATATCGATACCTATATATATATGTGTGTGTGTATTCACATTTATAAATATATTTTAAGAATTAATTATTACCTTTATATATTATCGTATCATCCCATCATTATTACATATTTTATAAATATATTTAAATAATTAAAAAATTTTAAAATATCAAATTTTACAATTAAACATACTATTTTTTTTTAACACAACTCACGTCGAACGTCGTTCTTAGACAAAATGCCTCTCTCAAACTTGGCCTGAAAGATATAGAAAGCACAAGGCCGAACGAAGACGTATCATTAGACCACTATCGCAGTTGAAAGGGATTTTTTCGTGGTTTGGCCCTTCTTACTTATCTGTGGGCTGGACCTAAAATTTTAGTGCTTAAATTGGATTGTTAAAACAAAATGTAGTCTCCACTTGAATGACAATCTATTCTTGAAAATTTAAAAATCCCTATCAAAAATACCATGTAATTCATACCTTCGAATTTTTTTTTCAAAATTTCTCTTTCTAAAAAATTCTGCCCCATAATATGACCATTACATCATTCTCCCTCCTTCGTTCACTCTGTCCATTACCTTTTTTGATGACAATAATAACAACAATTATAATTATAACAATACAAACGATGTTAACAATATAAAACTAAAATATTAAAAATTGCAACGGTGATGTTGTGACAGCGATTACAACACAACAAACCATTTTATGGAATAATTATAAAATGCAAGCAGACACATGCAGCAATAATAATACAAATAGAACACCAATATTTGTTTAAGTAACTCATAAATTCACTCCTATATCTGCAGACACCATGTTAGAATTAATTCACTGTAGCAACTAAAATACGTAATTTAAATTTCATTTTTTTCTTTGGGAGAAACATTAAGTACATAAATTAAAAACAAAGAAAGAAATATAGACCTAGTGGTGTTGGAACTTGAATGAAGAAGAACTCAAAATAGACATAAACCACGTTCCTCCATAATTGCACGCATTAATCCCAACATAACAAGCATGCACGCATAAATTAATAAACCGAACCCGACTAACCACACACACACCAGTATTGTTGCAGACACTCTATGCATAAATATTTAAAATACATTGTATATAAAAACTATTCTACAAATAAATAATATTTTTATGATAATCTAAAAATGTATTAAAATTTTAGATAGAAATAATAAAATTGGAAGACGAAAATATACAAATTAAAATTAATAGATGAATGTGTTAACAGAAATTATAACGAATATAAGTTTGAGAAGAAAAGTGAAAATTGTCTAGAATTATAGGTTTAAATAAATATATTTTAATAATTAGATTTTGATGCAAGAGAGTTACTGTAGAGTCTCGTAATAAATTATAATTTATGTAGTGTAAAATATTTAGCAATGGATATTCACACACAGAGATTATATTACTTTCATTATTGCTGATGCTAACCAACCAAGGACAATAATTAAATTGTCCTTCTGTATATAATGCTATCACTAAATTTAAAAAGTGAACTGAAAACACATGATCATCAGCAGCAGTGATCCTCCCTTTATTGTACGTGCTTGGGATGGAACAATTTGATAATTAAGTGGCAGTTGGAGCAGATGATACTTGAGACGGCAGAGGTGGTGGGAAGATAAATGGGACGCCAAACGCAATCTGTGCAGACGATTGGTAGCCCAACCCTGGTGTCTGCACGGATTTGGAGGCTCCAATGTCTTCAAGTTGACGAGCATCACATTTGTACGTAGCCAGCAGTGATAAGGTCACCATCAGCACAAACATAGTCCGAGAAGGTATCGCCATTGCCTCTGCTTCAACAATTAAGATAATATTCAGACAAGAGTAACTAGAAGAAGGCGATGCATCTTGGTTTGACGCATGGCAGCGCCATTGCTTAAATAGGCATGCAGTTAGCGTGGGATCTGATAAAGAAGAGAATTTAATATATAGATTAATAGGGTTGAAGAATGGGGCATTAGATTAGTGATGTGTAGTTGATCATAGCGTTGGTTGGACGTCGTAATAACCACGGGGTGAGCACAGAGCACAATTTGTTGTTGGCTATTAGGTTCATCATTGATCGGACGGCCAGGAGTGCGCAGAGGATGTGTGCGAGACGAGCAAGGTATCCATCTTGTATAGTGTTAAAGTTGCCTAGACAACTCGTCAGCAATGTTCAACTGTTGCCAGTCAAATTATGTATTTATTGATTAATAAATGGGGAAGTAGAAAAGGGATCGGAAATCTGTAGGCTATGTTTGGTTTCAATTTAATCACCATTCACCCTCGTTAAAAAAATTTAAAAATCAATATCTTACAAACTTTATTCAAATTCTCTCTCTCTCTCTCTCTCTCTCTCTCTCTCTCTCTCTCTCTCTCTCTCTCTCTCTCTCTCTCTCTCTCCTCTCTCTCTCTCTCTCTCTCTCTCACACACACACACACACACACATTTTATAATTAACCAATTATTTTTCAATTATTATACCTATTTCTATAATTTTTCAACTCATATTCATATATTTTAATACTGCATAAACCTATATATATTATCAAATCATACAATTATTATTTCATATTAAATATATAATTAAAAATTTCACCCACTTTTACCACTTAATTCTAAATATAATTTTCATTTCTACTCAAATTACCCAAAATTTCCTCCCATGTCCTAATTAGAAAACAAGCATAACATTTGTATTATTTTGAATTTTTTTGAGAATTTTTGATATATCTATACTATTAATTAATAATGGCAGAAGCCATTAGACCAATAGTTTTGGTGTACAAAATAGAATTGCAGAACTAGCCTTTTTAACTATGTAATATTACAAAAAGAAATAAAGATTAATTAGTAAAATGGCATTCAAAATCATTTATTTTAAAAATAAATTAACATTATTGATTGTGAAGTGAACAAAATTTTCAGATTAACTGCTAGGAAGTGAGAGAGAAATTTATGATGAAAATAACACCATATGTAAACTGCCATAAATAAAACTCTTAATTTTGGCTTAATTGAACGAAAACTGCCCATACATTATATATAAAAAAAAAAATTTGCCAAGTGAAAAACTACTTTCCCAAATCAAATCCGAGATAATCAGTGAAACATAAATCATGGCTTGAAATTGGCTTATAATTGTCCTCAAAATATAAAAAGTGACTTATTATTCTCCTCATTTTATAATTTTCTTTAAAAAAACAAACTACAATGATTGATATACTTCTTCATCAAGTATATATTGATCAATATTAAATTTTATTTTTATTTAAATTATCTGTTAATATTACTAGTATAATATATATGTGTGTATATATATGTATTATATTGTTATTATCACTAATCCTATGTTTGTTTCCCAATTCTATACTATTTACACTATTTAAAAATTTTACAAATTGAACATTTTACCATACAAATCTTTTTAAAATTTAAATTCAAAATTTTCCTTACTTATCTTTTTTAACTAACTAATAATTTTTCAATCATTATACTTATTAACAATCAAATCAACACCTAATTTTATAATTTTTCTAATCATAATTATTTTTTTTATTATTCTATAAACTTATATACTATCATATTATTAAATTATTATTAATATTAAATATATATATATATATAATTTTCTTCTCTAATCAAATTTGATAAATTAAACATAATTTTCAACGACAATTAGATCACTCGAATTTTCCTCTCCAAACAAATCTAACCATAGCTGCAGATTCAGCCGTAATTAACGAGTTGCAGTTGGCACCGTCCAAATAGAAAATGGACCGCAAGAACCTTTTTAGCTGCACCCTGCATTTGACGACTTGACCGTTGGCACCGTCCAGGTAGATAGGGTTTACTTGGTCCTGGTCTCATGACCACTGCACCCACAGCCTCAGGTGCTGACATGTGTCTATTTTTTGCTTCATCATCTTTTATCTATTTTAATATTGTTTCTATCTTCCTCCCCTTTCTTTTTAGTTTTAAATATTTGTTTATGCGTAGTTTTTGTATGAATAAATACAATAGTAATTATTATTTAGAGTATATTTTTTTCAACTGTAATTCCAAAAACATTAGTATAAAATGGTATACATTTGTATATACACTATAAAATATGCATTAATATAATGATAATTCTTGTAATATTGGTGAAAATGTCCAACTATTGCAGTTGTATAATTTTAGATGTAGTTTCAACATGTTGAATATAAGATATGTTAATTTTGATTTTTTGATGTATTTTTTTTAGGTGTATTTTTATTAAGAATTGTGTAAAAGTAAGAGAAAGGTAGAAATAAAATTTAAAAAGTACAATGAATATAATATGTATTGTTTTGGTGAAAAATGTTAACAACCATAGCCTATTTTTATATATCTATTTGATAATTACAAAATATAATTGAAAGCATAATATAAAAAAATATAAAATAGATAAACTTGAACTATATTTAATTTCTTATTTTCAAATATAATATGTTATGAAAGAATGAAAAGAAAAAAACAGTGCAAAAACTAGACAAAGAAAAAAAAAACAAAAAATCAAAAGAGCCAAAAAAATAAAAGAAAAAAAGAATGAAAGGAAACAGACAAAGAGGCATGGAACAACCAAACCAACATATAAGGTGGGTAAAAGTGCCTGCCTATGGGAATTTCTTAATTGCAGGAAATTTTGTGATTGAAAATATTTTTGATATCATGCCAATAAATAAACATATATAATGTGTCATGAATAATGGGTTTCAACTTCTTGTGCTTTATCAACGCAAATCGACTCAATTTTACTTATCCAAAATGTCATCATGAATAAAAGCTTATTTAGATTGTTTGAAACTTGAGTATGAAAAGAAAATTCATGCAACATTTTATATTTTAAGATACTTAGTTCATCGTCTGTACGCGTCTTAGTCGTATCAAGTCTTGATATGATATTTAAAGAAGACTTAACAAAAGTTCGAAGGAAGAAGTAAAACTGGAGCACAGTCACATATTTGCACGTTTGGGCCGTTTTATATTTCTCATGTGGGCTGAACGTGAAATTTCATTACCAAACTTTGCATTGTAAAAGCCAGCAAGAAATTAAGCCGTCTCTCAATTTCACACAAACCCATTGCACGAAGCAACTAGTATTTTCTAAATTCTTCAGCTACAAAAATTTATATTTCCGTTCAATTATCTAAAATTTTCACTATCACATATCCTTCAAATGTGGTTTAGCTATTCTTCCTAGTTCCAACTACAACCAATTTCCAACAAATCAACGTTAACTTCTCATATTTTCAACTATACTAACAGGTTCAACATCTACCAACTCCGACATGTTCATGACATTATATTTCCCGACTTATTCAAACAAACATATCTCTAAACTCCAAGTGTCTATTGGTAGAAGATGTACCCTCTGCTAGGCATCCTTTAAAGCCTCTTCTTGATCCATCCACATTTAGAGGCCCAATGAAAGCTGGCCCTCAGTCAAGTGACTCACTAGTAAATTATGCGTCATTTCTTATCAGTAACTGATAGTTGCAAGTAGTGGTAACTAGTCAACCGAACTGCCTGCTGAGACTTACAGTCAATATGCGCACTTTGACCTTAAGACTTCATTTACTAGTAATTGCACTGAAGTACACAATCTAGAAAGCTAGGAGAACAATCGATTATTGGACTGGAAAAGCCATCGACAACCAAAGGTACGACGGAGTATAATAACCAAGAGCTGATACTTCAAGATTATAAACATCGAAGGGACGATAGTGAAGAAGACCAAAAGAACCATTATGGAGGCTAATCCATGTTGATGGAACAGACAAGAGGTCAGAAACGCAACCATCATAGCCACAATCGAGACGAAAAGTGACATCACTCCAATCACCAGCCAGTAGGACAGAGATGTGAGGAAGTCGTTTTCTGCATAACGAGACGTGAGTATGGTGGACAGGAATATCAACGTCGAAGTGAACGAGGATAGAGTTGCCACCGCCTCGGATATGAGAAAGATCGCGAACAACCTCTCGTTCTCCAGAATCGGAACCCCGATGTTGTTGGTTCATTCCAGCAAGTGCATTTGCAATGTCACAATTTTAAAAAATATAAAAAATAATTAAATATTAAAATTTAATATTTGTCACAATTTTATTACCTAATGTACCAAGTACAATATCTACGAAACAAGTCTGATTTGAAATTGAAGAAATTCTTGCATATAATTGAGATTTAATTCACCGGTCTTCCCCGTCATATATATATATATATATGATCGTAACAGAACTGTTTTGTCTTTGCCTCCAATCATTAATAGTGCGCGTTCTGCCATTAGTTTGAAGACAAGGAATGTTCTTAATGAAGGTACCGCCACAGATTTGACGAAAGCCAATATTGTTTTAAACACAATGGTAACCGTGAGTCGACTGTGGAAAGAAGTTCGAAGTTCACCCAGTTGAAGTGATATATGCTGATGGAAAATCATACATTTACCCAGATGTATTGCCTTACCAAATGGTTGTTCCCTTATATATCATACATCACAAGTACAGTTGGCGTCTCTCTGCCGACCGATGAGGTTGTTGCCTTGTTGAATAAAATGCAACTACATGCCTAGCGCAGTGAGTGGGAAAACAATGAAATTAGCTTCACCTTATCTATTCCCCCCCACAAGAAGTGACATTCTTCATCCTTGTGATGTTGCTGAGGAAGTGGCAACTGCTTATCGATATAATGAAATTCCGAAGATAAAACTGCCATCATTGAAGCCACAACCGTTGAATCAATTCAGCGATCTTATTCGGCCTCAGATTGCCATGGTTGGTTATACGGAGGTATTAACATGGATATTGTGCTCAGACAAAGAACATTTCGCCATGCTTAACCGCAAGGATGACAAATCTACAGCAGCAATTAAGGGAAATCCCCTTTCCGCTCTTATGCCTGGATGGTTGAAAACTGTCGGGGACAACAAAGACCATCCAAAACCAATGAATATTTTTGAAGTGGGTGATGAGGTGCTATTAGATGGGACGAAAGATGTTGGTGCGTCGAATCGTCGTATCCTTGCAGCTTTATACTGTGGAGCTACCTCAGGATTTGAGTTGACACATGGTCTTGCGGATACAATCATGGAGGTGACAGGATCTCCATATGTATCACCTGGAGATAAGAAGTTCAGATGAGCCCGAGTTTCTTCCGGGTAGACAAGCAAGCATCATTTACAAAGGACAGCAAATTGGCACTTTTGGAATTATGCACCCACAGGTGTTAGATAACGTTGGCATTGCAGACCCATGCTCCCTGGTGGAAATGGAAATCGAGAGCTTCCATTAAATGCATCAAACATTGGATGCCCGTGGCAGAACACAACATAGAAAATCCTTATTTCTTCTCCTTTTCTTGGGTTGCAATTTGGTGTTAAGTTATTTAATTTGAATGGAGAAGCCTTCTATTGTCCTGAAGTCAGCCTAAATACGTTCCCTTTCACTGGAATCACGGCCGATAGACGTCAGTGTGAGGCACTGTTAAAGAAATAGAAAGGAAAAAAAAATAGAGAAACTCGAGGAGTGTTAAAAAATAAAATGTAAGTCACACATCAAAAAATATAAAAGATAAAGCGTGCTAAATATAAATGGGAATGACTCGAGATAAACTTATGACCTTAAAGATTTCGCTTAGTACATGAGTCAAGCTTAAATTAAGCCCAACTATTTATTACACCACAACTACACCAAGGGGTAACCCATCACCACCTCGAATTGTTGGCGATTTTGGGTTCTTTTCCACCATTTTTCAAGCAATATCAGTATGTCCTGCTGCAACAGCAAAACTAAATGCCGTGCATCCCTTCTAGTTCAGAATTTCCATCAAATGCTTCCATTTTTTCTACTAAATTAGAAACAAAAGAAGCATGTCCCTCCAGTGCCGCTATGTGCAATGCGCTCTCTGCTCCTGTTATCGGAGCTTTGATTAATGTACAATCCTTGTTTAACAATTCTTCAGCAGCCTTCCAATCTCCCTTTAATGCAGCAGTGTGTAGTGTGTAGTGGCACGCACAGAGTAAAATATCTTTCCCCTGCTTGGACAATAATTATTGAAGAATGATTCAAGTCATGTACTTAATTCTCCATCCAGCATGCGTATGTACTGAAGAAATTTACTTCACAATGCATTAATTAACAGACCAGAACTATTACGTTATTGTTAAACTTAAAAATGTATTAAGTATATACTGATTTTTTTTTCATGTCCTTCGTTACCTTATTGTATCTTTATTGGAAAGCGTAAATCACTCTCCCTGACCCACAAAAGAAAATTGTATTTTTTTTTTAATTTATTAATTTTGGCAATTTACCCAATGGGAAATAATGAATTGGGGTGGACTGTAAATTAAATGCGTTTACAATTTGGTAAATTCATTGAATCTAATCAAAGTCAAATTTTTGGTTTCAGTTCAGTACTTGGTATCATAATTTTTAAAATTTTGATTTTTAGTTCTATTTCAGTGTTTAGGTTCATTCCCAATCTTGATGTGAAAGAAGAGCTCATTCATTTTCGGATCATTACTCTCTTATTTGGAAAACTATGGACAGATTGTTTAAGAAGAGGAAAAGCTAGCCAAATTGGCACATAAACTGTCAACAGACCACTTGGAGGTCAAAACTAAAAGAACATTGCGTTCAACCATGCTCTGAATGGCAAAGACCACAACCTGGATGGGTTAAAGTTAACAGAGATGCTACCTTTCATGGTGGAGAAGTTGTGGCCTCCCTCATTATTCGTAATCATGATGGATGTATTTTATGTGCTAAAACTTGCAAAGACTTTGCCCAAAATGTTGCTGCTGAGGCCGAATTTTTTTTACAGGTAATAAATAAACGCTTTATTTATTCTTTTATCCAATTATTATTATTTTATGGCAAGATTTAATGTATATGTTAGTCAAACAATGCTAAAAATATGAGGATTTGATTGACCCCAAAGATGTCAACATCCCAAATGGAGCTTGAGGAAATTGTGACTAACTAGGGGCTAACTTTGGAAGAATTAAGGGTGTTTGGAACTGATTTTGGGTAGGAAAATTCATGCCAAAAATAGTGTGATCAACTCTACTTAATTTATAAAACCACAACCCCAATGAGACTGATGAAAATTTACAATCTTTCCATTCTCAGAACCTTTTCTTGGACAACTGCAAAGGGTGTAGGGCAAAGGAGGGTTTTCTAAGTCACTTTGAGGTAATTCTCAAGCCTAAACCTTGTGATTCAATTCAATTTATGTGTAAAATTAGAATTTTTCTTGATGATTTACATGGATTACACACACTCTCTAATCCTATGAGATAAAACTACTAGGAGATTTTTGATATGTTGAAACTCATTGAATCACAAGAAATGTAAATAATGATAGAATGTCCGAACTTGAGTTGCTGAATTATGTTTTGTCGAAATAGGAATTAAATATATTGAATTGAGATTAATCTCTCTAGTGAAACATGAATTCGCACAAAAAAAAAAGAAGAAGAAAGAAGGGGAAATCTGAATAGTGGCAATAAATTGGAAATTAGAAGCCAAATGTAGCTTTTTAATCATTTTCAATGTCGTGTTTCAATTGCTAATGACATGGATAACTACTTGGATACAAATATGTGTGTGTGTATTAGCCTTTTATGTGCATCCATGATTATGCCATATTAAATATTTAGACATGTCTGTGACTGAATGCGAGTATATGCGATTATAATATGTCCATATAATATGTAACATGGGGGTGTGTGTGTGTGTGTGTGTGTGTATCAAGTGCCTATATTATATACATGCGTAGACATACATATATGCATGTATGTATGTAAGAGAGGTGGGTGAGTTGTTCAATTTGGAGTACACTTGGGTCTTTAAATAATTAAGAAAGAAAGAAGGAAAGGCACAAGACCTCCCAGCAGTAGGATGGATTTAGGAAATTACCTCTTAGCCTTGTTAATTTGGGAAGCTAATTTATAATCCTATCAACGTGGGTCACTCTAGAAATTATCATAAGAATATGATTATACTACTTAAGTTGGATTTTGACGAGGAATTTTACTTTCACTTTATTTAGGATTGCAAGAGTACCAACAAGGCCCGTAATTGATCATTGGTATTAAATTCCGGTAAGTAGGTTACTTATAGATTTTGTAACTGCCTTATTTCTTTAAAATTGTTTTATCTCTTAAATAAAATTTTTCTAAATAAATAGTTTATCTGCAAACTTTCAACTATCTCTTTTTTCGAAAGATGAATTCCATGTTATTAGGAATTTTGAAATCATTTCTAAACCCTTTTGAAATCTATTATTTCCATGATTAAGTTTTACTTATGTCATCTTGAATTTACTTCACTAAAAGAGTTTTGGATGCGAACATGATTATGTATTTGTTTACATGAGACGTTGAATTTGTCACTATTAATTGTGTATATTAAACTGGATTACAAATGTTGCTAAATGGAAGCCTTTTGAACTCAAATTTACAAAAAGTATGTGCTTATTAGGAATGTTTATTAGTTCTAACCCAACCAATCAGGAGGGTTGATTGAGCTATCACTTAGTTGGAGTTAAAAACTAAACCTCACAGCAAGCAAAACTGACAATGTATATAGTTCTACCAATTGAGATTATAAATTGGGCCACCACCTAGTCGAGATTGAAGAATATGACTCATTGCATGCAAAACCAATAAACCATGTGACCCCATCAATTAGGAAATAGATTAGAATACTCGGGGTTGTAAGTTAAGACTCATAATGGACGAAACCAATAATCAATGGAATGAGTTATGAATGTCTAAATTATAAGTATATAACAAAATAGGTTATTAAATTGATTAATGTTTGTTTCGATGTTCATAGCTTAATTTCAAAAATTGTTTTGAAAGTTTTATAAAATATTTTAATTGCGTTCATATCTTATAAATGAATAGGTAGACTCCTTAATGGATGAATTTCTCTCACAAATGATAACAGCGATGAATAACATATTCAGGTTTGATAAATGCTGTACATGAAAGTTGAAAACTATAGTTTTATTTTTATTTTATTGTGTTAAGGAATAAATAAGGTAATCATACTTCCACTGTAATGATTATATTTGGTTTCACTCATTATGAAATTTGTGATCAGACATATTTTTGATATCACACCAATAAATAAGCATATATTACGTGTCTGTGACTAATTGGTTTTAATTTGTTGAATTAGATGGATTCAAATCACTTCAATTTTACTTATCCAAAACGTCATCATGAATAAGCATTGTTTGAAACATGAATATGAAAAGGAAAATCACGCAACATTCTATTTTTGTTCTAGGCTGAACCTAGAATTCCAACGCCCAACTTCGGATTGAGAAAGTGAGCAAGAAATTGAAACCCTCTATCAATTTAAGAGTTATCTCTAAATTCTTCCACTACAAAAAAACCATTTTTTCATTTGGCTATCTAAAATTTTCACTATTATTCTAATACTACGGAAGTATCCTTCAAATATTGTTTAATTATTCTTACCACTGAAGCCAAGTTCCAACTTCACATCTTTCCATTTTTAAAGGTCCTCTTCTTGATCGATCGTATTTGGAGGCCCAATGAAAGCTGGCCCACATTCAAGTGAGACTAGTCGAAGCCCAATGGAAGACAGTTTCTTCTATTGTAATACTCAGTGGTAGAAAATAATAAATATCATTTCCTATTAGGGACCGCTAGTTACTACTTGCAAGTAGTAATAATTAGTCAAACCCAGCTACCTCTTGAGACTTGCAGTCAATATTACCATTTTGCCCCTGCCCCTTCTTGAACTTCAACATCCTTATCCTCTAGCTGGTAGTAAGGTTTAGGTTCAGGCTTTGTTGCAAGACACCATGAGAAATTAAACAAACCAAGCATAATTGAAGATGGAGAAAAATATCAAGAAAAGAAACCCTAAATTGACTTCACATGGTAATTGCGCTGAAGTACACTCTTGAAAGCTAGGAGAACAACCGATTATTAGACCCAAAAAGCCATCGACAACCAAAGGTACAGCGGAGAATATTAAATAAGAGTGGGTATTTCAAGATTATAAACATCAGAGGGACGATGGTGAAGAAGACCAAAAGAACCATTATGGCCGCTAATCCATGTTGATAGAACAGAAGAGAGGTCAGAAACGCCACCATCATAGCCACAATCGAGACGAAAAGTGCCATCACTCCAATCACCAACCAGAAGGGCAGAGACGTGAGGAAGTCGTTTTCTGCATAACGAGACGTGAGTATGGACAGAAACATCAACATCGAAGTCAATGAGGACAGAATCGCCACCACCTCGGATATGGGAAAGATCATGAACAACCTCTCGTTTTCCAGGATTGGAACGCCGGTGTTGTTGTCGTAGCCACCGGGCACAGTAAAGGCAGCGGTGAAGACGACGGTGGCGATGAGCATCGTCACGAGCATGCATGATTTCGCGGTTTGTTTCATCTGTTTTTCGCCTTCTTTCATCAGGTTTTCATGTTCCACTAAGAATAATTCGTATGGTGTGTGCCCTTCTAAGTTCCTCCTTTTTCTATACAATGGATGGACAATCTTTTCAACTTCCTGACGATTTTGCAGGGGCATCATATACATATGTTATTACAAGATAAAAGGAAATATAAAGAAGTATATTAATTTAATTTGTACTACCTTATACCACAGCACTTCCCGCTGCATCTGCAGAGCTGCCCCAGGTACCTCATTGAGCTGATTTTGACGTGCCAACTTGGCAGCTAAGTGCAGCATGTTGTTTCCATCTTCGTCTATATATGTTGACATCAAATCCTTGACGCCGCGCAGCTCATATATAAGGTTGAAGATTTTCGCGTAGCGATGAGAAACAGCAATATGGAATATGCTGTGTTTGGAGTTGTTCACTTTATATAGAAAGTCGGGATATCCACGAATCAGTTCCACCAAGAAGTCGTAATTTCCTGATTCCGCAGCAATAAACAACGCTTTTGAAGTGTTATCGTCAACCCCTCCAGTTTCAATATCTTGTTGACGTATGATGCTGTCCCAGAGACAACCGAACAGTGCAGATGCCTCACATGGCGCTGGCATTTTGTGGGGCTTCAACTTCATCAAAGGCAGTACTGAAACAATACCAAGTTGTTAGAGTGGAAACAGAAGCAAAAGTGAGAAAAACCAAACACAAGACAAGTGGGTTGAGAAGTACGGACATCTGCTCAAAAGCCCATGTTGACTGCTCCCACAAAATGCTAACGGCTGCCGTGCAAGTACTTCTAATGGCCTCTCACCGTTGCTGTCTTCAACTACAGCTAGCCTTTTGTTTTGGTTTACAATGCGCATTGCAAGACCTTAATTATGGATTGAAGAGTTCAGGCAAGAATCCCTTTTTTTCCCCAAATAATTCAATTTCAAGTACACACACACAGAGATAAGTTATACAAGTAATGCGTACCGTATAGTCCTGATTCAATGGATGTTGTGAGGAGCGTAATTTGATCTTCTATGGTCCAAAACTCATTAAAACCAGGTAAAGAAAAAAGGTAGTCAGCCATATCGCTGTGGCCTAGCAGTGCAGCCATGAACAGAGGGGTAACCCCATCACCACCTCGAATTGTTGGCAATTTTGGGTTGTTTTCCACCATTTTTCGAGCAATATTAATACGTCCTGCTGCAGCAGCAAAACAAAGCGCAGTGCTCCCCTTCGTATTCTGAATTTCCACGTCAGGTGCTTCCATCTTTTCTAGTAAATTAGAAACAAAAGAAGCATGTCCCTCCACTGCAGCTATGTGCAATGCGGTCTCTCCTCCTTCTGTTATCGGAGCTTTGATTAATGTACAGTCCTTTTTTAACAATTCTTTAGCAACCTCCCAATCACCCTTTAATGCAGCTCTGTGTAGTGGCACACACAGGGTAAAATATCTTTTCCCTGCTTGGACATTAATTATTGAAGAATGATTCGAGTCATGTACTTAATTCTCCATCCAGCGTGCCTATTTACTGAAGGGATTTACTTCACAAAACATTAATTAATTAATAGACCAGAACAAATATATATGTAATTGTTTAACTTAAAAATGTGTTGAGTATATATTGATTTTTCTTCAAGTCCTTCGGTACCTTTTTGTATCTTTATTGGAAAACAGAAACTACTCTCCCCGACCCACGAAAGAAAATTTTATTTTTTTTCTTTTTTAATTTTGGCAATTTATTAGAGAAGAAAATTTCCTATGGGAAATAATGAATTGGAGTGGACTATAAATTAAATGTGTTTACAATTTGGTAAACTCGTTGGATCGAGTCAAAGTTAAATTTTTGGGTTTGGTTTAGTACTCTATATCACAATTTTTAAAGTTTAATTTTAGTTTGATTTCACTATTTAAGTTCATTATACCGAATCGAATATGTAAATTTTACTTTTTAAATATTTATCATATTTTTGCCTCTTCTTCTCTTAATTTATTATATTTCTATGATTTGTTTTTTAATTAATATATTTAATTTTTATAAAATATTATATTATTATCATATATACGTTAAACAAAAAATATTTTATTATGATAGATATATTTTATCATTAAAAATTCTAAATTAAGACAATGAAATATTAAAATAAAAATATTCGATATTTATTTATAATCTATATAATTTGAAATTTATAATTTTAAATATGAATTTATTTATTTTTATTATTTTAAAATTTTTAAATTAAAATTCACTTTACCAAAATATTGAATCAAATACACCAGAAAAATTCAGTAAATTACCGAACTAAAATTTTTGCTTAGATATTAGATACACAAATTTAGCATATTGAAATTTTTGTATATGAAAAATTCAATTTGACTCGATTTTATTTTCCAAATGCACACCCTTACTATAATAATTCACCAAGCTATTTTAATTTACCCAATCAGATCCTTCAGACAAAATTAATTTTCAACGAGAGAAATAGATGTTGTAACTAACTACATGTTTTTTTTTTTAATTTTCAGATACGTCCATACAAATTAAAACAAAAGAAATAATGAAAAGCTTTTTGAATTGTCCTCGCCATCAGTTAATGAAGGACGTAGATATTTTTGAATTATTCGCTGACTTTTATGGTCTTCGAACACAAGCAGGATAAAAATCTAAGAAGTCGATGTTGGTCGACTAGAAGTCGTCGATACCATGAATTATTGTTGGGGCATCCAAATAATTAAGACAAGTGTAAGTAGTGTTAACAAAACTGGTGATGGTGGTGTTGTGGACATATCACCTAACTTCCACACTGTAATAGCGCAAGTTTTCGTTAGATCATTATTAACCCTATTTATATGGGTTTTGTTCGTGACTCGACTCCCAACTATAAAATATCTCAAACTTTAAACTATCAAACTTATCATTAGATAACATTCTCGTCTAAATCTAAATTTAAAATTTCTCTCTCTCATATATATAATTAGCTAATTATTTTTCAATCATTACACCTATTTATAATCAAATTAATACTTATACATATCGTATATATATTTACATTTATTTTTATTTATACCTTATAATATCATTATTATCCTTATAAATTATCACATTATTCAAGCATTATAATATATTTTATATATATTCAAAAAAATTATAATATTTATCTTATTAAAATATTATTTCTAAATATAATATTTATTTTAATACAATTCCTACAAAACATTGTATCAAACAAAATCACCTCTTCCAAACATAGCCATATAGTTTCTTTGGGAATAGGAAAGGGCATTAATCTGGATATTAATGTTACGTTCGTTCACCCCGAGTAAATAACTGGCGCGCAAACCATAGGAAGGACGAAGATAATTAATTTCAATGATTTGGAAAAAGGAATTAAATCTTCCTTTAATTAAAACCCAAGTTCGATAATCCAATTATTTACATATTATACTTTGAGTAACCTGAGTCATGTTAAAATAATTATTATCTTACAGCAGATTCAAAACTCTTAAGAAATTCATTATAAGTAGTTATTTTTTTCATGCAATACAAGTGTGTGTCGTGCGAGCAATTTTCACAAGAAAAGAAATGAAGTAGGAAGAAGAGCATCTTACGAAGGGGTGAAGAAAAATCATGACTTGTCATCTTTCCGTTTCTTGGCTATTTGACTGCTGAATTCCAATCAAACTTGCAATTTCTCTACAAGATGGAAGATACTTGCATCAATATCATACATGTATACTTTATATTGAGAGAGAATATAAACATACATACACACATCCCTAAAACCCCACCTCATAAAAATATATTCTGTTTGCAGCACTATGATACACCATAGTTGACAGAAAATTAAAGAATAATCTCTTCCAAGTTCTAATATACAATTCATACATGCAACAAGAAAAAATGTATGCTTAAATATAGTCCATATATAATAATTGATTATGGAAGCAGGTACTCTCTAAAATTTAGAAATTATTATTGATTCTGAGTGAACGATGTATCGCCATGCTATGCCTAATCTTGCCAGAAAAAGAAATCAAGTAATTTGTCATCGATCAGCAGCTCCATGCTGCCCGGAGCTGGCCCGGCCCCTTCCCGATCGATCGAGTTCCTTCTGTCAAATAAACAGATATTAAAGCTTTTCACCTACAGATTAATATTGCGTAGTTCCTGAGAACAGGCTAAGAGAGAACACAATACTCAAGGCTTAATTTCTGCAAATTACCTTTGAGTCCAAGGCAGAGCTTCCCACTGCGATGGTTCGAAGTGTATGCATATGTTTTAGCACATCTGAAGTAGTTATATAAATAATGGTGGAAGATCACTGCTTTTCAGTCTTGTCTGAAATAGAGAATTAACGTAGGTTATGGGTCATGGCCGAAATCTCCAAGAACTTTCCCTTTTGTCCAAATATGTACCTGCGTTATTCAAGTTAAACACGACCGATGATCAGACTTTCCAGTAGGTAGGGAAATTGTTCTGACGCAGAAATTTTGATTTTTAAATGTCCTCATAAAAGACCATTCCAGGGAACGTGCAATTATTAATGCCGCCTGCGCTTTCAGAGCAAGTACCGTGATATGACATGTATGCTCACTCTCTCTTCTCTCTTATCTCTTATTTGAAGAATCACACCGGCGTGAGTTTTAGATATACAGACCAACCTTTCCTCATGGAGTTCTCTCCCAAATTACTTGATCATAAAAAAAATAATATTAGTAAAAAAATTATACAAAAATTTAATTTTATTTTTTGTTAATTTTTGGATCTATTGACAAATTTTTTTAAGGAAAGTTGCGTAAAAAGTTAAAACTTAATTGTCTCGTTATAATTTTATGAAATATATTTTTAATATTATTTTGACGATGTTATTGAAAAATATTATAAAATTCGAATTTTATATTTTTTGGAAAATAGAAGTCTTTATCTTAAACTTTTTAGAAAATTTAAAAATTTTTAATTTATATTTTCAAATTAAATTATAAATTTAAAATTTATAAAGTAGAAAATTAATTTTCTAAGATCTTTAGACGACAAATTAAAAATACATATTTCTATATGTATAATTTATATATTGTCAAATAATTTTATACTTTTAAAATTTTTATATATATTAAATGTTTTATAACAAAGGCATACCTCTATCATTTATTTTCACATAATATAATGATTTTTAATTTATAATTGAAATAGAAAAAAAATTAAGATTTATTTTATAAGGGCAAAAAAAATTTATTGTCTAACTCATAAAAATAAATTTGAAATTTCAGATTTAAAATTTCCCAAAAATGAAAAATAAAGATTTATATCTTATAAAAATTAAAAAATTCAGAATTTGTTACTTATTCAAGCTATGTTATTTGAATAATAAAAATATATTTTAAGAATTATATGTCATAAAATAAAATTTTAAATTTAATAAAATTTAGAATATCGTCCAATTAAGATATTATAATATATTTTTGGAAATATATAAAGTATTTAAAAAAAGTTTTATAAAAAAATATAAATATATATATTTAACATATAGACCATAAAGGGTAAAAGAGTCATTTCAAAATTTTCAAATTTTAGTTTTTTATAATACTTTACTCCTTTGGATTATAGACATTTTGACATTTTCATTAATTTTCACTAGAATTTAATCAATATAATCAATATAAGGGAGATCTTTATAATTCTTCATATTTAATAAAAAATCGTTGCATATACTACAAACCTTAAGAGAGAGTGGTATAATTATCCTTTCTTCTTTTTGACATTATAAATTATATCATTGATTATGTCTTGCTTTTGATGTCATCAATATATATATATATATACACACACACACACTAGTAATATTAGCATACATAATATCTGTGAAATTTTTTTAAAAAATGTAATATTTTATTAGTTTCAATAAATTATATTAAATATAAAATTAATTTAAAGTTAAAAGTATAAGAAAAATTAAGCAACAAAAGAGGATGAATGGAGAGATATAGCAGGTATTAGAGAAAAATATAAAATTATATTAAAAACTATTATAAAAATTTAACATTATGCAACTAAAATCAATGTAGTGAAGAATATAGAATAAATAAAATAAAAAGAAAAATAGAATAAATTAGAATTGAAAAGTGAATAATTTGTGAGTGGATACAGTGAAATGATAGTGTATAAAGAATTAAGAGTATTTTCGTGATTGAACATTATACAATTAAGGACATTATTAGAATACAGTACAGATAAATTACTTAAAAACGTGGCTCAATGCATGTGCTCAATCATATAAAATGATTAATAATTTTAATAAATATAAGCTTATATTTTTTATAAAACTATAAAGAAAAAAAAAAAGAAATTAAACCTAAGAAAGATAAGAATAAATTTAACTTGAAGAAAAAATAGAAAAGAAGAGCGAAAATAAAGTACATCAAAAAATTCATAGCATATCAGCAATTATATTTAAGTGCATTTGGTATTTTTAATGAAGCATAATAGCACAAACTTATTGCTTAAAGACATTGTTGTAATTCACAACGTGTAACTAAAGAACACCAAACTCTAAATAGGATAGACAATATAGCTATTGCACACGCATATATATTTATAATTCTTGTCATCATACTGAAATGATTTTGGATGCCATCCATCTCTACCTCCACCTCCACCTTCCCACCCAAATCCTTAATCACCTCTTCTTTTTTTGGTTTGCTTTTTCATGTTTTTCTTATCCTGGCGGCTATGCTAAAAAGTAAAAACCATTCACGTGAAGGTGGGGAATGGTTTGTTGACCCTCGCAAGTCGTTGGGCCACTGCATGTGTCCACTGTTCGTCAGCCAAGGTCAATAATTACTCAGAATTTGATCCGTCGTTTAAATTCAATCTAGAATTTGAGTCTAATATCATGATCGAATTTTTAAAAATTATTAAAATTCAAATTTAAGTTTAATTAGATACAAAAATATTTTTAAATTGAACACTTGAATTTAAGTAATTTAGTTTGTCAACACTTACTCTTCCTATTATGGCCGTGTTGCCATCAAAAAATAGTTTCACTTTTATCAGTATTTTCAAGTTTCCAGCACGGTGGATGAATACTAAAAATGAATTTTTTTGATTGGTTTGGGTTTGGGCTTGGGGAACGGGGTATCTTTGAGGGAAAAAAAGCCACATCAGTCCATCACCATCACATCTTTTATATTCGAATTGGAGGGTGTTTGAGTAAATTTATAAATTCCTCCTAACATTTTATTTTATAAGATATTTTGAAAGATTATGAGATTTTTATAATTATTTAATATTTTTTTATAAAAAAAACATATAAATTTCAAAATAGGATGTTTGAAACTTATAAAGTTTTTAAAAAGAAGTTGTGCGTCTTATAAAATATTTAATTTTATATATTAAAAATAAAACAAACATCCTCAAATTATATTTAATTCATTATCATTTCATGAAAATATAATTAACTACAATTATAAATTTCAATAAAATTTTATAAGATAATTTTACCAAACACTTTGTTAACTTATTTTTAAAATAAAATTTTTAAATTTTTAAATCATAAAAAAAATATTTTATAAATTTTATGATATTATATAAAAGCTAAAATAAATAAATGAATTTAGACAAACACTCACTGTATATAGTCTGTTTGGGCCATTGTAAATTTCACCTGAATTTCATATATAGCCTTTAAAATGTCGAAGGGTCGCCAGTGGACCAAGAAGTCTGCCCGAAATTATTTTGACCAGAGCCCAAACCCTTTATGCGTGAATGGATTCTTTACGCATCTGCGTAGGCAAGCAAGTGGAAAAAACTAACGTATCAAGTGAAATAATTGCCTTATAAAATGCGTTAATCGTGGTCTCTCCCAATAAAACCTCAAAATTACACACCAAGTGACAATGTTTTACATGATAAAATATTTTAAATGTGATCTCTCTTTTAAAACAAAAGTCGCATTTATCACACTGCCTATCGCTCACGTAGGAAATAAAATACTTATAAATTTGGGGTGGTTGATTAAATTTATTTTTGAAAGTTTATAAAATCTTAAATTTTATTTTAAAAATAAATAAATAAATGTTTGGTTAAATTATATTATAAGATTTTATTAAAATTTATAATTATAATTAATTATAATTTTTTTATGTAAAAATAATTTAAATAATTTAAATACTATTAATAAAATATAATTTAAAGATATTTTTATTATTTTTAATATATAAAATAAAAATATTTTAAAAAATTAAAAAATAATTAATTTATTTTTAAAGAGTTTATAAATTTTAAATAACTTCCTTTACAAGGTAAAAGCTTTTTTATTTAAAGAAATATCCAACTCATGAATAGATTATAAATTTTTAAATATTTTATAAATTATTTTAAAGCACTTGTCTTGTCTCCCTTTTAAACACGCTCTTAATAAATTGTTGAGCAATCGTGCAACCGACGGGGCCAAAAAAAATCGCATCCCCTTTATTGCATAATTCTCCGCGTAGCCAGTGGCGGGCCGCCGCGTCATCGCCGTCGCTCCCACCCCATCGTCACCTCTGATTTCGATCTCGGCCTTTTTCACCCCGTCGGATCTGTTAGCCTTTTCCATTTTTACTCAATTCAACCCGAATAATTTCAGGAGAAAAATATCCCCAATTCTCGTCACCTGCAATGGATCTGGCGGCGGAAGAGCTTCAGTTCCTGAGCATTCCCGACGTCCTCAAGGAATCAATTTCCATTCCCAAACAATCTCCCAAGACCTTCTACCTAATAACCCTAACCCTAATTTTCCCCCTTTCTTTTGCCATTTTAGCTCACTCGCTCTTCACGCACCCCATCGTTGCACAGCTCCATTCCGACCCCGCCGGAGCATCCTCCTATTGGTCCAAGCTCCTCGTTTTCCAGTTCTTTTACCTCATCTTCCTCTTCGCGTTCTCCCTACTCTCCACCGCCGCCGTTGTCTTCACCGTCGCTTCGCTCTACACCTCCAAGCCCGTTTCTTTCTCTTCCACCATCGCCGCCATCCCCAGCGTTTTTAAGCGCCTCTTCATCACTTTTTTATGGGTTTCTCTGTTGATGGTTGTATACAACATTGTGTTCTTGGTGTTTCTCGCGCTTCTTCTGATTGCCGTGGACACGCATAATGTTGTCTTGTTCATATTCTCCATTGTGGTTGTTTTCTTGTTGTTTCTGGGCGTACATGTTTATATAAGTGCATTGTGGCATCTTGCCAGCGTTGTGTCAGTTCTTGAGCCTGTATATGGTTTTGCTGCTATGAAGAAGAGCTATGAATTGTTGAAAGGGAAGACCGGCATGGGTTTTGCTCTTGTTTTCATGTACTTGGCTATTTGCGGAGTGATTAACGTGCTTTTTGGGTCAATTGTGGTGCCCGGAGGATATTATTATGCGGTTTTGACGAGGATTATGGTAGGTGGGTTCCTTGTTGGCGTGTTGGTTATTGTTAATTTGGTTGGGCTTTTAGTCCAGAGTGTCTTCTACTATATTTGCAAGAGTTATCATCATCAAGGTATTGATAAGAGTGCCCTGTATGATCATCTCGGTGGATACCTTGGGGAATATGTGCCTCTGAAGAGCAGCATTCAGATGGAAAACTTGGACGCCTGAGGCCTTGCTTGTGTGCAAAGTCTGGTAAACTTCTTTATAGGAAAAAATTGTAAAGAACCGTTGAAATGAGTGTGTTTTGTTGGAAATTGGACACCTGTTGTTGGTTGTTGTAGAATTAATGTTGTCCTTGATCTTATTCCTTGCTGTGATCATCCATGATCTAATACATGTTCTTTAACATTTAATGATCCTTTCTCGTTTATCAGTTTGGTGCATCTAAGTTTTATGGTGAACTTATTGACACTTTTTGCTGTTTAGTATAGAGTACATCTTGATGTGTTTGCAGCTTGAGAGTGATGTCTGGATTACATTAATAGCATTTTTGTGATTGTCAGCTGATTTGGGCTTAAAATTATGGATGTCCAGTTTCCACTATTAGTATTTGACCATTATTAATATCTTGATCATCATATGCAATCAAATCTGTCTTTGCTTTTCAACCTAGCATTGTTACTTTGGTTGCAATCCAAGTTGTATCTCTTGTATCTAATGTGGTATGATAAACCATGTAAGAACTATAGGTTGAGAAGAACACTGACTCTGTATTTTTCGTGTTAAGGTTGACTTTGATTGGTATCCTCTTTAAGGATGCGGAAGATAAAGAGTTCCACTTTGACTCTCAATATGTTGAGTTATCAAAATCTTTTTAGGGTCCAGTGTTGCTTGCAATACAGGTTTTTGACTGTTTTACCATTGAAGTTTGATAAAAATGTGTAAGCTTGTCTTTTTGATGCTAAATGACTAGAGTGTGTTATGCAGTCTCTTCCTTTTTCTGTCCCTTTGTCCTATGGATCCATTTTCCTCGAATGAATTTTGATCTATTTAGGTGCGGTATTTCAGCTATAAGATCCATTATCTTTTTACAGTCCTATAGTAATTGGATATCGATAAATGTTTGTTCGGACTTCACATCTTTGAACTTCTCTGTATTGATAAATGAATTGGATAGGGCATGACTCAGGCATTGACATTGACGGAGGAGGAACTAGAGGCGTCCATCTTTTTGGTGAAATGGTTATAGTTGTCTCCATCAGAACTGGTATAGTGTAGAACTGGAATGAGGGATTCAGTAACCTTTCCATAGTTAGTAACTACTTTTTCAAATTGTATATGGCAATGAACTGTATGACTAGTGTTGCCGAGTTCAAGCCCAGAAACATTATGCTGGGCTCCTCGTTTAAAAGAAAAAAAAGTTTGTGATGATTATAGTCCTTTCCAATTTTTACAAAGACTGCGTGGCCCGAGCTTGAATATTAAGAGGTGTTTGTTAAAGCTTAAAAAATGAAACTTTTGTGGCTATAACCTTCTGGGGAAAAGCCGCTGGCTGTTCCGACAGAGTTGCTGAATAACATAATTGACCAATCCTGGGTAGAAAAAATTTAACTGAAAATAGGAACTGATTAATCTTGCAAAATGACCATAATGGAAGTTCTCTCTTGAACATGATTGTTGTTGGATTATATCGTCACTAGTTATTAGATTTTTCGATGCTGATGGTAATTATGGTGGACAGATATCATTATTGGTGCCCAATTAGAAGAACATCTCCATCGTGAAGGCTATGCTGTGTGTTATAACTGTTGGAGAATATTATAAAATATTATAGAATAATTATCTTGATATTTATATATTTGATTTCTTTATTGATAGTATTTGAATATTTTATTTTTTAATTTTTAGCACTAGATTTATGTTAAAATATTTTATATTTTTAATATTTTTGTACTTATTCTATATTATAAATTAGCACTTCTTTTCAATAATAAATAATAAAGTACAGTTTAATTCTTTCAATTTTCTTTATATGATATTAAAGTGGATTTCTTGCTAAAACACTACTTTGGTTGCAACCTTAATATCAATCTGCCAACGCTACCACGCATGGTGACAGCCCTCTCCCATTTCCGAAAAAACCAAAGTTACTGTACTAATTATTCGCTACTGCTGTCTATAACTATTCCATTGACTTCTATTATTACTATTGTGTGCTGTTGTAAGTGAAATTTTCATGATTTTATGGTGTTGCCAACAACCATATTGACATTATTTCTCTAGCGTTGTCAACCTTAATGGCTCTATTACTATCTACTAGCTGCACTTCTAACTATCTAGTAGATCATTATATTTCTTTGGTTATTGCTATCTTTTGTTGTTTTGTATTACTTTGTACTATTGACTAACTATTTACTAGTGTTTTCTACTGCCGTCTATTAAGTACTACTACATTATTGACTGATTCTAAATTAAACATTATAACAATATCTTATATTTAACTTGAAAGAGAGTGTTGGAGAATATTATAAAATATTATGGAATATTTGTTTTGATATTTATATATTTAGTGTCTTTGTTGATAGGGTTGAATATTTTATTTTATAATTTTTAATAATAGATTTATGTTAAGAATATTATAAAATATTATGGAATATTTGTTTTAATATTTATATATTTAGTTTCTTTATTGACAGGGTTGAATATTTTATTTCATAATTTTTTAATAATAGATTTATATTAAGATATTTTATATTCTTGATATTTTTATATTTATCACATGCTATAAATCTAGACTTCTTTTCAATAATAAAATGCAGTTTATCTCTGTCAATTTACTTTGCAATAGCCCAATGAGTTTATCAATGGGTAGAACTTTTGGGCCGTGTTCACTACCTATGGAGGCTTTTTAAAATTGTTTTATCAAAGTTGTTTTATGACATTATCATTTTAGTTATTTTACATGCGTTTGTGGTATGTCACAAGTTTTCATCTATCAAAATAAACATGTAATTAGCGTTAATAGAATAATAATTTATGTAAATTGAACATGGCCTTGGTGCGCTCCGGTTACCTATTCATAGGCACAAGGGTGTCTGGTTTGTACGGCTACTCTCCATTTTTCCCTAAAACAGACTCCAGTTTTAATGATGATGTTATTTCAGGTGAAAAAGCAAACACATTTAGAAATTGTCTGTTGGTTGTGGATTGCAAGCTTTTGCTGATTTTGTCGCTAAGCTTCATTGGGTTCAATTTTGGATGGTGTATTATGCGTGGGGAGGACGGGTAGTTCGCTTAATATTGAAGTTCTAAAATAGGTGTTCTGGACATCACCCTATGATCTGTAGCAAGTTGCATTGTCATATTGGTTACTATTATGAATTTGGGGCGGGGCCTTATTAATCCCTTTGCTGCTATTCAAAATTGTGATAATGTTTTTAATAAAAAAGTTTTTGAGTTTCTAAAATAAGATGTTTATAATTTATAAATTGTTTAAAATAGGTAATAGTTGAAAATAATTAGTTATTTATAGAAAGTAATAGATGAAAATTTTTAAATTTTAATCTAGACAAAATTTGTAAATAACTATTGTATTTTGATAATTAAAAATTAAATGAATCAACAAAAGGTCAAAAGGATGTGTCATTGACTTTAAATTCGAAAATTAAAAAAATATACGACGGCTTAGATAAGGAATATTTGATAAATCATTGAGAGATAAGAAATAGTTATAATAAAGAATGTGTGTTTGATAATATATTAAAAGATCAAATGATAATTATTATGAAGATTGTAAACTTAATTATATAATGTAAATTACTTATCAAGAGTATTTTAGAAAGATTATTAAAAGACAAACTAAGATTTTATCAATCACAGAATAGTAAAGATAAAATATGACTGGTTACAGGCTTACAGCACATTATACTACTGCGGTCTGCGGCCACTGGGTCAAGCGCACGAGCATTTCATCATTCATCAATTAGTCAAGACAGACATTATTGCATAGATAATACACCAAATAAAGAATGGCATTATTACGCAAGGCAATTACCGCTTCTTTTCGGATAAGATTTTCCATTAAACGATGTATGTTTCTCTCAATAATTTTACTTGTGTGACCTCTTTAATTTGAACGAAAATTGCGAAGGGCAGAAGTGTAAGAACAATTCTAGGCCACACTACTTGATTAGGGAGTAAATGAATGCCTTGCTGGCGTTCCATTTCCAATATTTTGTTATTGCTATGTTTATTTTTTAATTAGGATATAGGGGAAATTTTGAGTGATATGATTGGGAATGAAAATTATATTTGGTATCCAATTATAAAAGTGGGGAAATTTTTAAATTATATATATATATATTTGATGTGGTAATAATAGATTAATAAGAAATTAAAATATATAAAGCTGAATAGAAAAATTATTGGAATAAATATTGATTTGATTATGAATAAATATATTGATTGAAAAAATTAATTAATTACAAAATATAAGAAAAAAAATTAAATTTAAATTTGCATAAAATTTGTAAAATAAAATATTTGATTTGTAAAATTTTTTATTGAGGGTTAACAGTCGTGGTTATGTTGGAATCTAACTTTCACTCATAAAACAATATCTTAAATTTTATACTATCAAGCATATCATTCAATAATATTGACGTGATCAGAATCACAACGGAAATAACAGGATAACAAACAATGTAATCGAACTCGAATCCGATAATACCAAGGACGCGAACCGAGCAATGAACATCGACCCAACATGGTAAAATTAGATTGAACTTGATGTAAACGGTTACAATTAACACGTCGAACGCTGATTGATACGCCACGAATTACATGAACCACTTCGAAATGACTCGATCTGGGAATTAGAATTCACAAAAAATTGAATGCACAATTTCAGGAAATTTGGAAAGAAACTTAAATTGATTAAAAATCTGTCTGTCTGTTTTCAACTGAATAACTATTATTTATATTAAATCTTATCAAATTCTAACCTAAAAAGCCCGTATAGCCCAACTTATTAATAAAGTCTATTAACAAATAAAATAAAAATAAAAAATACTAAAATAAAATTCGACAGATTCCTGGATCTCGTCAAACATTTTTATCCAAATTCAAATTCAAATTTTTTTTTCTTATATACATAACTAACTATTTATTTTTAGTCATTACATTTACTTACTATCAAATCAATATCTATATCTCACATATATACTCATATTTATTTTTATTTATATCTTATAACATTATTATTATCCCTATAAACTCTCACATCATTCAATTATTGCTATATATTTTATACATATATTTAAATAAATTATATTATTCAACTTACTAAAACATTCCTTCTAAATATATACTCGTCTCAATACAACTCCTACCAAATATCATATCAAATAAAAACTACTCTCCCAAACATGGCCTGTTGAAATTGGAACCAAGCATGCCCATGTTTATGTTTGTTGAGAATAGGCGAACGGAAGCTTAAAATTGGACATTAGATTCCTGCAATTGAGTCATTAGTTGCCAGTTAATTACGACGATACAAGTAAAAACTTTATTCCATTTATTAAATCAAAAGCACAAATTTGCAAATTGCAATGCTTCTTTTGATTTGTCGGTGTAAAAACACATATTATAATCCTGATATATTTTTTTTCTTTATCTTAATTTTACATAATTTAAAAAAAAAATTACTTACTTAAAAAACACATTCCTATAAACTGGAATAAACGTAGCCAAACAAATTCGCGGCTGGTTTTGCCGCACATGCCTTGAAGGGGCCCACTCCGGTATGTGCGGGCGTAGAAGTCCAACAGTGGCTACCCATTGTACGAACAGGGTGAAATAGAAGTACACGGCTTTAGCATGAAAAATTAAAAAGAACGACTTAAATCTTTTACTCTCTATTTTTTATACAGTTTGTGCCAAGGTAAACTACATGGGCCACGTCATAGGTAGAATGGTGATTTGTTATCGGTGTCAGTTTGGTCTCAACACCAACACCAACACCAACACCTGACAAACTTTCCTCATGTGATGGAGCTCTTTGTCGTTTCTTAATCTGATTCCTAATCTTGTTGACATCATTATTAACCTTTAAGCTTTTCGTTGTTACACAGTCTCTCCTGATTGTCTTTACCTGACAAACCACAAATCAAATCACAAAAAGATTATGTGTATATATATATATATATATATATAAAGAAAAATGAAAATGAATATATTTATTTTCATATTTTACAATTTAAAAATAAATGCTCAATTATTATATTTTTTTTCATACTTTTATACAATTTTAAAAATAAAAATACTTAAAAATATATAATAAAATTTAACAACAAACTTAGCCTATTCCCTTTTTTTTTCCCCCTAATTATGTCGGCAAGTCTACACATCCTTGACGTGGTTCTACAAACCGAAGAACGATAACTTACGACTTAATATGCATTACTAAATTAGCAATAATGTTTAATAAATTTAGATATATTGATACAGTACATAACATAGCTTAAAACCAACTAGTAAAATTACATTCTTCGTGGCTACAATTGACCTGAATAAAATGTATATGTTGAGTTACTAGCTTATTTGTAGCATTCACGCATACGCTGATAATTTCATGTCAGTTTTCAGGTGTTAATTCCTCTACACACTCTATGTATGTACAGAAATTAAATAAGAGGTTTCTAATATAATAAAAAAAAATCTATAAATAATTTAATGGAATCTATCAATTTCTTGTGTCTGTGTTAAGAAGTAATTGGTGAAAAATATTTGTTATAATTCTAAATTTACCAGGATCTGATTAGATAATTGATGATAAATTCTCTAATTTTATTAAGATATGTTTGGGAAATGTATTCAAAATCGGGTTGGTGCTTGGATGGATAAACTAATTGGATCACCAAATCATTTGGATCGTTTAAAAAATGTTTATTTTATATTTCATAATATTATAATACACACATATACAACACTATTAAACTAATTTTATAAAATAAACATAATTCAATTTTATAATATATTAAATGATGAGTTCTAAATATAATGTTAAAAATTTAATAATTCAAAAAAAGTACAAATTTTACACGAGTAAAAAAAAATTTTTAATTCAAAAAAATTAAAAGTATAAATTTGAAAAATTAGTTTTGTAACATAAAATTACAAAAGTTAACGTGAACAATTTTAATTTTAAGATACAATATTTAAATTTTAAGTAACTCAATTAGATAATAAATGGATTAAAACAACTAACCAAATAAACAAAAGTCAAAACAAAAAATGAACAGTGGAATTTACATACGAATTCGAAATGTTAGAAATTAGAAAATAAAGAAGCATTTTGTTATTTTTTAAACAAAATTCCTGATTTTTTATTTTATTTGATCAAATCAATTTTGGATAATTTTTAACCAATTTTAATTGGCTCGTGGGTTTGATGAACTTTTAATCCATTCGCATTATTCTTTTCCAACTAACCGATTTTACGATGGTCCAAAAAATTGACCAGAGCTTGCTTAAGACAGGCAGTCGAATCTAATTTCAAAAAACAAGCATTTAAGTAGCTTATCAATGCTATATATGAAGAACAAAGACTTCATTTTTGTTGCACAATATTAAATTATTACAATACTCTTAATTCATTATATATTTTGGTTTTGCTTACTTCTCCTCGATTTTCGTTTATTTATTTTTCCCTCAAATTTGCATGTTTTATTTTTCTATCTCTTTTTCTAATTTTATTTTATTTATTTGTCTATTTTTTTTCAATTTTTTTTCTCTTGTTTTGTAAATAATATAGAATTTATGTTTAAATAATATTGCTAAGTCATATATATAATTATGTAGACGTATTGAACGTGCATCTAATTATTAGTTTTATATGACTAGATACGCATTAGTAGAGATGTTTAATGGTTTTGTTGATATACTTTACAGAATTTTATGCGCACATGTTTAACAATGAGATTTCTATAATTATATGTACTTCCTTCTATTCATTCTTTCTTAATCCTCCTATATGCCATCACATATTTTTAATATAATTTTTTTTTTTTTGTATACCAGTGCAGAAGTGAAACAGTTCTAAAAAATAATTAGAATGACGACATAAAAACTAGTACAAAAAGATAAATGAAATGTATTCAATGGAAACAAATTTATTTTTAAGCCACTTCACTATTAATTAAAATATAATTATATATTTGACAAACACCGAAAATTACAAAAGGGAGTTAATAAGCCCATATTTTAAACCACACGCATACTACTAAAAGTTGTTAATATTTTAAACTTATCATATCATATATAATATATCACAGCAAAAGTGTACTTTGACCAAGTTTTCAAATCTTAAAATTTTGAGAGAATTTTGATTTTCTTAAAAACTTTTATTAGATAATGTATATCTATATCCATATCCATCCATATCTAGAATTTTGAGTTGCTTAGACTATTAATGATGGATTTAATATTTTCCAAACATTTTATTCATAATGAAATGTAGTATTAATTTATAGCTTTTAAAACTAAAAATATTGTCCAATCAATATATATATATATATAGAGAGAGAGAGAGAGAGAGAGAGAGAGAGAGAGATAAGGAAACAACTATAATTCGCATCCAAATAATAGTTAATAGAAATCACTATTTTAAAATTACAACTCAAATTAATAATTATGCCTTAGTGTAATGGGTTTTTAAATTTTTTTTAAATTATTTTTTAAAACATATTTTATTATTTAAAATAAAAAATATATTATTGATTTAGTCTATGCTATTCTTTAAAAAAAATTAAAAGTAACTATTTAGATAAAAATAATAATGAAAATACAATAATAATTAATATTTTTTTTCTAAATCTATCATAAACTAAATTTAAGCTTATTTTAAACTTTTCAAATATATCTATTATTTATATAAATCATTTAATTCCAAATATAGAATTTATCATCCTAAAATTATAACTTAATTTATCAAATTTCTTAGTGTAATGGGCCGGGCTTTAATTTTTGTTGTGGAGTCATTCTTTATTTTTAAAATACTTTATTAATTAAATTATAAAAAATATTACTAAGTTAATCAATACTATTATTTAAAATATTTGAAAAATAACTCTATATAAAAGTAATAAAGTAAAGTACAGTAACAATTGAATATTTTTTCAATTAATCTCAAAATAAATATGTATTTATTTTAAACTTTCCAAATATATCTATTACTTGTATAACTAATTTAATTCCTAGTTGTTCGTATATACAATAGGAAATTTCATACCATATTGCATGCTCTCATTATTTAGTTTTGCCTTATACCATCTTCTCTGTTGTTTACTCTTTCACTTATTCTTTTTGATTTCTTTAGATAGATTTTCTAAATTGGTTTGCACTTATACCTTTCAATTAAATTCTTCCACCAAAGTTTAATTTTTATAATACTTGTATATTTTTAAGTCTTTTTAATGAAAAATACATAAATACGTATTAAAAGAAATAAAGGTTCAAATTGACTATAACTTAAATTTTTTATGCATGACTTTTTTCAAATAAAAATTAGGAAATATTACAATAAACGGCAATTGAAAAAATATACATCCGAAAAACAATTAAGGTGATTGTTATTTCATTGAATAAAGAATAAAAAATTTAAAAATTATACAAAATAAATTTTTATAACTAATAATCATAACATATAAGTTCAATTTTTAAATAAATTTTATTTCTAATAAATACGAGTCATTAAATATTTTCAAAATTATAATCTATCTATGCATATATAATAAAAATAATTTTGACTAAAATTTTAAATTTACAAAATCTATACTTTTTTAAATAAGTTAAAATCATTGGATTTTTAATAGAAATTAAAATTCTTTATATAGTAGCTTTCAAGATTCTAAACAACATATTATTTGATTAAGGTAATTTTTTTTTGAAAGATTGATATGCATCAATAAATGTGAAAATATTTAAAAATTAAAACAGTTTAAAAAATAAGGCATGACAAAAAACACAATTGAATGTGTTCGATTGAGGGAAATATTATTTTCACATACAATAGCATTAAAGGTAAGTATGCAAATATCTAAACTAATTTAATAAATAAAAAAATTAGAAAATATTGCAGTTAATTACAATCAAAAACATACATTACAAAAACAAAAGAAGTGTAGAAAAATAAATAAAATGGTTGTTTTTTGGTTGAATGAAAGTATATATTATAGAAATTCATGCACAACAAATTATTTTATAAAAATACAAATCAAAATTTATAGTTTTTAAGGTCAATTTTTAAATAAATTTGTTTCTAATACAAGAATTTAATGTGTCATTTAATTTCCAAAACTATGATCTAATCATGCATATATAATAAAAAAAAATTCAACAAAAATTTTAAATTTACAAAATTTACAATTTAAAGAATTTATACATACTAAAAATTTTTTAAAAATGAAAACCAAATTATATAAGTTCAACTTTTGAATAAATTTATTTGTGGTGTGCAGATCTAATATGAATCATTTATTTTTTTTCTAAAATTACAGTCTCTCTCTCTCTCTCTCTCTCTCTCTCTCTATGTATATATATATATAATAAAACTTATTTTGGCATTAATTTTAAATTTACAATATATATATACAATTTTTAAATAAATTAAAATCATCATATTCATCAATAGAAATTAAATTGCTTTATTTATTAGTCTTTAGAATTTTAAACGACACATTATCTAATTGAAATAATTTTGTGAAAAGTTTAATATGTATAAATAAATGTGAAAGTATTAAAAGTTAAAGCACACTAATTAAAATAAAACACACTAGAATAACGATTGGATTATAGTTTGACGATGGAGACATCGATTTATAATTGTAATTTGAAATGTAAATAATTATTTTAATATTAACTCAATAAACTTTGGATTGACCCAAAAAAAAAAAAAAAAACTTTAGTGAACTTTAAATTCACATTTGTTATTACAATTGTTACTATAAACTTTGATAAAAGTGCAAATTATTTTGATTTTCTCATCATAAACAATAAACCGTGAGCATATAAAGAATGATTTAAAATTCAACTTTTGTACATATATCAAAAAATGGATACTTTCAATAAGTTATCATATATATAACTTTGTATATGTTATATTGTATATAGAAGTCCAATAAATGCACAATTTAAGTTATCATTGCCTCATTTATTAGTCTTCCACGTTATGTATTGGCAATCTATACATTTATATATAATAGAAATGCTATGTTTATATTTTAATAGTTAGAAAAAATATTTGTACATGTCTATGAATTTATTAGCTTTAATTTATTAGATGTATATTTTTTAAGCTTCAAAGAAATTAAAAAAAACACACAAATTGAACTTTAAGAAATCTGAATTTAAATATTGTGGACTTAAAAAATGAATAGATATGTAAATACTAGTAAAAGTTTAAACTTTTGGGATCTTAGTTTACAAAAAATAAATAATTGATTCTTTAAATTGTCAATTTTAGTTTACGCAAATAAACTTGACATAAGTTTTTAAGATTTTTATAGCTATGATATATAAATATTTAATAAATTAAATGTAATAATAATAAATAACTAATATAGTTTAGTGAGTCAACACTATAATAAATAACTAATATAGTTTAGTGAGTCAACACTATTGACTTATTCGGCAGAGCTCTTTGCAAAATTTTGACAAACACATTATGCCTTTAATTATTGTTTATATTTTATTATTTATTATAATTGCTTTCTTAAAAAAATAACAAGTCCACCCACTAGAAATTGTAATTTAAATAATTAAGTTCAATGTAAAAAACGACTTATGAATAAATTTTCTTTTAAGTAATTTTAGTAAGTAACCTTTTTTATTCACTGGTTGACTAAAAGAGTATTTATGTATTCATATTTTAAAAAATGATATCATTCACTTGTAAAAAATATGAATATCATTTTGTTAAACATGTTAAAAAATGTAATTTACTTTGTAAAAAAAATTATTTGTCTTCCACACTAGAAAGAATTACTAGCCATGTTTTAGTATTATTTAAAATAATGATGTGTAAACTTTATTTCCATAGTTATTTGACATTTGTTTATAATTTTACAAGCTTGATGTTAAAATTTAAATTTATTGAAATCTAAGCAAGAAATTATTTTTAGTATTTGTAATTAAATTTTTAAAAATATTTCAGTTATGTTTACATTTACCATATATATCCATTAAATTTTTGTTCAATGAGAAAAATGCATTTTATTTTGTATACATTTGTTTGTATATAATGAATGTCAATTAGAGAGTTTGATTGTTTTTTTAATTAATTTCTCATTATATTTGTGCAGAAAATATTTTTAAACTATTAATAATTTTTATTATATGTAAAAATATTTATTTAAAACATTAGACACTAATAAATAAAATTATATATGATTGATCTGTATACAACACAAGTTACACTCTAACACTTAATAATATAATATGGAATACACGTACAAATAATGGACAGAGATTTTCAGGTATTCGTAGAAGCACTAATTAAAATATAGAGATCCTGTGAAAGAGAGAAAATAATTCATTATTGTGATGTTATATAAATTACGCAAACCGTGTGGCCTTTCGTTAAATTCCAGTAATATTTTTATCTTTCATTTAAAATTATTAAAAACAAGATGTTCTGTAGATAATTGAATTATTATACACTACATACACGTGTCGTTCAAAAAATTGTAAAACGAAAGTAATTTTTTAAAACACATTAAAAATAATAATAATAATAAAATAAAAAAAAGGCATGAAAAGAGAAGGTGAGAGACAAAGATTAAAAGAGAGATAAAAATAAAAATAAAATAAAATAAAGAATATAAAAATAACAGGAAGAAAAAAGAAGAGAAAATGCACAAATAAACAATATAATAACAAATTTGATTTTCCTCAATCAGAGATTCCTATAAAAGCCAAAAACGTCTAATAAATGATCATTGGCATCAGTATGAAAGATACAGTGCTAGTTGGCTGCGACAGCGTTGCATTAGCTGGCGAGCTACGCCGCCTTGCAACATAAGAAGCACCCCTCAAATTGAACACGCAACTCAAGATTTTATGTTATTTTGTTGTTTTCCTATCCATCGTGAACTCGTCATAAAATACGATCGGCATCCGTTATTAATTAAAACTAGTGATTTTGTCCTCAAGTTTAAATGACATAAAAATTTCAAATTATTATTTAATTTATTTATTACTCGTAGGGTGTATTTACATTATAATTATATTTCACAAAGGAAATAACAAGAAATAAAATAAACATATTGCCAAAAATAACTTTATTCTTACTGAGTTGGATAAATATTTGGTACGTCAAAGTTTAATAATTGGCGGATGAAAGACAGACATTAGATATATGGATTTGGTTGTAGCGTCTTACCCCCCATTTTACTCTTACTCTGTGTACTTTAATTAATATTACACTTTTCATTTTTTATTTTCAAAATCAACAGCTTTAGAAGCAATATTTTATTTACTAAGTCATCTTGTTTTCATAGATATTTTGTAAGTTGGAAAATTAGATAAATAATTTTATTGTCTACCAACTAAAAATTATACTCTAACGTTCACAATCATTGTGTATAAAAGAATATATGTATTATGTCAATGCATTAATGGGAGTGGAGTGGACAGCCCCAACGTATTGGTTTTAAACTGTATTGTTTGACAAATCTTACTCTCAAGATTTACGAGCCCAAAATATCTGCTAATCACGAATTGATTTTGACTTGCCATATAGACTAACTCTCTCTATTTTCAAACTTAATTTATTGACATTTCTTTTACTTTTATTGTTTTGCAAATTTTAATATTTTTTATCTTTTGATTTTTTATTAATTATTTTGTCATTTCTACATTTTTTTGTTTCTCTCAGTTCATAAAAATTATCTAATACAACTTTTTAGATAAATTATTTCTATCATTAAAAATTAAAAAATTAATAGGTTTAAGTTTTGTTATCATAATTTCAATTTTAATAATTCATTTTCATCGTTAAAATTTTTAAAATATGATAAATTTAACTTATTATCGTTAATTAAAAAAATTATATGCATATGTAGAATAAATAATTTTTACAAAATAATAAACAATAATAGAAGATGTACATGTAATGTATTTCAATATATTTCTACAATAAAAATAAGATTTTATTTCTAATAAAAATATATATATTTAAGTAAGATGCACCCAATGAGCGTGCAGTTGCGCTGATCCATAATTTATTTTTCGAGGCCAGTGAAACGTGCGGCTCCCGAAAGGATCAATGGGACACACCCACGCGCTCTCATTGTACTGCGTTGTGTCTGTTTTGAGACCATTCTGACGATTGCTGACAGAGGGGGTTGGCAGATAGCGCCACAAGGTTCTTGGCGCGGTTCTTTCTTCTTGATTTGATTTCTGTCACGTGGTTATGTGGCTGATATTGAGTTGAGTCCTCACCAATTGTTTTCAGTCCGAATAAAATCTTTTTACATTTTTTTTAAGCATGTCTCTGTCTAGTTCTTGTCTTGTTTACCAAGTTGATTGATTGGGGTTCTCTTCTCTTCCTCGGATAAGTTTTTGGTTTCTTGCGGAGTATGATTGAGTTATCGTTTTGCAGAATCGAGTTCTCAATATTTAGAGACTCAGTTTGTTCGGGTTCTTGACATTCAAGGATTTGGCTTTTATGGAATTTGTGGTTTGGATCAGTTAAATAAGCCATTCCTCGATTCAAAGACTAAACGAAGATGGCATCTTGGGGGGAATCTGACGGAGGCATTGAAACTAAGGGAGGTATGTGGGATTTGGAGCAGAAGCTTGATCAGCCCATGGATGAAGAGGCTGAAAGACTTAAAAATATGTATAGAGAAAAGGTAAAAAGCTAAAGTTCGGTGGCAATTCATTTACCTATCTATGAAAGTTCGTGTACTGAGGATGTAAAGAAACACGCTTCTGACTTATGCTTGTTGTGTTTACTTTAAGCCCTCTACACTTCGCAGTTACATTTGTCAGAATCTTGACAGCTCCTCTCTTTTCACTTGATTGGTTTGTTTGGCTAAACATATGAACGGCGACAACTGATTGCAACCAGTGTCAGATACTTGGCCAGCTAGATTTGTGATTTATGCTCATTCATCAGAATAATTTTGTGTCTGCCAACACTAATATTTATTTTCTTTGTAGAAACTTTTTCATGATATCATACAAAATTGCAGAGAATTCTGTACGGCCTTTGTTTAAGTTGAAGACGTCGAAATTGCACTATATCAAATGCGTAATTTTTATTTTTGATCGAATTCCTATTATAGCTGGTTTAATTCTGGAATTAGATGGAGATTAGTGGATTACCTTGTTGTTGAGAATAATAGTCTTGACAGTTAATTGATATGCTTTTGCTTAAACAGAAATTCTCAGCAATTTTACTCTTAAGGTTTGCATTCCAAAGTCTGGGAGTGGTATATGGAGACTTGGGAACATCTCCATTGTATGTGTTCTACAATACTTTCCCTCACGGAATAGACGATCAAGAGGATGTTATTGGTGCCCTTTCATTGATTATATACTCCCTAACGCTGATACCACTCCTCAAGTATGTGTTTATTGTGTGCCGAGCAAATGACAATGGTCAAGGTAAGGTGCCTTCAGCTGTTCAGCATGCCTATACTTTTGATATTTTAGTGGGTACATTATCCATGAATGTTGTTTCTGCTTTTGTGTGGCCAATGTGCATCTCTGACATAACATTGGACTATTGGAGAAAACACACAAACTAAATGTCTGTAGACACATTGAGAAGTTCTTAAGCACCTAGAAAAGGAACTTCCGTCACTGAAACTTATGGTATCTAGTAGTTTCAACAGTGTATTTATTCTGGGGTTGGCATTCACCACCTAGAAATGTCCTTCTATTCCTTTGCATATTACTTAAAAACCCATACTAAAGTATATAGGACACGCTTAAGACCTGATAAATTAGTTAGGGGCCTAGTCTGATTTTTGAATATGACAGCAAATTCCATGTTTTGTGTTCAACTGCTCAAGACAGGCACACTTCTCCTATGCTAAATCTAAACTAGTCAATAATTAGGATTTTATGTGTCTGAGAGTGCCATCAACTGGATTTTAATCCCGTCCTGATATCAGCAGAAAATAAATTGTATTTTTTTATTGATTTATTCTGTTTGTTAAGGTCTTATGTCCCTGTAGTTGGTATATTGCTGCACGCTTCTGAAGCTTATGTGAAATAGCCCTTGCTACTATCTGCTCAAAGCTACCGATGACAATGAGGTTTACACCCCCTAATATTTCATCCTTATCCTCTGTTTAGGGGGAACTTTTGCTCTTTATTCATTACTTTGTAGGCATGCCAAAGTAAGAACAATTCCCAATCAACACCGGACTGATGAGGAACTGACTACTTATAGCCGCAGCACATTCAATGAGCATTCATTTGCAGCTAAAACTAAGAGATGGCTGGAGGCACACACATCTAGAAAGAATGCTCTTCTAATACTAGTACTGGTGGGGACATGCATGATGATTGGTGATGGTATTCTCACTCCTGCTATATCTGGTAATTATGTTCATGTACTTTTTCTCCCATCTGATCTCCTTTTCATGTTTTCCAAAACCTGTTGATTTGTAATCTAATGATGTAAATAAATGGACAAACTAATATTGTTTTTTGTGCTAATTGAATGTTTATAATTTTTTGTTAATTTATTCTATCCTTGTTATTTTCTCAGTATAAGTGTGCACCCAAGCATTCTTTCCCCAAGGATGCAATTAGCCATCTAGGTGTAACAAATGGTACTTTTGCAGGCATGAGAGAGAGAGAGAGAGCATGGGGTGAGCAGTACCCATTGCGTATTTT
Source organism: Avicennia marina (assembly GCA_019155195.1). NCBI lineage: Eukaryota > Viridiplantae > Streptophyta > Magnoliopsida > Lamiales > Acanthaceae > Avicennia > Avicennia marina. The sequence continues at coordinate 22,347,119 of CM032754.1, forward strand.
TTGTTTTACACACTGTAACTCATTCACTCTATCCCTAAATGGTATACATTATCCATGACCAATGTGAATTGAGGGCAGTTGATCAGAAAAGCAACATTCGTTGAAATGTCCCGTAGCATTTGGCCTTTTCATTTAACAGTATTCCATCTCTGTTTGAGTTCATTTCATAATAATGAATACAAGAGAATTAACCTGATAGGATTCAACTTTAAGAGATGACTATACAATAGGATGACAGAGCTGATTGGGGTAAAAGTAACTATAGCTTTACTGCTCCTTCTTCTTACCTCATCTCAAAGCCCAGGAGAGGATGATCAAGGTGATCATGAGATAAAAATGGTTGTCTATTACTTTCTCAATTTCCTGCTACATTTTAAGTTTTGCAAGTGGCCCTATACTTAATGGGAGTTGAGAAACGTCACTATTGAGATATTAGTTATTCCGTTTTATAAATTAGTCTTTGAGATGTGGATTATATGCATTGCTAATAAGTCCTGGTGGTGAACAATGAAGTTAGACTGAATTTTATCTTGGAGCTGCAAAAATAGAAGATTTTCTATGTATGTCTCTTATTGCTTTTAAGCACTTAAGGTTAATTTAACTTTCTGAATGAAATCTATCCCAAGCATATAAATCTATTTTTCAAGCTTGAATGGACAAGCCTTTTGGCATCTATTCTCTATGTGGTTAGACAGACTTTGTGCTAGCCTGATCTGACACATTGGCCAATCAAATTTCCGAAACTGGGTGAAAAGATCAGGTTTGTGTTAACCCAAGCACCCTTTTGTTAGCATCAAAGGTGTATTGTTTAAGTCTGCTTCAAACTTATATCATATGTTTCTACTTTCTCATTTGGACCCTAAAAATACCACCTAGCAAAAGCAAAATATGGGAGTTATTTCATACTCCTAGTGGTGTGTGCATTATCCTTGTCTTATATCGTCGTCATTTCCTTAATTTTCAACCTTTATTCAAGGCTTTGCTAACCATAAAGTAATGTAACAGTTCTTTCGGCTTCTGGTGGGATCAAGGTGGACCAACCAAAGATGAGCAATGGTATGATCTACTCATGAAACTGAACATTTGCCTTTCAATTGTTGACACCTTTTTGTCTGTATAGCTTTTTACACTTTTGGCTGTTTGCATTGTCCTCATGTATTAGTTGCTTATTCCACCTTATAGTTTTATAACGAGATTGAGCATGTGTTTTTTTTATGCAGATGTGGTTGTTCTTGTTGCTGTATTTATTTTAGTTGGTTTGTTCAGCATGCAACACTATGGCACAGATAAAGTTGGTTGGCTTTTTGCTCCAATCGTGTTGCTGTGGTTTCTCATGATTGGAGGCATTGGTATCTTCAATGTATATACACATGACAGCTCTGTTTTGAGAGCTTTCTATCCTGTGTACATATATCGCTATTTTAAAAGAGGAAAGAAAACAGGCTGGACATCCCTGGGAGGGATACTGCTCAGTATCACAGGTTTCTAGATCTTCTTTGCTTCCCCTGTTTCTTTCTCATTACCATATGATATTGAGGGATTCTAGCGACTAGTGTATTTTTGATGTTATAAGTATTAATTTCTGATTACTGCTTACTGTTACAGGAACGGAAGCACTTTTTGCTGATCTTGCTCATTTTCCAGTTTCTGCCATTCAGCTTGCTTTTACCGTCATCGTGTTTCCCTGTCTTCTTCTAGCATACTCTGGGCAAGCAGCATATCTCACGCAAAATAAAAACCATGTAAATGAGGCATTTTATCGATCAATTCCAGGTATGCCTCAACCTTGAATTGTGTTGCTCTACTGGCTGGGAATTGCTTTCTTTCCTGCTTTGAGATTTATAGAAATGAAACATTGAAATCTTCGTATTCGATAAAAGGGAAATAATTGGAGAGAATCATTTGTAGTTGATACGTCAATAAAGATTTGAGAGATCCCAGTACAAAAGTCCATCTTGATTTTAACAAAATTGAACTTGATTTTATTTCCTTTAACCATTATTTTTTTTCCCCGGCAGATAAAATATACTGGCCGGTTTTTATTATTGCAACTTTGGCTGCTATTGTAGCTAGTCAAGCCACAATATCTGCTACTTTCTCGATAATCAAGCAAGCCCACGCCCTTGGCTGTTTCCCAAGAGTCAAAGTTGTGCATACATCAAAGAAGTTTCTTGGGCAGATATATGTTCCTGACATGAATTGGATCCTTATGGTTCTTTGCATTGCCGTAACTGCTGGATTTAGAAACCAGAGTCAAATTGGCAATGCTTATGGTGAGTTTTCATGCCTACTGAAAAATTTTTCTTTGTTAACTCTAATCACACAACCAAGTGAATATGGGCCAATAGCAAATTGTAACTTGTTTTTCCGTAGGCTTTTGTTTCTCGTGAGATTTTGAAACGTTGATCTATGATATGACAACAGGTACAGCAGTTGTGGTTGTCATGCTGGTGACCACTCTTCTCATGACCATGATAATGTTACTAGTTTGGCACTGCCATTGGATCCTTGTCCTATTGTTCACTTTCTTCTCTCTGCTGGTGGAATGTATGTACTTCTCAGCTGTGCTTTTCAAGGTCGATCAAGGTGGTTGGGTCCCTCTCGTGATTGCTGCTGCATTTCTCGTCATCATGTATGTCTGGCATTATGGAACACTGAAGCGTTATGAGATTGAGGTGCATAGCCAGATTTCCATGGCTTGGATTTTAGGCCTTGGTCCCAGCTTAGGACTGGTCCGGGTGCCCGGAATTGGACTCGTATACAGTGAGCTAGCCAGTGGAGTGCCACATATTTTCTCGCACTTAATCACTAACCTGCCAGCTATACATTCTGTGGTAGTCTTTGTGTGTGTGAAGTACCTTCCAGTATATACGGTTCCAGAAGATGAAAGATTTCTCGTGAAACGGATAGGACCAAAAAATTTTCACATGTTCCGTTGTGTTGCGAGATATGGTTACAAAGACCTTCACAAGAAAGATGAGGGTTTTGAGAAAAAGCTTTTCGACAACCTTTTCGCGTTTGTTCGACTTGAGTACATGATGGAAGGGTGTTCGGATTCTGATGAGTACAGCATATATGGACAGCAAACGCAGCGATCGGGAGAATTCCTGTTAAAAGGTAATGCTCATGTATCTGAGTCAAATGTTGACCTTACAATTTCATCGTCGGACTCTATCGTGCCTGCTAGATTACCTATGAATGCGAACGCCACCTCGTCATCAGGACAGGGGAGCGGCCAGACAGAAGTCGATGAATTGGAGTTTTTGAGCAGCTGTAGGGATGCCGGGGTGGTTCACATTTTGGGGAACACAATGGTTAGAGCAAGGGGTGAATCGAGGTTTTACAAGAAGATAGCCATTGATTATATATATGCATTTCTTAGGAAGATTTGTAGGGAGAATAGCGTGATCTTCAACGTACCTCATGAAAGCCTCTTAAATGTGGGGCAGGTTTTCTGTGTATGAATCTTGTTTATGTCAATAAAGATGCATTTTCATTCTCCCAATTATGGCCACAGAATTCGTAGCCGCCCGTTGGTTTAAAGTTTTTAAGTATTTTTCATCGTGTCCTCCTTTTTCTTGGGTTTTTTCATTGCCTGATTTGTCTTGCCTTTTGCAACCTATAGAATGCATAAGGTAATGAATGGTGCCAAATGGTTTTATTTGCTTCGGATGCTGGAGTCCAGACACTGGGCGGCTTGTCCGTTGCTCATTCTTGACCCCACTTTAACGCGGACTACGACAAGAAATATACTGGCAATTCAATCCCTTGTTTTCTTTTTTACATAGCCTGCCGGATTACTGGAAAAGAAAAGGAGTGCCTATGCTCTTTAGTTCGCTTGCTTACATGTATGAGCTAAGTTGTCTTGTTTCATCAGGATAAAAATAACAAGGACACCCGGCGAGACAAGATGTTGTACAAAGTACAAAAAGTCTCTTACAAGACTAACATAATTCTGCACGATCACTTGGAGAGTTGATTCTGCAGCTGTTTGGTGGGGCACGCCGAAGACATAGTACGTAAACGTCTGGCAATCTCAGTGAAGGATGGCCGAGCCAGTGGATCAGGTGCCCAGCACTGCTCCATGAGTAATCTCCACTCTGAATCACAAAAGCTTGGAATAGGTGGTCGCAATGTGTTATTTACTATGCCACCTGCTTTTAGAAAAGTTACAGTTGGTCAAATTGTCATCTTGGTTTTCATCTTTTACTGGTCTAGTATAAAGAGGGATAGACAAACCAATGATTGCTCCATAATGCATATTGGCATAAGGTTCCTCTCCTGTCAGAATTTCCCAAAGCACAATTCCGAAGGAGAAGACATCAACCTGCAAGAGCGAAAAGAAGGCATCATTAATTGCTGCCAACGAGTTTATACCATTTTGCTTTCATCATGTTTTATAGGCCGGGTAATTGGAAAAATCCTCCTACCTTTTCTGAAACCTTGCTACTGCTACCATTTAATAACTCTGGAGCCATCCATGGAAGGGTTCCCCGGACACCACCAGTAACCAGCGTATTTCTTTTGATCTTTGACAAACCAAAATCACCCACCTGGTCAATGTTTCAAATACAAGATATCATAGATTGCAGACATTACTATAATCTCTCTTTTTTGTCCCGTGAATCCCAGATTTGCACTTGGAATGTTAATTGTGTCTAAAGTTTGTCTTGCATCGTGATAGAGCTTTACTGCTTTTCCACTTAATGTAGCAACTATTCATACTACATATTATTCAATGATTTACCAAGCAAATGCCTCGACTGGATGGTTAACCTCAATCTTCAACATTGCACAATTTAGCTATCTATTTAAGAGCACAGGGCACTTATGGGTCACCTTGCATATGGGTCGGGAAGAATCCTTCAAGTTGACAAGCAGGTTGTCACATTTTAAATCAAAGTGCACAATGTTCCTTGAATGCAGATATTCCATTCCAAAAGCTGCATCCATTGCAATGATGAGCCGCTTACGATGATCAAGATGCCTGAACAAAATTGCACTTAGGGCTATACAAAGAAGGCAGTGTTGAGGCGGCAGGGAATCTACATATAGCACAATAATACCTGTCCTTGGAGATCAAAGCATGTCTGAGGGACCCATTCACCATGTACTCAGTGACAGTTGCAAGCGTCCCGCCAGGCCCATCTTGCACTACGCCATAGAAGGCCACCACATTTGGATGGTGAAGCTTTGACAGAATATCAGCTTCATGCCAGAACTCAGCTGTCTACAGGATATCATAAGAAGGTGACATCACTAGTCAAGTGGTGAAGCTGGATGATAAATGACATGAAAAAGTTCCCAGACAAACATAAGAAGACTAAGACGATAGCCTTTTTGTAACTCTTTTTGTCACTCACACAGAAGTGTAAGTGATTATGAACTATTGCAGCAAACATTCTTGCAGTGCCATACATTGTTGACACTACCATTAATCATCTAAATAATAAAAAAGAATCGATTAGAAGCATTTGATTTAAAGAAGTTCACCAGTCTCTCCTGCTCAGATGAGCGGCCTATGAAACAGCTCTTCTTTATTCTCTTGATAGCAACATCAGTTCCCCTCCATTTACCATGATAAACAGTCCCATAGGTTCCAGAACCCAATTCCCTCAACTCTTCAAGATCTCTATTCTTTATGATCTGTAACAGAACAAGAAATGGTGACAGCCAACCTGTGAATTTAAGCACCTAATATTATTTATAATTATTCTACGCATTTCAAGCAGACAATAGATCCTAAGATACAGTTTTATGTTGCCCATGCAATACAGAATACTACTGCAAGGAACAGTAACGACTTATGGATGAAACTAGAAAGTCCCACCACAAAAAAAGTAAGGTATAATGAAGATAATCAATACAGATGCGCAAAGCTTGTTCACACCATGGTGCCATTTGGCTTTGCTGTAATCTAAGAATTTCACACAATGTGCACCAGCATACTCTCACTAACAGCTGCAGAGAATGCCGTAACAATAATTTACACTGTTAAAGCTGGTTCTAATCCACCTACGGGAACATGCATGAATGTCGTTCAAAATTTTCATTCACACATGGATAGGGTCTATTTATTGTTTAGTTGTGATGAGAGTTCTAAACATGCACAATATATTGTTTTGGTTCCATTGATACATGTTATTCTCACTTTTGCTTCCAAGAGCCACCATACCTGGAGGGAACTGGGATCAAAATGTCCAAGGGATAAGTCAACAAGAGGGAAGTAAGTAGGTTGAGCTGCTTTATTCCCATCCTTAAATGGAAAAAGAAAATGATTTTATAAGGTAATCAAAGCAAGTCTAATCCCTCAAAACTATTTATGATAAAATTATACCTCACAATCCAATCCAGCTGTCCTTTGAACGCCAGTTGTCTGAGACATATTATCATCTGCAGGTAAATTTATGGTGTCTGGTTTTACATGGACAGCTGATTGCCTGGAAGTATCATCACCAAGATTATTCCTAGAATCTATGGGATCTGATGCAACAGCACCAGCCTCAAAAGGTGAAAAATTCATGGAGGCGTCTTCTCCAATTTTTGCTTGTGAAGGTGAAAAAGTAAGATGATCCTGATCCATAAGAGAGACGTCTTTTCTTGAATCATCCTGTGCCAACTTCTGAAAGAATGACCAGTTTTTAGGTTCATGATTAATCATGTTCACACTCAAGCCTGCTGCATCACCATGCAGATGCGTGACACCAGCAGAGCTCTCTGATGTAGCCCTAGAAAATATATCAGATAAAAAATCATGAGGAAAACGGTCATTGATATCTATAAGGATATCCCCATGCTGTGTGGTGCCACCACCAAGATAGGGCTTACTTTGGGAAGCTGGTGCTATAGGAATTTCTCCCCTACCCATGATCTGTAATTTCCCCTTATTGGCTCTTTCATTCATCTTAAACTGATTAGTCTCTTGTGGTGTCGGAGAAGACTCATCTCGAGGATATCTGGAAGTTTCTTGGTTTGTGAAAGTGAAATTTGGCCCGGAAGTAACAGCAATAGGAGCTAAACCTGAATGCAGCTCAGCCTGCAGGTTTGATTCATTTTTGTCACAAATGCTGGTCATTGCACTGATCTCATCAGCTTTATCTTTCAATTTCTGAGATTCATTTAGTTTCTCTTCAGTTGCAAGTGAATTCATACCTCTTGACTTAGAAACTTTTTCCAAATTAGCCATCACATTCCGATCAGTCAACTTATCAACTGATTCTGTCATCTGTTGTGAAACATCTGACTGGGAGTGAGCCACTAGGAGCTGTGAACCTGAAGAATCATCAGATTTGGACAAACGATTAGGCCCTGCCTGTTCCCTGTGTATTATTTCTGAGTGAAATATCCGTTGGGGGAGAACATCTGGTTCATCGCCGACGGCTTTAGTGTACGTCTCAGTTTCACCATGAACAGGCATGAGTGCTGCACCAGATGTGTAGGAATGGTCATCCACATCAAGCTCTTTCATCTTTTCATCCCGAGGAATATTTGGAAGCACGCAATTCCTTGTGCTTTCATGGTTCTTTTCACCAACTTTTGTTGGTATAATCAACATCCCCTTGTCTGTGGCAGCATTGCAAGCAGATGCTTCTTCTGGTTTTGTGTTATTTATAGCCGAAACATCACGTAGATGTGAAGACTTGGCCTTCCCATCATCAAGAGACTGCAATTTAGAAGAGTCGCTGATTTTCTGGATTGAACTCTCTTTGTTCATCTGTGTATCCATCTGAAGGACATCTTTATTGGATTCAATCTTTTTCTGGTGTACAGTTTTACTGTCAAGTTTAACCTCCAACCCTGACACTTCTGGTAACTTTGCACTCATGCTTTGATACTCAACATCCAAGGCCTCATGAGGAACCTTTCCCCTAAGAACAGGATTTGGGACCGAGTGGTCTAAAATTGGTGCTTGATTTGATGGATGAGAACCACAACCATCTTGAAATCCAACAGATGGTGGAACTGTTATTTTCTCCTCTGCAGTGGGGAGGATGTCCATTTGCTGGGGAGCATGTATTGAATTCCATTCAGGCCGTTCAGAATTCATAGTTTGGACCGGGTAAACAAGTGAATTGGATTCAAACTTATTCGATGGACTTCGCATCTTGATCTGAGAAGACTGATTTGGTGAAGGTGAGACTGCTTCTGGATGTGCAGTGCCGCTAGCTGCAAAGCTGAGAGCAATTTGACCAGTCTCTCTTTCAACACTCAAGCCAAGTAACTCGTCCAAATTGTTTCCCAAATGGCTCTCCACACCAATTGAGTTTCTTCTTGATCCAAAATCCAAGCCATTCACTGCAACAACAAATTGAATATCAGAATCACCTTCTGTGCTCTCAAGGCCAAGCTGAGAATCATCCAATTCATCGTTTGAAATGAGGAAAATCCTGAGCTTCTGTGATCCAACACCAAGTGCATTACATTCCTCCATCATATTCTGTAAGTCCTCATCAGAGGATACTGATACCAATGCATCAAGATCCTCACCAGGAAGCTGATATTTTGTAGAATGTGGTTCACTATACATTGCCGATGTCTTTTGCTTAAGCTCCATCCACGAAATATCTTTGCTAATGCGAAGAATCCGTGTTTCACCTCCAACATATCTAAGTTTTCGATCACTTGGTCGTGGCAAAAGTTTCCCGCCAAAGCTGCAAAGCACTTTCAACATTCGAGACGAGCTAAGCGAACCTCGAGAAGAATGACTATGAAACCTGTGAACACTTGTATTTTCTGATGACGTTCTAATAACTGATTGAAGTGGCTTGCCAATAGGTTTTTCTTCAATTTGAGAACCATCGCTCACAGGGTCTGTGATCTTATTCTTTTCAACCGAGGGAAATAAGGAAGGATCAGAGTGTCTCTCAGAAACGGTGTGAGGTGCTCCAAGCGCTCCATGTAAATCCACAAATGCAATTTGACTATTAGTCCCTGAAGAAGAATATGGAATATACTGCTGCTTGGGATTCACCCTCTCCCACATAAATTCAAAAGCAAACTCCTCGCCAGTCTGAATGGAGTAATTAAGACCAGGTCTTGCTCTGGCACCAACAGCTATATTAACATCGGATGGTCTAAAGTCCATATTCACATAATTGTGTGGATCCTGAGGAAATCCCTGATTTACAGAGCTCAGTCCCTCGTTCCTATTGTCCACAGAATTGTAATTAATCTGTTCTGAGTTCTTTTGCTGACCCATTAGGAATTTCCCGGATTTTTGTTCCATTCCTGTTCTTCCCCGTACGTAACCGGGCAGATACCTTGTACTCGAATGAAAAGCCTCACTGAAAGCTTCAACTTGGGGAAGTGGCCGAATTTTTAGTTCTCAATCAGGCTCCAAAATAAGAAACAAGATTTTACTCATATCTTAATCAAATTTTTTGACTGAGAACTTCTTCAAGCTAGATCGATTGACAGGCAAAACAACACTATAGTTAGACAGAAGTGAACCGGTAAAATTGAATGCACGAGTTTTGAAGGACATAAAACTATAAATACGGATCTCCGAGAAAAAGGTAATAAATGCAAAATTATTAATGAAAAGTAGATGATTAGAAGAGATCTCGAGCAACCTTCCACCACCCCTCTTCCACAAAGACCTGCGTCACTAATTATCTGCACACAGGTATCAGACAGATAACGATCGGAATCACTTTCTAGAACCAGATTCAAATTTTCACTTTTCGTGATAAAGAAGTTTTACCTTGGAGAAAGTGAACTGATCCTCCTGTGAACTGTACTGCAAAAGCTGAAGTCGTTTGTCAGATGGTTACGAGGAAAGTCTCTGTTTAGTCCTCCTTTCCATGTTCTACTAACATCTCCTGATCGTTCTTTTCGTGAAGCTGACGCGGGTGCGTCTCTTCAGTTCCTTCTATCTGATAACGTCCGGTGCGAACTAAACTCGCATCTTACTTTATGAGTAATTGTCTACAAGTCGCTGCAAATTGTTGTCTATTAAGGAAAGAAGATCACAAGGAGAAACGGGGTAGCGCTGTCCTTCAAGGAGGGGTTACAAATGTCAATTTACGATCTTCAGTCGCCCCATTTTTTATTGCGTTGATGAAAATTTCCTGGGACGGAATGTCTGGGTAGTTAACAGTCAAGGGAAAGAGATATACGAATTCCACGCGCAGCTTTTAGTGTTCCTATTACACGACGTTTTATTATTGGGGATCTGTGTATGACTTGTCACTCGGTATTTGCCGGTTGGACCGTGTAGGACGTGCCTTCTTAGGGCGCGGACAACCAGCGTAAACAGTTGGACAGCTTCTTACCCCCTGTTTTCTCTGCTGTAAATGACATCTCAGGGCATCACACTTAATTGGCTTATGCTAGGAAGACAATTTTATATTTCAAGGATATAGTTCAAATTCTAAGTTATCAAATATTTTATTTATTAAAATTTTTATTTAATTTTAATTTTAAAAAATTATATAATTATTTATTTATTTTTAAATTATAATAATTATTTACAATCAATTTAATATTTATATATATGAATATTATATATTATTTTTATTTTTATTTAGATTTTAATCATTATTTTTATATATCTTTACATTATTTGACCATTATTTTATATTTTATATATATTTAAATAAATTATATTATATTATACAACTCATCAAAATTTTTATTTCAAGTATACTACTAATTATAATAAAACTCTCGTCAAACATCCTTTACAACGAAAACCAATCTCCCATATATGGTCTTTATAAACAGATTACGCCGCTGAGATGATTCAAGCCATTTACCTTCACGGGGTTTCAATCAAAATTTATGATTAAAGACAACTCATAATCAGACTATAATTTTTAAAAGTAATATTTTCATTATATATCAAAATTATGATCATGTAAATTTTATCATTGAAGTTTTGAATCTAATATCGTTAAGATTTTTACATAGTTTGTAAGTAAAGAATAAAACAAATCATTATTGATACATCATTAGTGATATAGAACCTATTGAGCCGCTATAGTCATCCCAAGCCCACAACAATGGGAATTATAGATGAATAGTTATATAGAAATGTGACAAAATCGTCACACTGTAGTGAGTAATGAAAAAATGAGTATAACAATTGCTAAAATTTATGTATAAATATGTAAAACCCTAGAGAAATAAAGGGGACAATTTTTTTCCAAACAATTACAAACGTGTAATGAAATTATGTCCCTTTGTAAATGTAATACTGAAAGGCTAATCATGAGAATTTTTGGTTTTATTTACTTCACACATGTGTTTTTTCTATTTTAGATTGGCATTTTACATGACACTTGATTTTTTACCACAGCAATTCTCTTTTCAAATTGATCATGTGATACTTATAGCTACAAATTTTAATTGAAAATTTACTTGGGAGGTAGGTTGATTTAATTCACTCTCGGAAGTAAAGTGCACATAGTTATTTATAGGGAATACCGGGCAAAAAACCAATATAATTAGGAAGTGTCATTTACCCATTTTATCTAGCATGGAAATTTTTTGGTGGTGCACGTTTTCTACATAAAATAAACTTTTATCTATTGTGATAAATTATAATAAATGTAAAATTATTTTTAAAATTAAAGATGCATTTAAAAAAAGACATGAATTAAATGATGTCGATAACATGTAAGGGAAACTGTAGAATTATATTAAAATATAATTAATAGATTAAAATTGAGTGAAGATAATAAAATAAAACTTAGGAAAATGGCAAAAACAAATCATACAGATAAAAATGATTACTTTTTTATATTACACATTGCACAATCAAAATTGATGTATGTCTTTAATAATATAACATGTATAAGTGGTATAAAATAAATATTACTTACATTCTGATGTCATCTCAAATTTTTGAATTTTGTGTTTTTCAAATACGCACTTTATGTGATTATGTTGTGAGAAATTCAACTGCATTTCTTATAATCACTGTTGAAATCATCAAATAAATTATTATCAAAATGCAAAGATCACAACAATCCTCTGTCGCTAACTCTTAATAATTAATTATCAATATATAATTATTATTAATCAAACAACAAAAATAGGAGAATTCAACTATATCACCAAATTTTGAGCTCACATCCATGAAATTATGAGAGCGAGACAAAATTAAATATATTAATACATTAAGCTATTCGACTCAATTTTGATTGTACTCTAATTTAAATTATAAATAATTTTTAAATTTTGTACTTGAATTTAAATTTTGAAAAACTAACTGCACTTTATTGATTATTGAATTTGATTTGATATATTAAGTCTGACTTAATAACACCAGAGAAAACAAATGACAATTCAACTATAAACTTAGTTGGGAGTTGGGATGCTGATCCACCTTGAAGCCCAAATAGCTATTGCGTTCTCTAGTCTGAGGCCCAATGGTGTACTCCTTTACCAACCCAACCCAACCCAGACGCTGCATACTAGCCTTGGTCTGTTTAACATATCAAAACCATTGTCCAAGCCTACGTTTGAATTTGTTCATGGTTATATATAGGGAATTGATGCAACTTAATTCCATTGTGCATTGGGTGTTTCGGGGAGACAATAAAAGTCATTTAAAATTAATCTAGCAAAAATCTTGATTAACAAAATGTATTCAATGTATTTGCCAATTCAATTAGAACTTGCACCGAAAGCAAATCTTACATGGACATTGCTTATTTGGCTACCGTTAACTCTTACTCGATACCATATCTTTAATTCACGGTATTTAATAGTGATATTATTAATACATGGAAATCCAATATTGATTAGTACACATAGATTATGTGTGCATCTCTTGTTCCATATGATTGAATTTGCAGGCTATGTTTGTTTCCAATTTAAACACTATTCATTTTCACTTAAAAATCTTACTAACAAGACATTTTACTATATAAATTTTATTCAAATTCAAATTTATTCATTTCTCATATTTTATAATTAATTGAAAATTTATTAATCATTATATTTATTTACAGTTAAATCAATATCTGTTCTTATAATTTTCATATTCACATTCATTTTTTTATTGCTTTGCAAATTTACATACTATCATATTATTCTATCATTATTATATATTTAATATATATAAAAATAATTTTTCTAATTATTTAAATTTTACAAACTAAATATAATTTTTATTTCTATTCAAATTATCTAAATTTTCTTTCTTGAGACGTGTTTGCTACCACGTGGCACGTGGCAGGGATGCATCACCCCCGTATACAAGTGGTATATTTTACTTGGCTTTTTGCACAGCACTTCTATGCAAGTGGCAATGTCAGCAAGCACCATTTTCTCGATCGATGACTAGTACAAGAAACAAGAGTAACAACAACATGCGTGACTAGGATTCATTTGATTTTCATGGCTCATGCACACGAAAAGCAATAACTTTAACGTGCATGCATCTATCACGAAAATGTCGCTTAAATATCGAAACATTCAATTATCTAAAATTTTATGTGTGGCATCAAATATTTTGAATGAGATTGAGTGGCTGTTTTAGAAAATAATCTTAATTATAAATATTCAAGCAAAAATATTTTTCGCTTGAGTAGAGCTGTATAAAATAATATTCAAAATATGAGTGATATGTATAAGCAATAATACTTCGGCAATAAACCGTGTGTTGCCTGACCATCGCGACATGGTAAATCGTTTAAGAATATTATTCTAACATGAAATCAAACTCGCAAATTTAAGTATTAATTGTAAAGATATTAACGGGACAATGGATATAGCAAGTACGTCAACCCGTCATTATTATGTAAAGGTATAAAAAATACATGTCTTTGAAAAATCTTTTATAAAAAGAGAAAATCATGTATCGAGTATAGTAGAATAATATTATTTTATAGTTATCTTTCTTTTTATGATTAACACGATGCTAGATCTAAATGTTCAAAATCACTTTCAATTGCAGTCTCATTGAATGTTATTATTGCTATGATAAAATTTAGAGGTAGTAAGGTACTAAATTCCTAAGTTTTGTCTTTTGAGTATAAATTTTTCTATCGGACCTTAGAAATGATGAATGCAAGCATACACAATGAATACATCAACTGATTAACGACGATGCAAATTAACCTGTATGCATATTTTATTATAAGAAAATTCAAAACTGTGAAAAACACAACCAAATGTTAGTTTATCAAATTATTTGCATGGATTAAAGATAAGTTGCATTTTTGTTATACATTTATTGTTTTTCTTGTCTTATTTTTTCATCAATACATAATAAATATATATTCATATAACAATCATGTGATAACAAGCAACACACATGATATGGAATAGAGGGTCGGGGATCAAAACAAGCGGCAAAGATTTTGGCTCTATTTATTTTCAATTTTTTTAATTACAAATCACGTATTATAATTATTATATTATTAAATTTTATTACATCTCCCTTGCTTTTTTACAAATTTCAATAGAAATACAAAAAAAAAAAAAACAACTGAAATTTAAGAACAAAGAATTTATATTTGATAAATACACGCTCAGCTTCCAACAGAAGAAACAACTTACAAAAGTTTGCATTCTAAAATCGCTGGGAAAACCACCATGCCATTATTATTTGTGATTAGGATTAGCCTTCAATCTATTAATAAATTGAGTTTGAAAAGTAATTTGAATTTTATAATTATTCGAATATTATTTGTTATAATTTTATAAAATTTAAAATTAAATTATAATTTAAATTAAGTAATAAAATTGAGTTTAAAAAAATTATTTAAATTCAAACTTACACACAATTAAATTATAAAAATTTGTCAATTTCGAATAGAATAGCTTGTGTTATGAAAATGCTCCCTAACATATTTAGTTTTCTAAGATCCAAAGCATGAAAACCAATTAGAAAAAGATATACTATAGGAATCTTGCGAGAGAGAAAGAGATCACTGAAAAAGGAAGAGATTCATAAGCGTTCAAGGATGAAATAAAACCAGTCATTATCTTTCTCCATCCCCAATATAGTATTGACGAGTGTTGCCACGCAATCCCTTTAACCAGAAATCCACACGGTGAATTTCAAAGTTCACGGTAATAGTAATATTTCCATTATCTATAGCCGGCTGTCAATGTTTCCCTAGGGTGTGATAAAACGGCAAGCAAATCTAACAGGATCGAATTGTTATTAAAAGTTCATATAATTTTCACAATCATCAGACCTAAAATCGGCAAGAGTGAGGAAAAGGAAGTTCTTCAGCTTATCTTTGCAGACGTTCCAAGATCAAATCATGATTCACCGCCAATGCCTCTACGGTGATTTCATGGCGGCTACTGCTAAGACGTATTTCTAAATATTGATGAAACAATAGTAATACGAAGGAGCAGAGCAGAAAGAGAGGAAAAATGGCCAACTCAGGGCAGAGAATAGGAATGATGTGTATAGTAGTAAAAACGAGGTATCAAGGAAGCGCAGTCGAAGAAACGGAACGATGATTTCCAGAGGAGGGAAAGGGAAGGGAAGAATGGAGGGAAGAAAAGAAAAGGGAGAGAAAAGGAGAAGAGGAGGGAAGAGAGATGGTGACAGGGGTCCGGACTTGCCACTTGGCAGGTTCCCAGTGGATGAGAGCTGGGCTCGCTTCCCACGACAATACATGTCAGTGTGGGTGATGTGCGTGAATATGAACCCCCCTAAAGTCCCTATGACCCCGGCGAATCCGTATTTGTATCCTTGTTGCATATGCTAACGCTGTTCTCAACCAACGCGCACATACAAACTCTCTCTCCCTCTCTCTCTCTCTACACAACCCCCCACCCTCTCTCTATATATTTATTTCATTTGTCTGCCCTATTCTTTCTCTCTCTTTATATCCTCGTTTCTCCCGTACTCATATACCCTAATTCCCCTTTTGCCTCACTCCACCGCTCCCGGTATTTTATCAGTTTATATACGCGAAGAAATAGGCCAGATTGAAATTTTATAAGTTGTTTTGTGGGTTTTTGATCCACAAGCGTGGTTGGGTGAGTGATTCTGAGATGCTGCTTATTCTAATTTCTGAAGCGGCGTGTGTAACTTGGGCTAAATCTTGTCTTCATTGCACTTCATTTTCATGTGGGCACTTCTTTGTTTTCTGCATGTTGTGGGTTTAAGTTCAAATTGAATTGGAGTTATGATATTCTATAATTTAGATGATTTTATTAGTGCAACGGAGGGGATGGTGGTGTTGGGCCCTCCCTTTTAGAATGAAGGGTTGGGATGTGATGAATTTGTTTGATCTCCCTGGAATCACATACTGTTGCATGTAATTATGTCCAAATAGACATCAGTTCATTTATTGTTATACTTGAAGGTAGATTATTCTATTTTTTAAGTCATAATTAAATGGTTTTGATTAATGCAGTAAATCAGAATTTTCTTTTCTTGGTAGATATCTAGTTTTGATGTACTTGGAGATTTGAAGGATAGGAATGTGATAACTGAATTTGCCTATATGTCATATTTGAGTAAGACTGACGTATTACAGATATAAATGATCTCCCTAAGAACTTAATTTGCTAAAAGATACAAGACTTTCATAGGTGTTTAATCTGGATAATGGCTAAGTGATGGAAGAGCATCTACGGTTAAAACATGTAGGGGAAGGGTATGCAATATTGTGCTCTCAGATACTTACGACAAAGAAAAAAATTGAGAAATCTGGATGATGCCATACTAGGTTTTTGAAACCTTCCAGGGAAAAGGGAAGATATAACAAGATTTGGATCGCGAATACATTAATGTCTATAATTTGTCTGGTCTGCTTGTTTGTTGCTTCGTATGTGCTGACATTTTTAATCATTTATCAGTTATAATAAGATTTGTCTGCTGCTTGCAGTTAATTATTAGGAAAATGACAAAAGGAGATATCTGCTGCTTACGTACCCTAGATCACGGTGAAGTGTATCTACGAACCCTAGCCCATAAGTTTGCTTGTGCATCAAATAATAAAAGTTTCAGTTTTAAATTCTTATTAGATATGCTTCCTAAAGCTGTTATATTGAGCCACTCAAGATTATGAGCTGCCTTCAAAACAGTTGTGGCTTTTAATGCATGCAATGCTTCTGGGTGCTGCATGCAATCTCAATACTCTAACTGAATCTCCATTAGATTAGATGCAAGTTGCCTTTATGTTCTTAGCTTGCCCCAATTTTTCTTTCCGTTATTGAGTTCAATCTTGCCTGTTGCAGCTCATAAATATATAGGTGATGAATGAAAACAGTTTTGAGATGAGTACGATGCTTAACAAGAACTGGTCGTTGAAACGTAAGCGACGAAAGCTTCCATCTGGCACAGATAAATCTGGTGACAGAGAAAAAAATTACAAACACATAAAGTTTCCGCCAACTACTTCATCAAATGGTGTTAGTTCAAATCGATCTTCAGGCAAGAGAAGGGGAAATGATGGGGTAAGCTATGTATTTCCTTTCATAATTTGTTCCTTTTTCCTTATTCATCTTGGCGTGGACAAGTCTCCTGAAAATGAGGTGAAATAAACCGGTGCACACCTATGGAAAATAAAATATTTTTACAGAAGATCCGTCTATGCATGATTCAGAACCTATTTGGTCTTTTTGCTGTATATTTCTATTTTTGTTGGACTTTGTTTCCTTATGTTTACTGGCTATTTGTGTTGACTTCCTTAAGTTGCACTGTGTTTAATGGAACTTACTTGAACTGTAAATGCTAGCACAGTTGTCTAAGCGCTTATGAGCTGTTTGTGACTAATACTTCAGTGCTTTCCTCTTGTGTTTCAGTATCATTACGAGTGTGAGGTTTGTGAACTTGGTGGAAAGTTGCTGTGTTGTGATTATTGTCCCCGAACATATCATCTTGAGTGTTTGGATCCTGCTTTGCAGGTATGTTTAGTTTGTTGATAGTATCTAATGGTGTCTTTCTGACCTCATTACTTTTTTTTGTTTTACACGCAATAACACCTGTTTCTTGTTATATCTCCCCAAGAGCATTCCAAAGGGGAAGTGGGAATGCCCAGCCTGCCATCAGCAACGGTGTGCGCTCTGTGGACTTGGTGGAAAGTTGCTAGGCCTGGATTCCTGTTCACATGTCTATCATCTTGAGTGTTTAGATCCTGATTTGCAGGTACGTCTGATTTGCCAATAACATCAGATACGTGTTTCTCAACCTTCTTATTCTTTGTTTACTTGCTATAACACATTTATTTAATATTTTATTCTCAGAAGTGTATTCCAAAAGGGAAGTGGGAATGTCCTATCTGCTGCCAGCAAAGAGCTTCTGTCGAGAGGGTGAACCATCAGAATTCCATTTCAAAGCGAGCACGGACGAAAATTATCATTCGAAGTTCAAAAACTGAAAAAGAATCACATGTAACTGATAATGCTAACCAGGCACGTGATAGTTCCAGTGTTGGGAGGAGGAGGGTTTCAAGAAAAGAAAAATTGTCCTTATCTCTTCGTGGCCAAACAATTGAAGAGTCGGATTGTTCTCCCAGTGACAAGTGGAATGCTGAAAAATATAATCCTGCTGAAGATAATTCGGTGGAGGGTAGTTCATCGCCTGTACATGTTGATAGGAAATGTAATGTCTCTCTTCCACATACACAAGTAGACATGACAGTCACTCAAAATTCAAATATGAATGAGGAATCTTCTGAGAAAATATCTGAAAGATCTCCTGAAAAATTTTCACCTGGAAATGAGCCTGTCCTAGCACTGGAAGCTGCCACACGTGCAGGCAGAAAAAGGAAGCATAAGGTTTGCTTTCATGATAGTGAAAAGAAGCGCAAGACTGAGAAGGGCAAGTCTAGTTCAGATATTCTTAGAAAAAGTATGTCCAAAGGAAATGACGCTCGCCAAGGAACTTCTAAATCACATGGAAAACATAAGAAAGTTAGCCAGAAGGCTCACTCAAACCCATCAAAGCAGGACGCTAAAGCAGATGATGTTCATGTCCCATCTAATGATAAGGTCAGTTCCTGTCTTTCGCATGTTGTGTTCCTACCTGTATTTGATGTGGTTTGGTCATATTTAGTATGGGTTTAGTTATATTTCTCCAGAAAAGGTCAAAAAGTATGCGTTCATTAATTTAACTGTAAAATATACAAAGGCACCAGCATTGTATTTGAGCTGGAATTGGGATTCCTGAAAAGTAAAATGGATGCTGTAAGACAACATAATTCTGTGTTTTCCCCTCGTTATTCTGTATTTCATGAGCACTTAGTCAGAGTCTCTTCCTGTGTTGCATCATATCCAGATGTTCGACAGCATATCCTCTTTTTACCATATCAACTCTCTTACAATTAGTATATACCCTTGAACTGAACACAGCTTTTATTATAGATGTGTAACATGCTTTTTTCTTGCCTTATTTGCTTTCTGGTAGTCATGCAAGCTATAGCTGTTTTCCCTTTGTTTCCTGTGGCTATTTCCATAATATTAATTTCTTCGATACAGGTGGCTCATGAGGAAGCAGCTTGTGGTGAGTCACCAGCAGCAGAGAAGGTTGCTGTTGAACCATTGAAACACACAGAGGATGCCTCTGAAATTCAGCAGGTATGAAGTGTGCGAACAAAACTTGATGTTTCTCAGCCCCCAATGTCTTACTGAATCTGTTGCCCTCAACTAAAAATGACTACTGTCCTATGTGTTCATTTTGAACTTTTTTAAACAGCAGGTTGATCGGGTTATTGGTTGTCGAGCTCAAAGTGATGATGTGGTTTTAGGTTGTAATGTTGTGGTAACCAATATAAATGACCTGTCTTTAGTGGATTCATTTGCTGCAGAAGATCCAAGTAAACTATCTGGGGAAGATATCGTCTGTGAGATGCCTTTAGATGGGGCTGGTGGCGAAAACTCAGCTGAGGACCATGAGGATATTGCTAGCTGTCCTGATGGAAGAAGGAACACAAATACTCGTTTAAATAAAGACATGCTACAAGTGTACAGAAGATCAGTAACCAAAGACTGTAAAGAAAGAAATTTCATGGATTCTTTGCAGAAAGACATCGAGGGTTGTGGTTCCATGGTGATGAATGGCAAAAATCAAGATGATAATATCTCATGCTCCAGTGTAGAGAAAACTGAGAAGGTAGGGGTAATCAAGAAGACTAAAGATGGATCAAGGGATAGTCAAACTTCTGGAACATCAAAGAATCATCAAACTCATGTCTCTGACGAGAATGTAAGCACGAAGAAGGTCAAAAAGGACACAAGAATGGACATTGGCCCTAAAAAGAAAGAATCTGGATCATCCAACATATCATATGAATTTTTGGTCAAATGGGTAGGGAAATCTCATCTCCACAACAGTTGGATTCCAGAGTCTGAACTGAAAGTTCTGGCAAAACGTAAACTGGAGAATTACAAGGCAAAGTATGGGACAGCTACATTGAGTCTTTGTGAGGAACAATGGAAGAACCCTCAGCGAGTAATTGCTACATGGATCTCATCAGATGGTTCAACTGAAGCATATGTAAAATGGACTGGTCTTCCTTATGATGAATGCACTTGGGAAAGAATGGATGAACCTGCTATTGCAAATTCATTTCACGTGGTTGATTTGTTCTTCAAGTTCGAACAGCAAACATTAGAGAATGATACTGCCGAGCTTGGCTCTATGCGAAGAAACGTTATTGAGCAAAGTGATGTAATTTCACTCACAGAACAGCCTAAAGAATTGGCTGGGGGTTCTTTGTTTCCACATCAACTGGAAGCATTGAATTGGTTGCGCAAAAGCTGGCAAAAGTCAAGAAATGTGATACTTGCTGATGAAATGGGGCTTGGGAAAACAGTATCAGCTTGTGCTTTCATATCATCTTTATATTTTGAGTTTAAAGCTACACTTCCTTGTCTAGTTTTGGTTCCTTTATCCACCATGCCCAACTGGATGTCAGAGTTTGCATTGTGGGCTCCAGATCTCAATGTTGTGGAATATCATGGTAACACGAGAGCTAGAGCTGTGATTCGTCAATATGAATGGCATGCCTGTGATCCCAGTGGATTGGATAAGAAGACATCTGCTTACAAATTCAATGTTCTCTTGACTACTTATGAAATGGTTCTATGTGATTCTTCTCATTTACGTGGGGTTCCTTGGGAAGTTCTTGTGGTTGATGAGGGTCACCGCCTGAAAAATTCTAGTAGTAAGTTGTTTGGCTTGCTGAATACATTTTCATTCCAACATCGAGTACTGCTGACTGGTACTCCTCTTCAAAACAACATAGGGGAGATGTACAATCTTCTCAACTTTTTGCAGCCAGCTTCATTTCCTTCTCTCTCTTTGTTTGAGGAGAAGTTTAATGATCTGACGACTGCAGAAAAGGTGGAGGAACTGAAGAAACTTGTTGCTCCGCACATGCTTCGCAGACTTAAAAAAGATGCCATGCAGAACATCCCCCCCAAGACTGAAAGGTTTGTCCCTGTCGAACTGTCATCTATCCAGGCAGAATATTATCGTGCCATGCTCACAAAGAATTACCAGATACTACGCAACATAGGAAAAGGGGTTCCTCAGCAATCGATGCTGAATATCGTGATGCAGTTAAGGAAGGTTTGCAATCATCCTTATCTTATACCGGGCACTGAACCTGAATCAGGCTCGGCAGAATTTCTTCATGAAATGAGAATAAAAGCTTCAGCTAAGCTAACCTTGCTGCATTCAATGCTTAAAGTGTTGCACAAAGAAGGCCACAGAGTCCTTATATTTTCGCAGATGACCAAGTTACTTGATATCCTTGAAGATTACTTGACCATTGAATTTGGTCCAAAGACATACGAGAGAGTTGATGGCTCTGTTTCTGTGACTGAACGGCAAGCGGCAATTGCACGTTTTAACCAAGACAAGAGTCGATTTGTGTTCCTGCTGTCAACACGCTCCTGTGGCCTTGGCATCAACTTGGCAACTGCTGATACTGTGATTATTTATGATTCAGATTTCAATCCGCATGCAGATATCCAAGCTATGAATCGAGCCCATCGAATTGGTCAATCTAACAGACTTCTTGTATACAGGCTTTTTGTCCGTGCTAGTGTTGAAGAGCGTATCTTGCAGCTTGCAAAGAAGAAACTGATGCTCGACCAACTTTTTGTAAACAAGTCTGGATCACAAAAGGAAGTGGAAGACATCCTAAAATGGGGAACTGAAGAACTTTTTAAAGAGTCATCTTCCATCAATGGAAAAGATGGTGAAAACCACAGCCATAAAGATGAAGCACCCGTAGAGAAAGAGCCTAATAGTAGAAGGAGGACTGGTGGCCTCGGGGATGTATACAAAGACAAATGTGCAGATGGTAGTAACAAGATTGTGTGGGATGAAAATACCATTCTGAAATTGCTGGACCGCTCAAACCTACAGTCTGCTTCACCTGATAATGCGGAATCAGAATTAGAGGCTGATATGCTCGGTTCAGTGAAGGTATGAATTATTTTGTAATTTCTGTCCTTTTCCAGCATTCCTGTGTTGTTACCTGTGTAGTTTACTTGCACATGCTTCTACTTTATTTAATCTAGATTTCATGCTTTCTTCCAGAGGGAACTTCTCTCGGGCACTTTGTGCTCGTGTTCACATAAGATTGCATTGCCCACATGTATCCTAAATCAAATATTTAGGTGAATAAATAATTTATTCCCCTGATACTCTTTTCCTTGGACTTAGGATTGTGTTTCTAAAATTTTCATTTTTAGTCTTCTTTTACACTCTTGTATCTCCTCATTTATTTTTCATTTTTTTAGCATTAATATGTCCACTTTAACAGGTTTCTAAACATATAGGAATAAGTCATTCATCATTTTATATTTTTTAGCTTTTGCTTCAATTCTTCATGTGATTGAGAAATATTACAGGGTTGGTGCATGTGATCGAGAAATATTACATGTAGAATTGGCTTTTTGATTAAGAGATGGACTGTTTATTTTGATTATAATTTGTTCTCGCTTTGTTTTATTTTTTTCCTGCAGTCTCTGGAATGGAATGATGAGTGTACAGAAGAACAAGCTGGAACGGAGTCGGTTCCTGTGGAAACTAATGACTCAAGTGCACAGAGTTCTGAAAAGAAAGACAAGAATTTGGTTGGCTTTAATGAAGACAATGAGTGGGATCGGCTTCTGCGAGTTAGGTTAGCAGTTCAACCTAGTACAATTGTACCTCTTACCACTTAGAAGCTCTCTCTCTGCACATTTAATACTTCAGATATTTGATGTTTCCACTTGGGAAATATGTTCATGCAATCGAATACCTTGTAGAAGTAATCAAAGCTCATGCAACTTTCATCATGTAAATACTTTGTCCTGAAACAAAATTGTTGACATTAGATTAGAAAAGGCACTAAAAAAATTGTATTTCTTGCAATACAAGAACAAGGTGATGCACAACCCGTCAAAAAAATAAAAAGGGCATCTATTTGTCTTTGGGTGCTTAAATGTAAAACAACAATAACATTAACATTGTAAGGCATAGATTATTTTATCAGCTATTAAATTTTCAACGCGCTAATGCCCCATTCTGTCCAGCCTGGTATTAAATAATTTCTCTACATGAGATGTAATTATTCAGCTGTGAGAACACTTCAGAAGATGGATTATTTTGGTGCCTGTAAGAGTTGATAGATCAAGTCCTTTTATATAATTTTTCCACCCAGATTTTGTAATTGTATCAATTTAATAGAATCCTTAGATGCATATTTTGATAAAGCTTTCCTGTTGTCTTCTTATTTTTCGTAAGTGTTGCCTTACATCACTGCTTCTTGGTTCTGTAGATGGGAGAAATATCAAAGTGAGGAGGAAGCAGCTCTTGGTCGTGGAAAACGCCAGAGAAAAACTATTTCTTACAGGGAGGCATATGTGGCTCATCCTGGTGAAGCACTGAGTGAAGTAACCTCTCCTTCTCTCTCTCATTACCCTAATCAATTTCTCTGTTATTTGGTTGTATTTAATATATATGTATGTATGGGTGGCTGAGTTCTTTATGTACTTTTTTGAAGTTAAAAATAAAACTCTGGCCGTGGAGGCTTTGTTTTCTCAGAATATCTGGAGATTTCTGATATTTAATGATTACATCTTACGACCGTTTCATACTAGTGACATTATAAATGTATTGCCTAAATGTTGTACGTATAATTTTGCATGCTTGCTTTACTCCCCTCATGTAGTTTATCATAGATTTGGAGGCAGCTCTGCTTGGAAATTACTAAAATGTTATTCTTTTTTAATCACCTAAAATAGAGCAGTAGCACCAATTAGCTTATAAAATAGGCCACAAGCAACAGCTAGATAGCAAGTTTCTATTTCTCATCATATTTGCCATGCTCTTCATTGCCAGCAATATTCTCTGTTGTCGTAGTTTCAACCTGATATTCAGTTAATTATTCTACTTTTAGGAAGGACAAATATGGATCTGTAAGAGCATCAAATCAGCTTCCCCTGTTTCATTATTTGATCTGCAAACGTTGACCTGGCGTGTGAATTTGTTGCTAAATGGGGCTTGATTATGTAAAACTAAAAGATAAGATAGCTCCTCTGTGCATCTAGGTACTCACGGTAGAAACTTTCAGTTAACACGTCTCACATGCTTTCCGTGTCCAAATGCCAGCCATTTTTTGATTTCCATGGCATGGTATAAGATCTTGGTACACCTTTGTGTAACAAGAGTAAATTTTTCAAGAACAAATTCAGCCAACAGTACATTAGATCTAAAAGCCCAGAAATTTGTAAATTGGGATATGGTTTTCAAAGATGTAATGCTTGGTAGAGACGTTAATTCCTTCTGCATTCATCTTCCACTGACCACGTGCACTCCCCTGTTTGAGAACAGCGTTTTCCATCGCCTGATGTGCTCAATCTTCAAATTCAGCATTAGTATTGTGAAATAACTTTGTGTTTTAGTGGCTTCAGTCAAATCCTAGGAGTGTTCTGTTTCTTACTGCCAAGTCGCGGATGCTATTTTGGAGTAGGCATGAGTTGTTTTATACTGTTCTGATGAGCTTGTGTCAAATGTTCAGTGGTTGGATGAAATGTGCTTGTTACATTTAAATGTGTGATTATGGTAATTGTTATCATGTGATATAACAGAGTGGTTCTGAAGAGGAACAGGAGCGCGAAGCGGAGCCCAAGTGCGAGTACACACCAGCAGGACGAGCTTTTAAAGAAAAATAGTGAGTTTCATTTGTTAAGAAGTTTTGCATGTTTTTTACTCAGTTACTTCAGAAGGTTTGAATTTAATATTTTCTTCATTTGTTTGACCTTTGCCAAATATAATTTGGTCTTCGAGGCTTTCACGCTGTTTTTTTTTTCTTGGGGGAAAAGTGAATCTAATTCATTTCAAATACTTAGGAATTAATTAAGATGCAAATAGATGATGATAAATTTTAATCTCAGTATCATTAAATATTTGCATGTGAAATTAAATGTAGTATTGTATGTGCAATAGAATAATTTATGAACCCCAATTAGAAAATAATACTCAGTTACTAAACAATACTAATGATAGTTGGTGTTGTTTTTATTTTTTAGAAATAGATAGTAGTTTACCAATATATAGTGTTATTGAACAATAGAAATGCATAGCAAGTAATGAAAATTTTCTTGGTGTTGTCGGGACTTTTCGCTTTAGAAATAATTATGAATTCTAAAACATGCTTTCTTTTTAAATTTCTATCACAAAATGATACTGAAATATAAAACCTTCTATAAGAAAATAATTTTATAAATTTAAGCTAATTTGGTGTAAAATCTTAAATGTCTATCATCAGATTTTTGTAGGCAATCTACTGATTGGAAACTGGTTGTGGAGTAACAGAAGAAAACATGTCTAATGAGCAGTACACAACATAAGTTTTATTTTGTTGGAAATTTGAAGATTTAAGCCCTATAGTATGAAATTAGTGTTAGGATTTACAAAAGATAACTAGGGTTATGTTTTTATAATTTTTAAATTTTATCTCTCTCTTGCTTTTAGATAATTTGAGACAAAAACGCCTAAAAACACATACTAAAATTTGAAAACAAATAAAGCCTTATATAATTCTACTTCTATAAATAGGAAACAAATATTACTTAATCTTATGTACTAAAAAACAGAATATATGAAAAGATGATAATCAAATATCACTTCTAATGCTCCTTCTCAAGTTGAACATGGAGATCTTGACTAAAATGTTCAACTTGGACTACTAAGATCTCGTAGACAATAAATACAGATACTTAGTTGTCAAAAGACCAATATAGGCAATGTTTGTTTTCAAAGTTACTATGTTAAAACATATCGCAATCATTATACTTTTTAAATTCTCTTTCTTTTATCTTTCATTTTTACAAAATTCTGATAAAACCACACCTGAAAGTGAAAACTAGTATAACAATAAAATCATGCCTTGTAATTGATACCATGTGCGTGATATTAGACAGATCAATTATGGTTGCCACTGCTTATTTTCCTTGTATGCAGATCCAAGAGGGATATGCTTGACAAGTTGAGGTTGACAGAGTTGGTAGCATCATTAGTGATAGGCATGATTGTAACTTGAACAAATTAAGGCGACCCGTGATTTTTATAAACATACATGTCCTTCATGATGCCTGTAGAGGCGTAACAATATTAATCACTGGTACTCATAATTGTGGAAAGCCAACCTAACAAATATAGTTACCGAACTCAGATACATACATGACAAGATGTGAAATATTTTTGTTATTGTCAACCATATGCAACAAACTCAGTAATTTAGGAATATTAATAGTGCAAACAAATACCTAAGAAAACCTATTGAGCCCCACGCCCCTGTTTTTGTTTCTACATGGAATAGAGTTTTCTTTTCTTTTTTCTTTTATTGTGGTGTTGCCTCCATGCATGGTCTTGAGTTGATAGTGGCTTGGGGTGGTGGCATTGAGCTCAAAGGACAATTTTGACCGGACCAGGGTTTTTAGGAAAAACTTACCTTGATACCATATTGGAAATTAAAATAATTAAGCCATATATTGTCAATGAAAACTCATTTCAATTTATAGTATGGAGATTAAAGTTGGGAATTGCAACAGATACCAAGAATAACACTTAGGTTGATATTTCTATAAAATAGGAAACAAATAATACCTAATCCTGTAAATTAGAAACAAACTATATAAAATTATCTAATCAAATGATATTTCTACTGCATAATTTGAAATGTATATTTTGACTCATGACTTTTTGTCTATTATCTTATTAATTTTAATATTGTGAAAAATAGGTGTTACCCTTAGAATTGAGTAAAAAGAATTTGGTGTAATGAACTTTTATGTGTACATCTTACCTGTGCGTCAACTTCTAGAAATGATTCAATTAGTCCAGCTTTGTTTGGATTTGGTTAATTTTTCTTTCAAGGACCAATGTGTCCCTTGGATCAACTCAGTAAAGATTCATTCGACTCATGGAGAAAATTTTGGTAGCTTTTCCTCTAGAATCGAGCCCCTTATATAATACTTATATAATGCAGAAATTATCTTTGACATTTTGCTATATTATTTCTAGGATAGAAGATAGCATTATAGTTGTTTTGATAATGCTTTTTATTATGTTTGATCTCATACAATAATTACAATCTACTACGTACTTAGTGATTTGATCACATTCCTAGTTTTTGTATTAGAATTTCTCATGTACACAAACTGTGTGAGACACACACACACACACACGTGCTCTGGTGTGCAGTTTTACCATGCTATTATATCAAAATTTATGCGTCTAAATAGATATAATTTAGTGTTAAAAAATTGTGTTCTAAGTTGGGTTTTGATATTTAGTGTTCTTTTTATCCCAGACAGCTGTATAATGTTGCTTTGAGTCATTTTATTGGAAAAACATCACAAACATGAAATTCCCAAATAAAATACAGTTACTAGTATAGCAGCATTTCAAAGTGAAGAAACCTAATATCTAAAAGTTTCATCTTAACATATTAAATACTCCTATAGTGAAAAAAGATAATATTAAGAACTTTGATATTAAACCACAATCATAGTGTATTTACATTTGAACGATTTTATAATTATTTTAGCCTGATACTTTAATTTCTCATCAAATTATTTATTAGCCCTTTTCTATTAAATATTTTTAAATGAGATTGTAATGGATTCTTTGGAAGTATTGACAAAAATTATCAGAAATAAGTAAAAGATCTGATATTATTTAGAGGAAAATGATTGCTTATGTTATAAGGAAACATATCAAATTTCACTCTGTTTACTTTTGCAGTGTTCCTACGTGTTATTTTTTAAAATACATTAATTGTTAATTTTCCATTTCTACCTCTAGTTCCTACAGAAAATTGGTGAAATTCTGGTCAAGATGTATGAAAAAGGCCATTTCCAAAATCTGATGTACCATATGAAGATTGAGAAAAAGCTGATTAATGATAAGGGATTTAGTTTGTTAGTATTATTTCGAGTACAGGAATGTATCACATGATTTAGCTGAGACATCTTTAACTGTGATTTGGTATTAGTTTTCTTTGTTTGCAAAATGCAATATTGATGCATTTCAGAAATTTGTTTCATGAATAGTGGAATATTTTTTGTATTCAGAGGAATATTAATGCAAATGACCCAGCAGGTAAAATGCTAGTAATTCTAAAGAGTGTTTATATATTAGCTATTGTCTTGGCTGATAAATTAGTGGTTGATGCAAATAGCATCATGCAATTTGTCTGATCAACGTTCATTTGGCCCATGCATTGTGCCAAAGTATCACAGCATTAACACTAGTTAGTTCTATGATTGGAGGACTGCAATCACTTGAGGATATCCATTTATTCTCGATCCTTGCTGATAATTTTGTTTTTGCTGAAGTTTATTGACAATGTATATATTTCTAATGCATTTATTATTTGACAGTGCTAAGCTTCGTGCAAGACAAAAAGAAAGATTGGCAAAGAGGAATGTAACAGAATCATCCGGTCCACTTCAGGGCCTTAACAGGCTAGAGTTGCTTCCTATGCTTCCTCCATCCAATATACCAGAAGAGAATGAATTGGCCATGTCAAATCAGCCTGTTGGAGAAAAACCTTCAGCTGTGGATGCAGAAGATAAGAGTCATGATAAAATAGGACCAAATTGCACAACTGACTCCACCTTGAGGCTAGGAAAAACATTGAAGCAGAAATCCACTTTTGATCTGGATCTTCCAATTGCATCTGGTGGCCAACATATTCAAGAAGTACCTATGATTAATAATCAGTTGCAGGACATGAGCTCTATTAGTGCTGTGCACAACAGTTTGCTGCCAGTTATAGGTTTATGTGCGCCCAATGCACCTAATGTAATGGAGCCACTGCAGCGAAAATTTTCTAGACCCTATCAAAGGAAATTGAAGCAAGGACTTGGATTGGAGTTTCCATTACCTGCTGGTTCCACTTCTGGCACATCAAAAGAGATGATAGTGAAAGGTCATGAGGCAATCTCAGCCCGACATAAGTTGCCTGATATTTTACCTATAACATCTCACTTGCACCCAATAAGTGATATACCTGATAAAAGTCTGCCTTTTGCTTCTGTAAGTTCTCCCTTTAAATGTGTCATTCTTAGATTTAGTTATTTTTATAGATTGGATCTGAGTGTCATATTATATTTGCAGCATTCTTTGAATATCCGGAAAGGTAAAGGAACTGCAGAGCATTCTGAGAACTCTCGTGCTTCTTTTTCTGATTTTCAAGAAAAAATGCTGTTGCCCAAACTACCTTTTGATGAAAAGTTGCTGCCAAGATATTCGATTCCTAGGGCAATCTTGCCAAATACTACCGATTCATTTGCAAGCCTGTCGCTGGGATCCAGAGTCACAGAGCCCAGAGATACTATCCGTGATCTTCCTATGCTGCCGTTGTTGTCGAATCTAAAATTTCCACCTGATCTGCCCAAGTATAATCAACCAGGACAGGAGATGCCTCCAGTGTTGGGCCCAAGTCAGATGCCATCTTCATTTTCACCATTTCCTGAAAAAAATAGAGAGGTTCCTGCGAATGTCAATCTGAGAATTGTATCAGGATCTAGCAACCTTCTGAGAAACAAATCAAAGATGGATATCTGGTCTGAGGATGAACTTGATTATCTGTGGATAGGCATTCGTAGGCATGGAAGGGGAAACTGGGAAGCTATGCTGCAAGATCCAAGGTTGAAGTTTTCAAAGTTTAAAACCACAAAGGATTTATCAACAAGGTGGGAGGAAGAACAACTCAAGATCCTGGATGGGCCTGGACTTCCAGCAATGACGTCTTTCGAGCCTCAAAAGTCTGCAAACCCTCCTCTGCTTTCTGGAATTTCTGATGGAATGATCGCACGAGCGCTGCATGGAACGTGCCCAGATAGAATGATGTCACTGGAAACTCACGGTGTAAAATATGATGGGCCATTGAATTTTCAAGCACACTTAACAGACATGAGATTGGGGCTTGGTGGTCTACCATCCAGTGTGCCAAATTTAGGACCATCTGTTCCCCCTCGTCCAACATGGAGTATGGAGAAGATCCAGCCTATGTTTTCCAAAGATCTTTTTGGAGGAACATTTGATAGATTTGCTGCGTCCTCAAGCACTCCCAATGAATCACCATTTCTGCTGAACTCTCTAGGATCTAGTTGCTTGGATTCTCTCACATTGCTGCAAAGGGAAAAGCAAAGGGATGTAGCTAGATCGGACACATGGACTGGCCATAATGGTATGGGAAGTAGTTATCCCGCATGTTCTGCTTCAGTTGCCAACTGTAACAAGGTTCAAAATCTTTCTGATTCAAAGGGAAAGGAAGAAGTTTCCAGATCTCTGTCACCCAAAGGCATACTGCCCCATTGGCTTCGAGAAGCAGTAAATGCTCCAGGTAATACACGAGAGTTAAACCTGCCTCCTGCTGTGTCCACAATAGCCCAATCAGTTCGTGTTTTGTATGGTGAAAGGAGCTCGAAAATTCCTCCATTTATTGTGCCAGGACCACCTCCCTGCGAGCCCAAGGATCCTCGTCATGGTTTGAAGAAGAAGAAGAAGAAGAGGTCACGTGCACCTAGTAAGTTCTCCTTGGCTGCTGTCAGGGACTTCCCTGGTAGCCATCATAGAGAAAATGTTGGCTTGATATCTGTTACCCAACCATCGGCATTACCGCTAAACCCATGTAGCGAGGTCAATCTCAACATGCCTCCCCTTGATGTGAAAAATAGACCCTTGTCTTCATCTGTGACCTTAACTTCAAGGACAGCTGTTACTGGATTGTCACCTTCACCTGAAGTCCTGGATTTGGTGGCTTCCTGTGTTGCACCCGGTCCACCTCCGGTGTCAGACCCAGAGTTTGTTGACATTTTGATGTCTAGACAAATTGCTGTTGATGAAGGTGAATCAGATCCCCGAGGATCAAATGTGGAGCAGAAAGCAAAGCAGGGGTCAACTTCTGTAGAACAGACAGGAAGTGGGGATTCGAGCAAAACACATTCTGATCCTTTGGATGTCAGACTGCCAGATGCAGAGGAGGTATCTTCAGAAGGGACTATATCTGATCATCCTTCTAGCAACCATGAAGCCTAGATGGATGCAGTTCCCCTATCATACGATTGTCTTGTACATTTCACCAATGGGCTCAGTTTTGCAGCGCAGTTCAGAGTTGTTGTAAGTATAGGAATATTCAAGCCATTGTTACATGGAGTTTTTGTAATATTAATTATATGATGCTACCTAATATCACCAGATTCACATTTGACAGGC
The DNA here is from genome assembly GCA_019155195.1 of Avicennia marina. NCBI lineage: Eukaryota > Viridiplantae > Streptophyta > Magnoliopsida > Lamiales > Acanthaceae > Avicennia > Avicennia marina. The sequence goes on from CM032754.1 coordinate 22,378,770, forward strand.
CTTCGGCTTAGGTCAGTTTCTCTCTGTCCAACAATGTGGAAGAAAACCACAAGAGTTTGTAAATTGATCTTGTGCAGTAGCTCTGCAGAAATAGTTCATCTTTTGTGTTTAAAGTAGGAATTGTTTTACTCATTTTCTGCACAAGGCATGCAACCTTGGTTGCATGTTACTCACATAGGAACTTGTACAGGAATGCGTATGATGTGTTTATTTATCTATTAGAACTCCATGCTATGAGTTTTCACTTTTACCAAATCATTGATATGGCAGATTTATCTGTAATGATTTGCGCCAATTATGTACGGATTGATCAACAATTATTCAATAAAATCATGACTGTATTCTCTCTAGTTACTGTTATTGTACTTTACCATTGTTCCCCTTCACTTGTCTCAAAATTGAAAAATCAAGAAATGTTTTACACTGAAGTAGTTGTTCCCATATTGTCTATTGATGCAATGCATATGTGCAGGAATGAGTTGCACGGGCCATGGAGATGAGGGATATTAATTTGTACCGAAAGGACGAGGCGTCGGTCTCTCTCGCGTGCGAAAGGTGAGTGAACTCTTTGATGGCATCAGTATATAGTCTTTTTACCGTCTGACAATTCCAGTCTAGCCCCTACTGCGGGTGGAAAAAAAAATGGTGTATCTTCTCCTGCCATAAAAGAAAGGAATCTATTATTTTCAAAATTAAATAGCTACAAAATGGTAACTTTTGCAGCCATGTTTGTTCTTGGGGGAAGCAAGCACATGGCACATGCTTTGCCTGCTATGCATCTGTGAGACTTTTGAGATTTGCAGTGTACATGCATCGATTCGCCTGCTGACATTGCACAAACACTCGCATGATTTCTGTTTGTTTGTTATTTATTTATTATTATTATTTTTTGAAAATGTGAAGCCCTTTTTATAATCATTTCGTGTTTCCTTGTGGAGGTCTTGATTTAGCTCCCAAGTCCGCTGTCTCCACTGCAAGATTGATATAGGCATGTTTCCTTTGTAGGATTAGTTTACTTTATAGAATTATGGTGAATAGATAATTTTATATAGATTAATATCATGTTAACTTTAGAGTGTGAAAGTACTTTAAAACTTGCATAACACAATTCAAGTGTATAATATCGTATCCAACATGATAAAATAATTCATCAAAACAATCTATTTGGGGTATGTTTACTTTGAGTGATAATGATGAATAGATTATTTTAGCCAACCTAATCAAAGTGATTAAAGCTCTTGATTAAATAAAAATTTGTTATTAAAGTATAAGATAAATAATTCTACATGAATATTATAATTAAATAATCAAAAGTTAGAAATTACACATATATATCATTCGGATTAATATTTTAACTTTAATATTATTAATTAAATATTATTCATAATAAAGTTATAATTAAAAAATAAATATAATCATTTTAAAATAGTGACTTCTTAGTAAATATGACTATTAAACATTAATTAATCTATAGAAATTTTTTTATTATTATAATTCCATTAAAAAAAAGCGAACGGGGTTTTGGACACTTATCCTATCCATCTATTAACGTGCACAGGGCCTTAGATTATGAGCATTGCGCCAACCTTGATTCTATGAAAGGAGAGATACCCCAAATAGCAAGAATGAACACGAGAAGAGGGTTAAAAAATAAGAAAATTTCATATCTAAGCTCAGAAATTTAAACATCATCCATGGTGTAATATCAGAGGGACCTTTGGTATAGGCCAACTTCCTGGAGCAAAATTGCATGTTTCCCCTTTCAAAGTATGATCCTAATTATTACTTGTTGATCGTCAGTGGGAAGCAGGCACTAGTGTTGGACAATCGGTTCTTGGGGTGGCAACAAACCTTGATGAGAAGGCACAGAATTTGTAGTAATCTTCATCCAGCAAGTCCCCGGAGCTGCTTTTATCGAAGTTGAGGGAGTAACTCAATGGATCGTAGCGGCACTGGAACGACGGTTGCCGGCTTGCTGGATGCAGCCTTTTGCTTCTTTTCTTCAGCTTTCTCATCAAATTTGACAGGCCACAGCAGTTGGTTGATGCATCTTCAGTTCTTGAAGATGAATTAGTAGCTGCACCATGGCCGTGACCGCCACCGCTGCCTGGGGCGGCGGAAGTGGTCTTGGGCCACCAGGGGAGTGCCAAGTGTGTCATGTCTTTGGTATTCTTTTGTGGGAGGGGTTGCGGTAGAAAAACTGAGAAGGTTTATTGTCCTCGCACTCTTGGTGGGGTATTTATATACAGAGCGGCGAGGGCCATCGATTGTGAAGTAAAAGTTCAAAGTTTTGAGGCGACTGAGGTTGTAGAAATCTAGGAGAATTATTTTATTTGGTGTTATAAAATGCATTGCACATGCATAGGGTGGGTAGACTCTCTGATTTGTGTGCTAAACTACATACTTGTGTCGGTTTATGAAATACACAAGTTTATCATAATTAACGATAGGAGAAAATGGTAAACCCGAAAACCTATAAAGCGGTAAAAGAAAATGGACTAAAAAACCAATATCGAAATTAAAAGAAAAAGGATGAGCACATATCTGACGTGCACTTTTGTCAATCACTTAATCACGGGCTTTGGCAGCTTCTTCTTCTCTGGTCGGTAACTTCACTAATCACACACACACACACACTATGTTTATAATAATATGTTAGTGACGACATCGACACTCGGGGTGGCACATGCAACGCTTGCTTGCTGCTGACCTACATTCGCTCACTTAAAATTATTTTTAATCACAAGGTTTCAACTAAAATTTAGAAAATCGAGGTGAGCACCATATGCTGACCATTCGAATTTATAAGTAAGCTTGCAGTAGTTTATTTATCAGATAATTAAAAATTTATAAATACAACACCTTGAAGCTCTGAAAATAAGCTCCTCCAAAAAATAAAAAAATAAAAAAATAAAAATCATCAATTGATGAATTATTCTTAATGTTTCACGTCAAACACTGTGCCTATGTCTGGAGGCTTATTTGGTGCAATTAAAATGCACACTTCTACGTACATTATTACTTGTTAAAATAACTTTTTTGAATATCTTATTTTTAAAATACTTTTCTGCTATACAAAATTTTATATCCAAACAAATTGAAGTTTTTATATATATATATATATATATATATCTTTTTATATAATTAAAAGATTTTAAAACAGCGGAGGACTGGTGTTGGCAACAGTATCATACATCGTGGAGTGTAGACTGTCAGATTATTACGAAGAACATATATAATACTGGAACAATTTTGACTATGCTGGGACTCGTTTTTGGTCAGTCTAAGTCACTTGTATGAGACGTTAGGTCCTACAAACATCTATACACACACAGAGAGATGATGGTCGGATTATTAAATTACCCACAACAAAACTTGAAGCAGATCTGTTGTCAGTCATCATGAAGATCAATCCTATACAGGGTCAGTTGTAATAATTATAGAGTCGAAGTATTCATTCGTTGACGATGCATGTGGTTCCCAATCCGGCAACCTCACTGGGCTCTCGGGAGGGGGTCTATTCCCAAGATGAGTAATATTTTAAATTCTCAAGAAAGGTACTTATACTATTATTTTTAAATGCAAGTTAAATATTATTTAAGTTTAAATTTCTCTCACTTTTAAATCATTATATTTATCTACGAATACTTATTCTTATAATTTCATTATATTATAAATTTATATATTATTATATCTACCTAACTTTGCACAGCCAAAGATTAGGTCAAATTGACAGCGATCATGTAACGCAACCGTGAGGAAATCACGTGGAGAACACAGGAGACAGTGCTGAATGAATGCAGAGTCACAATGGCACATGGTGGGATTGTCCAATACCAGGCCGATGGCGTCTCTCTCTCTCTCTCTCTCGCTGAATCATCCACATTACACCATTCACATGTATATAGATCACATACATTCATTAGTGATAGATAATAGCTGTTGATGGGACAATCATCACCGCATTAATGACATGTATTCTCTTAAGCTGTACCAAAATATAGAAGACAAGATTGATCCAATGATTATATGATAAAAACAGTGCTGACCATATACGAAGAAGAAAGAGTAAAAAAAAAAAAAAAAAAAAAACAAAAGCTCGAATCGTCTCCCATCCCTCTCAAATATTCCTAGGAAAGCGTGTTTGGATCGATTGAAGGAAATCAAGATTCCAGCGGTTAGTAAAAAGCAGGCAGCAGTGTCATTATTTAGTGTTTGTGATATGAATATTTTTTTTAACAGAAAGAGAAAAAAAAAAAAATCTCACATTTTTTGGGGAGAATGAAATAGTGACCCAGAAGTATTGAGAAATGACCCTTGAGGAGTGCATTGAAGGCCACGTCGTTTCACAAACTTCCATTTTAAGTTACTTTTGATCTTCATACTATTTACATCAAAATAGAAAGAAAGAAGTGCCAAACGAACATCCGGGGCACCGTGTGGTGGTGTTGTGAGATGCTAAGCGCGACATAAGAAAGTACTTTTTTTTTTTTTTTCATGGTTACAAGTATTCATATCCATTTAGATATTCATGTGCTCTTCCCCCTTTTCACACTTTCTGGTAAGTTGTCAGATGGCACGTTCGAGCACATGACCCAAGTGCAGGTTCAATATAGTACGACGACAATTCGGTAGTTGGAAAAAAATATAAAGTGGAGTGAATCTAAACTAGTATTATTAGGTTATTACTTTCGCCAGGAAGCAGGTTGAACGGAAGTCGAACTTGTGTTTGATGGATGACTTACATTTTCTCAGAAAACAAAATCATCGGTAAATAAATTCTAATAAACTGTGTCGTTTATATGTTCTTTTTGTTTTTTTTTTTTTTTTTTCCTCTAAATAACTAGGGGTATTGGAGGAAGCATGGTTATTGTTTTTGGATTATGCTAATAAATTAATGTTGACTGTCTATGAGGAGCGACGAGTGTGTCTTCCCAAAGAGAGCTGTGTTTGTTTTTAATTATGAACTCCAAAATATATATATATATATTTAATTATTATATTTTTTAATTTTTTTTTTCTGTACTTTTTTAAAAATATTTAAAAACACATATCAAAATGCCTCAATTTAAGCTTCACTGATTTCACGTCATAAAAGGATTCATGAACCTGGAACCAATTGTTTCATTCTGTGATGGTTTCCTAATTAAATGCCAGTCCCTGCACATAAATTTCGTTAAAGCCTTCATCAAAATACGGATTTCTTTCAATTATCCAACAATTATGATGCATGCACGCATGGCTTTGTAATATTTGTCTATTCTTGCTTAATGTACAATCGATCTCATGCAGTTGCGTAGTCGATGAGGCCGATAGGCACACGGAGAAACGGGAAACCCCTTTTCTTGTTATCGTAATTGAATCATAAAATAAGGTCCCAAAATGAAAAAAAAATTTACTGAGTCAGTAAGGAGGAATGAAGCGTGGGCCGGGAGCCTCCTGCAACAGCGGCCCGAGAACTGAGTTACAATTGGGCGACAATCTCTCGATACAATATATGTTTGAATGTTCTCTTCACAAACAAATGTCTCAGCCCAAGCAATTTTAAATTGTTTTCAATAACACACACCTTAATAAAGTCAATAACTGGACTTATAGAATGAGCCCACAGCCCATAGAGAGAGCAGAGATCTTTGTTGGAGCGCGCCCAGAAAGTGCAGCTCGTAACGCCCCGACTGGGAGTGCCAGTACGGTAAATCAACTCTCCGTGCTCTACCTCCACAAGTCTTCTCGGCACCGCTTCCCGTTTTCCTCATTCCTGCTCTACTCTCAGGCGTAAATTCTGTCGCACTTATCGAGTGTAAATTCTTGCAAGATAAATCTCTAAATTTCCTCTTCTTTTGTGCTCTATAATTTGCTTTTTGACGTTGTCCATGAGTACACGATTCGGGTGATAATTTTATTTATTTGTTGCATGTAGGGGATTAATATTTGTTTGTGTTTGTGTGCACTTGCATTGCAGTAGTGTTCTTGTTCTGGGTCTGCTTTTTTATTTTTTTTTTGAAGAAAAAGAATATCATTGCATATATTTGCATAAGAAAGCGAAAGCCTCTACATTTGCTCTGAAGGCTTACGAGTGTAAATAAATAATCGCACGAGAAACGGAGTGAAGAGATGTCCTTCTTTTACGTTGGTTGATTCGAAGTTTTTTGTAGTTCTTGAGTGTATAACAATGACTGCAGTCTATGCGTTTTTGCTTCTAACGTGATCCTCTATTTCTTCACTTGGAGCGTGTTCTCTAACGTGTCTTTTATACTTGCAGGCCTAAACCCTCATTCCTCAGCCACTTTAAAAGAGAAAAAACAAATGATTACAGGCGGAAAGAACTTGGTCTCTTCCTCGCCGGCATGTTCTAATGACGCCAAGCGACTCCTTGTCTGGGCCGGCATCACAGTTTCTGTTTTCAGCACCTCCACCGGTCTACTGGTTTGTTTGTTTGTTTCCTTCTGAGTGACTCACCATCCGGATTATTTTACTTGTTGTAGAATTAATTGTTGTATTTTTTTTTCTCAAATTAATCAATTTTTCGGTTTGCGGACAAGTGAATTAGTAGGTCACGCAGTGCAGGTGACATCGGTGATAGTTGTTCCGGCTTCTACTCGGGTGAGCAAAGTCTTGTGCTATTGCTGGACAGCGTCCCTTGATGGAAAGATCAAGTACTGGGATTTTGCGGCTCCCGAGTTGGTGAGGACTATCGACATTCGGTTCCCCATTCACTCTATGGTAATTCAATCTATTTGATACGTACGGTAAAGTATTTACGTTGATATTTTTTAACTTTATGATTGTGTCAACCAAAGAGAATTTGAATGTGGCATACTGCTGTTCTTCTATTCCTTTTGTTGAGAATTATAAGAAAAAGTGAGAAGTATTAAAGTTTAGTATGCCTTTTTTTGTTTAACCAAAATTGACGCAAGTGCTTTTTCTGCAATTTGTTTTTATTAAATTTTATAATCGAATCTGACATGTTATTTTTCGTTTTAGGTGGTTCCAAGTTTATTCAGTCAGACAACTGAACCAAAGGGGAAGCTTCCGGATCTCTTTGCTTATGTGTATACTGAGGATGTAAAACAAAAGGAAGAAGAACCAGATTCTTTATGTGGACAAATTCAGAAATGTAATCCGACAAAGTCCCGCTTAGTTGGTGGAATTACCTTGGCCAAGGTGCTCATTGGTTAGCTGATTTTCCTATTGTCTAATTTCCTGCATAGACTATTATAAGAAGAAATCTGGTGTAGACGCAGTGCGGCTGTGGTTAATACCTAACAGTGAAGAAGAACATTAAGGATGGCTTTATGACCAATGACATTTTTTAAATTCGTAGAGTCCCATATTAATGTGCTCCAATCAAATTCAGGCAGTAGATTCTTGTAGGGACCAGCCTATCAACCTCATCTTTGGCATACTCATTGCTATTGTAGTGCTGGTATCAAATAGGGCTTTGTATTTTGGCTCAAACTCTTTTATTTAGAAGGTATATTTTTCATCTATAGAGTCGTATTGATTGTTATATTCTCGGTTCATGCACCTACCACCACTTGGAAGATCACCATGGAGAAAAGTAGACATTGTTCTTTTGAATTTTATTTTTGCTTATCTATTTCTTTATTTTGCACATTCTTGGCGCCATGGCTGATTGTATAGCAGAAAACAGATTTGAACATCGCTAATATGCTTGCACATGGAAAAAAATGTCCATATAGATAAAAGAAAAAAAGGACAAAGAAATACCGTCTTCTGTTTGTAAAAAATTGGAACCAAAGTGCATATAAGGAAGTAATGGGAATTTTCTTTGAAGCTTATGCTAGTGGGGAAAAAGTCTATTTTTATGTCATGATTCTGTAAATGCCACCTGGTCCCTTTTGGGCTTTAAACTAACCATTTTATTTATAGACTCAGAGACCGGGTTCCATAATCATTAGTCCCTCCGGGAGATATATTGGAATGCATGAAAAGCGGAAGCTTCGTATGTGGGAAATTGCAGAGAAAGATTCCGAGCAAGTTGGTTGCAAGAAAATCAGATTGCATCATACAAAATCATTTACTGCTCTAGCTTGTCATCCAAGTGAGAGGATGGTAGCAGCGGGCTATGTTACAGGAAGGATTTTTTAAATGAGGACGCCGAGGACAGGCCGGGAGTAAGGGTTAATGATGATGCAGATTCTTGCACTACCTGGCATTGGCATTCTACACAAGTGAATGTACTCTTGTTTTCTTCATATGGTGCCTATTTGTACTCAGGTATTATGAATGACTGTTGATGCTGATTTTTCAGGTGAAACTATAGATGCCAGGTGAAATAAATTAATACTAAGTTTGGACCTGGCTTCCAACTAAAAATCTTTGTGTAGCTGTTGCTTGCGTCTTCCTGATTTGGGGATGCATCTCCATTTCTAGTATACAATTATAAAATCTTCAATTCTCCAGGTGGGAGAGAGGGAGTTCTGGTAGTTAGGCAGTTAGAGACTGGAGAGAAAAAATTTCTTCCACGTATTGGATCTCCACTCCTGTATTTAATCTGTTCTCCAGACTCTACACTATCCTCTGTAAGAAAATCATATACTTGAAAGTTGCAATTCTTTCCACAGCTTGTGCCTGCTTCAATTGGATGAATTCTTAATAGTTATTCAACTTTTCTGGATGCCTTCAATGGAGATCTTGAGGACCATTTTGGGGATTAAGATTTGTTTCAATGGCAATTGATTGTAATTGACTGATAAGAGAGGACATCTTAGAAAAAGATGTAATTTTCTATTAAAATTTGTTGTCTAATGGCATTGGCATATTTTATCAAATGCTTGCAACTATACATGAGAGGGCACAAGGCGCAAACTCAGCCTGCCCTCGATGTTGAGCTAATTCTGTAATATGCACCTTGATTGATGTGGAATGCTTCAGTTTGTAAATGTTATGAACAGATGCATTTTCTGTAATTTCAGCTTCCAAGCTTTCAGGTGGGAATAAACGAAGGATCTGGCACGGGTGTTGTCTTCAATCGCATTGCTGGCTTGATTGCAATACCCACAGACGATTTTATAATCTGTTTGATGACCATGAAATTTCAGAGGGGAGCATGATCAAATTATTGATTGGTGCATCGATTGATCACTATCTATGCTGCCATTACGGCGGAGGAGATCTGCCATTGTGGAATAGTTGTTTCCAAAGCATGCCTCTATTTGCCCTCTGGTAATCAAATGTATCAGGTGTGCTTGCAGGAGCACCTGCAACCTAATCTGCTAGTGCAGAATGAAGAGGGAGAGCAGTACCCGATTCAGGTGGTAAGCATAGGTGTTGATGCAACCATCGGCGGCGAGGACCATTTCCCTTGTCCCTTTATGATTACTGTATTGTATAACGAGGTGAATGCAGAAGATCATTGAGGAACGGAGATTTAGTGATCTAGTCTATGGTATATATGGGAAGCAACACGGAGATTTGATTTTCCTTTCCTGTATGATGGAGTAATTATATTTATTGACTTGACTGGGTAATGCAAGATTTGAAAGCTTCACATGGCCCTTGAAGAAGAAATGGAAGAACGAAAGAGGCAGACATGAAGAGCTTGGGCGCCTCAGATTTTTTCACAAGTTCAATATTCCTTCACTTTTTCATGAAAAATTTGAGAAGTTACAGTAGAAATTATCAAGAAACTCGTAAGTTGGATAGACGGACATTGAGAGCCAAATGAGGTAGACAAAGAATAGGTAACTCGATTTTTAACAAGTTTCCACATTCAATTGACAGGAAGCCGTTTCATGTGTTTTCGCTCTACATGGCCTATGTTGCAGATATACTCCACCGTTATTATCTACTACTTGAAAGTTTTTCGTCGTAAGTTGTTCAAATATTCTTTGAAAAGTCATTAGAGATTCTCGAATTTTATTTTCTTTCTGCAAGATTTATTAGTTTAAAATATTTTCTTGAAATTATGGAAAATTTTCAAATATGTGAAATAAAATTGTTCAGAAAATGCATATATTAATATATTGAATATTGGATAATTAATCCTTAATTTTTGAGTGCACACACACACACACACACACATATAGATATAAAGCAGAGTTTTGACAGAGAAAGACTCATATAATCAGCCCACTATGGAGTCCAGATAACAGGCTAGATATTTGTTGGAGCGGCCCAGAAAGGGCAGCCCAAACACCGCGACTAAGCGTGCGAGTACAGTAAACACAACCCCCCGCCCTACCTCCACAATTCTGCTTTGTACTCGCCCCTGAATCTCGGCATCTCCTTTCATTTTCCTGCTCCACTCTCACACGTAAATTCTGTCGCACCTCTCAATGCATTCCTCGAGTGTAAATTCTTTCAAGAAATCTCTAAATTTCCCCCTTTTTTTGTGCTCTATAATTTACTTTTTGACATTGTTCGTGAGTACGCGATTTGGGTGATAATCTTGTTTATTTGTTGCATTTAGCGGATTAATATTTGTGTGTGTTCTCGTGTGCACTTGCATTGCAGTAGTGTTAGGGTTCTGGCTCTGCTCCTTTTTTTGCAAGAAAAAAAGAATACGATTTCATATATTTGCGTGAGAAAGCGAATGCCTCTACATTTACTGTGCAGGTTTGCAGAGTAAATAATTACAGGAAACAGTTTGTATTTTTCAATGAGAACCAATCTCGAGCATCCATCAGCTGGATATCATGAGGACAGTGCTAGAGTTGAAGTGCGCAATGAAGGTAAAGCAACTGTTCCTACTGCAGGAGTTATTGAGCGTGATACAGGGAAATTACCTGATGGGGATGGAGTGGGGAAATCATTAGAGCCGCATGACAGCATGGACTTTGAATCCAAAGAGGATGCTTTCCAATTTTATAAGGAATATGCACTATCTGTTGGGTTTTCTGCTGTCACAAAAGCCAGTCGCCGATCAAGGATTTCGGGGAAATTTATTGACGCGAAGTTTGTGTGTACTAGATATGGAAGGAAGCGAGAAAATTCTCGACCTACGGATGTTACGGGAAGCACCCCTGTCAAGAGAAAACGAGGTAGAATAAACAAATCCTGCTCGAAAACAGATTGTAAGGCTTGCATGCATGTCAAGAGAAGGCAGGATGGAAGGTGGATTATTAGCAGTTTTACACGGGAGCATAATCATGATCTTGCTCTGGACCGGACTGCTCTAACGGATATGGATATCCGTCAGCACAATGTTTATGGGCTGAATCCTGGTCGGGTTAGGAAAAAAAGGATGTGCGTGTCCACGTCTCGACAGTCCGGTGAGACTCGGAAAAGTGTCCACCACCAGAGCACTGGTTCGAGCTCTAGTGTGTCGCGATTAGTTTTAAAGGAGGGAGATCTGCGGGATATGCTTGAATATTTTCCTTCTATGCAAGATGAGAACCCCTATTTCTTCTATGCATTGGATTTTAGTGGTGGAAGGCATTTGAAAAATGTGTTCTGGGTTGATGCAAAAGGTAGGATTGACTACCGGAACTTTGGGGATGTGGTGTTGTTGGACACTACGCATGTAAAAAATGAATTTAAACTCCCATTTGTTTCCTTTATTGGTATGAATAATCACTTTCAGTTGCTTTTACTTGGGTGTGCATTTGTTGCTGATGAGAGTAAATCTACATATGTTTGGCTGATGCGTGCATGGGTTAGGTCAATGCATGGTCAAGCTCCAAAAGTAATATTGACTGATCAAGACCCGGCCTTGAAAGAAGCCATAGCTGAAGTTCTTCCAGGGTCTCGCCATTGTTTTTGTTTGTGGCACATACTGGCAACGGTTCAGGAAAAGCTGGGTTATGTGATAAGGCAGCATGAAAAGTTTGTAGATAAATTTTATAAGTGCATTTTAAAGTCACATGCTGAAGCACAATTTGAATACAGATGGTGTAAATTGGTAGATAGATTTGAGTTGAGAACTGACAGGTGGATTCAATCCTTGTATGATGACCGCCTAAGATGGGTTCCGACTTTTATGAGGGATATATTTTTTGCAGGGTTGTCATCGGCACAACGTTTGGAAGGTGTTACTTCTGTTTTAGATAAATGCTTACTGCGTAAAAGTAGTTTGAAAGAGTTTCTGCACCAGTATAAGATGATGTTACAGGAGAAGTATGAAGATGAAGCAAAAGCAGATTTTGATTCGTGGCATAGGCTACCAGGATTGAAATCTCCCTCACCTTATGAAAAACAAATGGCAACAATATACACTCATGCCGTATTCAAGAAATTCCAAGTTGAGGTTTTAGGAGTTGTTGCCTGTCATCCAAAAATAGAAAGCAAAGATTGTGCAACCACAAGATTCAAGGTTCAAGACTTTGAAGTCAATCAGGTCTATCAAGTGACATGGAACGACGAAACATCTGATGCATCTTGTACATGTCGCTTGTTTGAGTACGTTGGTTTCCTTTGCAGACATGTGATGATTGTTCTTCAAATATCTGGTGTGAATAGTATACCAGCCAAGTACATCTTGAAACGCTGGTCGAAGGATGCAAAGAACATAGAGGCTATGAAACATGTAGGTCCCAATGAGTCCAGGAATCAACGTTACAGGGACTTAATCCAGCATGCATGCAAACTAGGTGATGAAGGGTCATTATGCCAGGAGACCTATAAAATTGCTTTAACGAAGATGGAGGAAGCTTTCAGAATGTGTCAGAGCATTAATAATTCTTTTCAGAATACATTGGAACCCAATTCTCCCTTAAATGAAGGTCCTCGAGAATTTGAAGATGCGACTCCAGGTAAGCCTAGTATTAAAAATAATTTGGTAGGCATCCTCTCCGAAGAGGAAGGCGTGAAATTTACCTTCCGATGCTTGTTAGTGATGATAGTCAGTATTTCTCTTAGTAGTGAAGTTGAGTAGTCTCTGTTTATTTTAGGTACATCTGGAACAGGAGATAACAACAGCTACAGTGGTGCATTGCTGGGATCACTTGGTTATTGGTCTTAGTTTGTTTTGACTTATTTTACATATAGTCTTAAATTAACATGGGCAGCAATAGAGTGATTTGTAACTTCCATGTTGGTTGCAAGGCATTCTAAATTTTCGAGCATCGGCCCTTAATTATTCTTATGGATCGCAAGAAAGTGTACAGATGATGGTATAATGTCACTTTGTACTTGTATAGCATGCATATGAATATATGCTTTTACATGTTTTCTGCTTTATTGTGACTTGATCGGCAGTTTATGTCATGGATTCGAAATGTCTCGATAATTATAGGGACAGCTAAATCTGAGAGTTCCCAGCCTCGGTGGCATTTCTGGCAACCCAGAAAACATGTGGTATGCAGATGCCATATTATTTTCTTTGCAATTTGGGTTTGGTTGGGTATAGCATTCTTAACTCAGCCATTTTGCTGGACCAACTGAACAGAGTTGCTACTATTCACAGCTTCTCTGTATTTCCTTGTAACTTGTTCTCCATATTTTATAAGTGAATATTGTGGGTTTCATAGGCACAAGTGAACTCAACAGCGTCACCTGATGATGCTTATTGTCTCTGTTTAGAATGATCACATCAAATGGTATGACACAATGCCACATTGCTGCACGTTATAATCGGGGTAAAACTGAGGGAAATCGTCTTGGCCGTTTTATTGTGGAAACTCTGGGCCCATTGAAGTGAGTGGATCCATATTCGAGCTTGCATGGAAAATTGCATGTTAATATTACAGAATGTTAATTCTCTGGCGATCCAGCCTAACATGCAGGTTGGTACTTGAAAGACATTTATTTTAAGCTTAAAGTCTGACGAAGATAGATGATAATTTCCTGAAATTGGTTTAAAATCTTGCGACAGAATCAGCAGTAGTTGCAAACATGGAAAGAGAGTGACGCAGACTGTTTCTTGCAACTTGGCTGTGGTGCTAGATGAGCTCTGTAGAGTTCATTGGCTAGACTTATCTCGAAGGAAACCCATGTATGTCGATTCATTCCCTCCATTCAAATTCATGTGGCAGTAACAAATGTACCTCAAGAAGAGCCATCGAAGGTGCATAAGGAAATGCATCAAATATGAATTGCTCTAGTTTGTATCCCACGGTGTGACCATGAATTTAAGGGATATTCCTTTCGGCCAGATGATGGCTGTTCTCAAAGATATAGAAGCATGTTACGTCGTCCCAGATGATGACAGCGGTAGTAATAGTATTAACGGCGAGCAATACCCATTCTGTATATGTTCCACCAGAAACAAATTTTGAACCCACCATATCAATTCAGAAAAAGAGAAGTTCTAGAGTTTCCTACTGGGCAAAGGTGTGTAAATGAGATGTGTTACAATTAATATAGGAATCGAGATAAATGAAAATATTGGGGGATGACTTTATTTGTGAGATTTGTTACAATTAAATATAGGAATCGAGATAAGTGAAAATATTGGGGGATGACTTACTTTGTTCCCCCATAATAATATGGATACACCGATCTAGAATAAACCAGAGCACTTCAGTCGGATGGACAAAGAACAAAAATGCACCTAAAGATATATATATATATTCGATGCGAAGTGAAGATAGTATTCGCAGAATAACATTAGTACACAAAGGACGGCACAGACAGAAAGGGAGGAACATGCTATCTTTCTCAAGACCTTTTGCCACTTGTTCTAGAAAATCCAAAGCGAAGCACTTTATGGGCATTGGATTAATGTCGATTATGATGCAAAGAAGAGACTGAAACTAGAGCAGTCCGTTAATCGATTCCATTCCTTCATTTTAGACCTATCTAACTAAATAGATTCTGCACCCATGAATCAGGCGACAGGCCAGCAGGTAACGAGGGTAATTCTGCAGACACTTGGTGAGAAAACACAATTTGGAGTTCAAATTAACAGTAATCTCGAACACTTCTCACTCACCCAAGGAAAGGGTAGGTACTTCTTAAATTACGCTTGACTTTGACATTTACAGAACATAGTTTGTTCCCATATATTTGTCGTTGCAAACTATATCATTTTGATTCAATATCATTTCCCATCCATGCGTGCACTAAAAAGGCACGCAAATTCCTGAACGTAAGAGTCCGCATGTAATTTCTTTCGATTGGTTATCCGTAGGGGAGTAACAATTTTAATCCGTGTTTTGAGGGTGCGCTAGTTTATCAATTTGGTGCATGTTTCGTATAATGCATGATAGATTATTTTATCTAATTTAATTAAATATTTATTTTGATTGATTAAATAAAGATCCATTGTTAAATTATAAAATTGTAGGATGCATAATTCTATATGAAATCATGAATAAATATATAATATATATGCTATACAAAATTAAAGATAGTGCCTATGTTTTGCTTGATTAAATATAAAATTATTAAATCAGCCTTATAAAAAAAAACTTTGTTTTTCTGTATTATTCTTTTTTATGTTCGTTTCCTCTATCTTCCATTTGGCTTATTAAATTACCCTTATGTTTATTTTCAAAATTATTTTGTTTCTCTTCTATCGCCTAATATATTTTATTCTCTTTTTTATTATTTTTTAAACATTCGTTTGACTTTGTATTATTTCTCTTATTGATTTTTATTTAAGATCTTTCCCCCACACTATTTATACACAGTTAAATTATATTTTAAAGCTTTAAACTTACTATTTTTTTCTTTTTTCTTATTTATCTATAAAGTATAACATTTATTTTTTCTTTGATATTCTCTTTTCTTTAAACTTTTATATTTATTTTTATTTTATAATATTATTTAATTTTGAAAATTTTAGTTTTATTAATTAAAATATAATGATTTTTTAATTAATAAAAATGTTAAATTTATAAATAATTTAAATATACAATGTTTATTTTTTACTTTATATAAAAATCAAGAATAAAATATACATAAAACAGATATATTGAAATAAATAATTTCATTCCAAATTTATTTGAGGCGAATGACTCACTCCAAGGTGCCAACCAAATGACACCCAAGCATAACGGTTTAAGCAAGGTATAGCATTGACACCAATTAGGACATCAGAATGTGCCAAGGTTTTGTACTTCATTACAATTGCTCTTTTCAAGCCCTTTGTTGGAATTTAAATAAATACGTGGCATAAAAGTCCCAGGGCCTTGGGGGATTTGCAATAAAACACACGTTACGGGTCTTTTCGGGCACTAAAACTACTGCTATGGGGCCCATGGGCTGGGCTGGGCCCGAAAAAGTGAACAGTTAAACTAGGTCCATTTTTCATTTCATTTCCTTTAGTGTTTTTTTTTTCCCCTCATTTCCAAAGAAGCGACACGGGTTACGAAATGAAACGACACTTCGGCGTTCGGAGTTTCTGGATGCATCACAAAAATATGATTTGGTTCAATTGCCGACTTTTGCTTTCGTTCTTTTATTTATCGAGAAAAATTGTCAACATTTCGTGGCACGAAATTTTTTCGTGTTCCAACATTTAAGGCTTTGAGCCGTCAAGCTCTCTCTGCTCTTAACCTCAGTCCATAAACTTTAGTCTGACAAAGAAAAAAAAAAACAATAAAGTTAGAGATTGTTATAATTAACATATTGAATGCATAGAATATAACATAGTGGATCATAAAGAACAATAATACGCCGCAGAATTTGGTTTTACTTCATTTTAGCTTAATCTTGCAAACAACATTTTTTTGGTTTACGCCTGATACAGTGTTTTTCTTTTCAAACATCACAATGGTTACGTTTGTTTTAGCTTTATTAAGTGTGATTTTGTTAGGAATTGTATAAAAGTAATTTAAAAATATAATAATTACGTATTTTTTAATATGGAATTTGAAAACGAATGTAGCCAATTATATGACTTACTATAAGACATTACTTTCAATTGTTCAAGTATAGGATATGGAACAAAATCTAAATCTAACCCCACAAAATAACCAAAAAATGTCAAAAGACAATTAACTGATGAGGCAAGAGGCTATCCACGTTAAGTAAAGCACGGACTGGTCACGTTTGACGTTGATAATTCAGTGGATGAGAAAATTAATTGTAACCCGAAATAAAGATAGGCTTAAAATGTGAAATGTCATGAAAACATAGAAGTAAGGTAGGCCTCGAGAATGTACTGGCATGACCAATTTTTGACATGATTTTACATGATCCCGAGTAAGGATGAGAGTGGGCAAGCGTCAAGAGACGAGGCAGCTAAGCCCGTGCATACACGTACTCGTATATAATTGGGCAATGGCAGGCGTCCGCGTTAGCTCTTATTATTACTTGCTTCGTGCCATCGGTTGGCGCTCGCGCGCGCGCGCGAGAGAGAGAGAGAGAGAGAGAGGTGTGGCGTGGCGACGGCTGATATATGTCATATAAGTATGATAAGAGAAGAGGAAGGAGAAGAGGTGGGGAGGGCGATGGTGAAGCCTGCATGGCTGGAGGGCCTGATGGCGGAGACATTCTTCGCAGCTTGTGAGGTCCATCGGAATTGGAAGAAGAACGACAAGAACGTTTTCTGTTTGAATTGCTGCCAGAGCTTCTGCCCTCACTGCCTCCCTTCTCATCACCCCTCCCATCCTCTACTTCAGGTACCCCCCGCCTCCCCTTCCTCCTTTCCTCTCTTCTCTTTTAAGAGACACTTTCAGTTCTCAAGAATTTTAACTGATGGAGTCTGTCTTTATTAACACCAAACACCCACAAATTAAAGCATCATCTATTCGGAAACCCGCCGGTAAATTTGGATTTGAGAATAAGGCAATTATCAATGATTATGATTATAGTTATGTTCTTAAGTTGAACTAGAATTTCCTTTTTTCTTTTTCCTTCTTTCTTGTTATGTTGATAATTAGTGCCACTTCCTACTTTCAAAAAGCGTTGGTTCAATTATTGGTAATATAATTAATTAGCACGTATCAAGTTGGAAAAAAGGCTCGACCTGAACATATCTCATCCATTTGTTACGTGTCAACTCAACTCAACTGTTTTTGCCACCAAATGTTGCCTCAAATGAATCCACGACTTAAATTTTGGTCGAAACGGTACTCAATTCGTTATCACACATAGCTCTTCATCTGAATTGAATTGGCATTTCTAGAAGGGAAGTGGTAGGACGTTCTGCTCTCAACTCTGTAGGCTTATTTTTGTGCCCATATTCAGAAGCCTTGGTTACGCCCAACATTTCTTCGGGGAAAGGCTTCTCAGCTGTTGCTTTCATTCAAGCGCAGTTTGACCCTTGCTCTGTTTTGTCTTTACCGGCCACCTACTTATCAGCTTCATTTAATTTTTTCCAAACCTTGTCAGATTCTCTCTCCTCTTCCATTCAAAAGTTGGTTGCCCTCATTTAATGAAATTCACTGGCTGGGAAAGGTTTCCAGAATGCAGTACCTTTGCATGCCTGACGCCCTGCGTGTGTGTTTATGCTTTCCGTGTACAATTTTGATAATTAATTGCGCTTACTGGGTGTGATGATTCTTACGATCAATCTTTTCTTACAAATCCAAATTATACTAGTCATGAAGAAAAATTCCTGTTAACGTCATGAATTTCTGTTTAATTAATACAACGAGGCAGGTGAGGAGATATGTTTACCAAGACGTTATTAGACTGGACGACCTCGTAAAACTCATCGACTGTTCCTACATTCAGGTACTTAGATATTGTTATTATTAGATATTAATGTGGTAGAGGTGGTGGTGTATACGTTAATAATTAGTGGTACTATATTTTTTGTTGTTTGACAGCCCTACACAATAAATAGCGCCAAGGTGATATTCTTGAATCAGAGGGCGCAGTCTAGATCTTGCAAGGGTTCTGGAAACGCCTGTTTCACCTGTGACAGAATTCTTCAGGACCAATTCCACTATTGTTCCCTCTCATGCAAGGTCCGCCAGCCACCTCTCTCAACTCCTTTCAATTTCAACCCCATTTAATGTATAATTACTGGAATCAAGTATTATTTCTGTGAAATCATTAAACAAAGATGCCAGGCAATGCAGGTGGATCACATGGTGCGCCGAGGGGAGGATTTGTCAGGCATTTTGTACCAGTTCGATGAATCTGAATTCCCCATCTCCCGGTTGGAAGGGCTCCGAGTGGATGGCCAAGTTACTCCAGACACCACCTTGGAGGATCCACAAGGGAACTCCACGAATCAAGAGGGATTCCTACCACCTGGGATCATGCTGTCTCTGGGCAATAGAAGAAAAGGGGCTCCTCATAGGTCTCCTCTTTCTTGAGCAACAATGAAATCTTTATTTATTACCAGATATCGTCATCACAAATGGAAGTACAATATTTTCTTCTCTTGTACCGTAAACCGTCGGCTATGTAGTATCGGGCGTTTATGGTAATCACTTAAAATTTTGGAATAGTGGTTTTTGCCTGCGTGATGCGGTTTCTGGCGCGAGCCCCACCCCAGTTGTGTCTCAGCGAGCTAGCAGGTTATGGGGGTGGGTTGCACGAGCATCCCTAGGTATTTTATGTTCTATTATTGTTAATGAGATTGATGTCGTCATCTGTTCGGTTGGCCTTTCAAGGCGGAATAATGTTTGCCCTGATTAAGGTTCTTGTTCTTTAGCAATTATTAGTTAACGTTTTCATACTCTCAATATCCAGGGGCACTTACTATTCAACAAGTTATTGTTTGTGCAATAATTGTAATGATATACAGCCCAATTAATCCCCAAGAGGGAAATACAATTGCAAGAAATGAGACTGAAATGGAAGGAAGCGCAAGAACGAATGTGCTTCACGACAGACAGCGACTGCAGAAGCCCAGAAATGGCGTGGCGTCGGGAAAGACCGGCAGCACGGCGGTATGGTGCTTCTGACGAAGTACGTGGTTAGAGACATGTTGGTTGGAAGCAAAGACACACACACACACACACACACACACAGAGCTGCAGTCAAAAAACTGACCAATTTCTGAGCACCACCCTGGGTTCACACATGATATGTCTGGTCACTGCCGTGGAAATTACACGGAGAAAGAGAATATATCAAGGAGCATCGTCTACGGTCAAAGCATGTTGGGAGTGGCTGTATGGTTGGAGGTGAAGAGTAGGACCAGACTTGTACGATAAGGCTTATCTCTGCATGAACAATTATTGGTCGAGTGCAGCGCAGGGCCCCAATTATTTTGGCCAGGATTCTTATTCGTGCATTCCTTTTGATTGATGTCTTAATTTGCAGCAAGATGCTCAACCGTCCATCACCACGACAGGTTATGATTTTTCTGATAGAGGCAGCAGAATCAAATTAGCTGTTTGGGACAGCTTCCGGGGACATACTTGTAGACGAGGGGCAGAAACCGCGCCCGAATAAAACGCGATGGGAATGGCAATAGTATTTGGAAAGCAGCTGCAATTGGCATCGCACTTTCCAAACATTGTACGCCGTAACTTGCAAGATATTATTTATGTGTGTTGCCAGCGCTAAACACATTGTCTCAACAAGAACAGAAGTTATTGGAAAGAGATGCAATGTAAACATGTAATAAACAGCCCAAACTAGTTGAGCGAATTTCAACCCTTTCTCGGTTCCACCAATGATAAGAGACAGAGAGAGATATATATATATAAATTACCTGGCTCCCACGCAGGCACATCTAGGGTTTGTTACGTCGGAAGCAGTATAGATGCAGTAGAAAGCATACCTCAACGCACACATGTTGCCAATAATGTAATGCACACAAAATACTCATCTCAAAACAACTTTCAACTTGGCCTCCACTTCCTCTCGCACTTTCCACTGCATCATAATTTCATCAGTTATTCACAGTTTCCCCACCGCCCATGTAACAACAATCAACAGATCATTTTTCTTTCTATGCTGCTATTACCTGCATATCGTTAATCTCCTCGTCCACGAGGGACCGCTCCATTGACCTGTATGCAATTCTGTAACAGTGACTGGTCATTCCTTTCTTGTTTGTGAAGTTGTCGATCAATTTCACCTATGCAAGCAAACGGGCAGACATTATGAGAAGATTGCGAGATTTTTTACTCGTCACTAAAAACTTGTTCCGGTTGTTAACTCTTTTCCGTTAAACAAAAATATATAGAATGAAATCTTGGAGCTTCCTTTACACATGGAATACAGACACTGCACAAGTATGGAATAGATGAAACGAAATATTCATGATGCTATCGCTGCATTATCAACAGTTTAATACAACTACACTAATATTATATCCCTTGAAAATTTAAGAGACATTACCTCCTCGACAAGATCTCCAGCAATCCCTCGAACAACTTCACACAGGTTGTTTTCAGTAAATGAATCACTTATCCAGAAACTCATGTCCTTATAACATGGAGGATACTGCAAAAGTTTCAGTCAATAAAAAGTTAGTTGAATGCCAAACTTTTCAATAATTTGTTATGTCAGTACAGATTGAAAACAATATTTCATACCTTCGAAAATGGTTTAAACTTGATCCCAAGCTGGCCCTTCGAGAACTACATAATAATTAAGAAAACATGTCAACAGCTGAAAATTTGGTGAAATGTATAAAGACCCGGTATTCTCTTTTAAGAACACCATACTTGTGATGTGAACCGCTCGTCCGTCGACCAGAAAAGCCGGATATCTGGAATGTCAAACAAAACCATTGCTAATCGCTCAAGCCCAAGACCAAAAGCCCAAGCAACACTGTCCATCCTACCACTTCTCTTCAATATTTCTGGCTCCATCACACCACAACCCAACACTTCCAACCATTTCTCCTGAAAGTGCACGTTTATCAAAATCAAAGTAAACTGAAAGATGCATCTTTGGGAAAAGATAATGGACATTGTTGTAATCAATTTTAGCAATGCACGAGAGAGGCACCTGAAAAAATATCTCCAATTCAAATGAGGGACTGGTGAAAGGAAAATAAGTGTCAACCCATCGCATTTCCACACCACCTAAAAGATTTTCCCACAGATGACAACGTGCATTCATCGAAGCGCACATACTATTAAAATATGACTACAATTTTGAGACCACATTGGCTGAGACACCACCATTATAATATTTAGTTGAGAGCTCTGCACTGCAATCACATTTTCCTGTCGCATGCAAAATGCTGCAGTCTATTTGAATCTTAAGGCTCAAAAATCCAAAAATTCAGTTTCCACTACTCAGTCGTGTTCGAGCTTTCTTCTTTAGCTTCCATTATTTCTTACATATTCTTCATAAACAAGTGTGTGTTATTTAGAGTGACTGTACATAAGAAACCAAAGACATGGCATGTTATTACCATTTATTGGCTTCAGCCTAACAGAATTAATCAAAAAAAAAAAACAAAATCTTCCTAGGCAGTGAAAGAATTAGTTCAAATATTTAGTATCAGCAGAACAAAATATGGATTCCAATCCCCTTTTTCTAGCATTCAGATAAAGGTGCATTTAAATCAAATGTACCAAATAAATGGCGCGCCAAACCCTGGAGACATTTCTTTAGATCCTCAGCTGCAAATGATGTATCATCAGTGCCAGATCCTTCCCAGTCAGGTTGAGAAAAAACACGCACTCCTTCCATCTGTGGCATGTAGGAGAACACCATTGATGAAGTGAAACAGATGAATGCCATGATCAAAGAATACACCATGACATACCTGATGGAATACAGGGTAGTGAGTTGAGTCAATTGAATCCCGACGGTAAACATCTCCTGTAACAAGGAAATGGGTATGTCCTTCGCTAAGTAACTCAGCTTGATGGGCACTTGTATGGCACCTGAGCACAGTTTGAGAATCCACATAATATGTGTCATTGTAACTCCGGCTTACATGATCAGCAGGCACCAATACATCATCAAAATTCTGAAAAATCATAATACACCATCATTCAGCTACGTTAAACAGGATTGACAAGAACAAAAGTTTCCTCCATTAAAGAGGACATGATGAAACTGCATCGTTCACACCAGTAATAAAAAAGCACAATATGCATAATTATAAAAATAAATTAATAATATTTTTCAATATGAATTTTATATTAATTAAAAAATAAAAGAAAGAAAGAAACTTGCAAAAAGATTTAAAACATGAAAAATTAATATTGAAAAAAGATAATGAAACAATTGAAATTTGGGTATGATGTCAAAATAAAATATGTAAAAAGTAAGAGTATTTTAATAATTATACATGTAATAACCGAAAGATATCCCTATCTTTAGTTTGCAGTACGAATATATCTGAAGGAAAGCTAAACAATAAGATGTATACATCAAGGAGCCATGTAGTGACATCAACATTTTTCTTTTTCCAGAATGTCCAATATGACCTTTTAAAATAAGTTTCCAGAGTAAAAGTTTGATGGGATTTAAGATTGGATACCCATAAATGGATGTAGTAATGTACTAGGGCTATTATTTATTTATCTCAAGTAATAATAGTCATTCGCATTATCTTAAGAAACACAATCAACATCTAACTGATCAAATGGAGTTAATCCTAGGCATTTTCCTCAGCTTAGTTGTTATACCTGTGTTTGGTGGTTGAACAACAAAAATTACATCATCCGAACATATAGCGAAGCCAATGAGAATACACGAAAATTTGTAGCATAAAGAAAAAATAAAATGTTGTTCTTTATTCCATTAGAAGCCTTCATGATGACATTCAAACTGTAGCACGGTAAAATACCAATGGAGCAGCAATGAACTTACTAAAACACTCAGATATACACCGAAAAGAGAAGCCAACAACAGACAAGAAACGAGAATTTCAAACATTATTAGGATAATTGTGAAAAAGAAAATTTCAAACATACAGCTTTAACAGAAACTATAGGGCATAAATCGTCGAACTTGTCAAATTTGTTGGGGTAGTTGGTGTCAAAATAGTCGTAGATCGCATTCTTTAAAATTCCAAGAGGATGCTGATCCCTCCTATGAAGCTGCATCCCAAGTTTTGAGAATACTGAATCAGGAACATTGTTTGTAGAATCATTCTTCACAATTTCTGCACATTTATGTAATCATCAATTAATGGAGAACGATTCAAACCAGTGTCCATGCTATGCGGTTATCCAACTCAACATTTCACAATCTCAAGAACAACAAGAAACTACTCTAAAGCACTTCTGAAACCCTCAGATCAT
Organism: Avicennia marina; assembly: GCA_019155195.1. Lineage (NCBI taxonomy): Eukaryota > Viridiplantae > Streptophyta > Magnoliopsida > Lamiales > Acanthaceae > Avicennia > Avicennia marina. Next base: position 22,402,742 of record CM032754.1, read on the forward strand.
CAAATACGAAAATCTAGTTTTATACAGTTCAAACTACGAAACAAACATAGAAACCCTCACATTCAACACCACTACGTCAGATAATGATGGCCAAAGAATTCTTGGAGAAATTCCCAGGGTTCAAAAAGAAGAAAAGAAATTCCTTTGAGACATCTAAAAGACACGTTAGACGACACGCTGCAAATCAAGAAACTGAGGATCACGTTAGGGGTAACAACGCACAGAGTGCAGTTATTGTTATACAACCAAGAATTACAAAAAAAAGTTCGAATCAACAAACATAAAAGGAGAACAGCGGCAGAAAAAAGATTGAACCATCCCTTCGTTCTATTCCAGCGAGGGCCAGACAGCTAAGAGCTTCAACACCAAAACAATTAGAATCAGATAATAGTGATATATACTTCTAGCTTCAAGTCAGGGGCTTTGAAAGATAGCGCGCCAAGAACGTGTGGTGCAGATTGCGTTATTTCACTTGGACAACGCTTGCATTGGAAACAAAGGATGGCCAACTGATTCTGGATAGTCAAGCCTAGTTCAGGGTATTCTTGAGGACATTGGACTATCGGCGCATTCGATTGGTCTTCCTTCTATTTGGAAAGGATAAAGCGAGTAGTATTAACAGACAGGCCGATCAAGATTCGCATTCCATACGGGAAAACAAACCCAAGAATTACTAAGTTAGGATCGAGATTCCCATTCTGGGGCAAGAATTAACCCAAGAACCACAAAACAACGATCAAGAATCGAATCATAAAGCACAAACTAAAGCGAAGCAAATATAAAAAAAATGCGAAATAGGTCGGTGGAAGTTTACCCTCTCTTGTAATCTTGACTCCTCCAAGTTCAAGAAGTGAGGCCGCCGTTGTGTGCCTCCGCTTCTTGTGAGAGTAAACCTTATCAGCAGAAAGAAGGGCGGAGGAAGAGGAGAAAGAGGAGAAGTGTAAGCAGAAAGCTAGGCTTCTTCCGCGAAGGAAAAGGGCAGGCATTGAGATTAAGGAGGAGTTGGCAAGTGAAAATGCCATGGAAGCACCCTGATCCTTCCCAGTGGCTGTGGCAAAAGCAAGATGGGGATTTAGTTCGGCTTTCTTTGGATAAAGAAATTATTAACTAATGGGCCCTGGAGTAGCGCGAGTCGCATTGGAAGTTCACCACAGAAGACAACAACACAAGGCCCATCAAGCCCACGGAGAAATTAGAAGGATGGAGGAAGCGGCGGCTGCTAGCCAGTTATATTTGCTTATATTTTTAATTGTATGTCGCAGTGTGTGTTTTTGGGGTATACGCACTCCAAATTTGAACACGGCCGAGGGCTGGAACATCTTCTGCGCTATTGTTGGTCAGCTTTGTTGCCAAATTTCTTCTACCTCTAATCATGTTTTTTTAAATTTTAGATTAAAAAATACATATTCAATCATCATAATTTTTAAATATTATTTATTTCTCTCTCTCTTTTTTTTTTTATTTTATATAATTTTTAAGATAAAAATACTTAAAACATACACATTAAATTTTGGAAACAAATGTAACTTTTCTTTCCTCATGAATCTTGATTTTCAATACGCGTCTCGCCTGGCTTTCTATTATTCGCGGATTATTCATTTGTGACGAGTGAATCACGTTCACACCAATAACTAACTATATTGGCGTTTGCTTTTGAATTTAACTAATTGCACCGTTAAACCCAAGAATTCTTTTAACACTAAGTTTGGTAATAGATGAGTTTTTGTGAGAGAGGAAGCAATTTGGGTATGATAAGATAGGACTATGTTTATTTTCAAATTATATTTTTTTAATTTTATTTATTTTTCTCTTATTTTTATATAATTTTTAAAATAAAAATACTAAAAAACACGTGTCAATATATGAAAATAAACAAAGCAATGAGTGTGGGCGTTGGGCTACCGGGTTGTCTTAAAATGTTCGCAAAAGTGCATAACTAGATTAGGTATTTAGCGACGCAGCACCCACCTGCTCACCCGCCTAACCAACAACAAATCACCTCATTTATCTACTCTTGACATCGACCATTATTTTAGAAAAAAAAACAAAAAATGACGAACCCCAGATTAACCCACCTCTCACCCGGGATAGGCAGAGACAAAAGAGGATTTATTTATTTATTTATTTTTCTTATTATTGTATCAGCTACGTCCTTGCCGGTCCCTCTGTTATGCAGTACAAACTTGATACAAATTTAAGATGCCCAAAGGCCATTCTTGTATCCGACCTGCATTTATTTTTCGGGAGTTGTACTGTAAAGAGCCTTGCATCTATCGACATTAATTCTCTAAAGACTAAAGATAGAATTTGTGGACTACCATATTATTGGGAAATCCGAGTCTCAGCCCCCGTTATGTGATAATGATACTTCACTACTGCTATAAAAGTGCAACTAATAGACAGAAATTCACTTCCGCGATTTTCAATTTTTGATGGATATTTTTAAATATTTTCTTCAAAAAATGTATAAAAGTGAGAAAGAAAAAGATATAAAATTTTAAAAATTTAGTAATTAACTATTTATTTTTTATTCTAAATTGAAAAACGAACGTAGCGATGCTGCTTTGTTCTCTTCAATCACGAATTAGATTTTATCCGAGGACGCTTCCCGCTTTTCAAGAGTGGAAACGAAGTCATGTTTCCAACACGAAAAGTTTAAAGATGACTAGATTTTCCTCCCTTCTTTTCCTTTACTCGTAACTTTGTATTTTTCTTTTCATTTCTATTTTTATTTTAAAATCATGAATAAAAATAATTTTAAAAAGTAAATAAATATACAAAAAAAATAAAATAATAATTTGAAATAGTGAAAAAAAAACATGCAGAAATGAAAAACATAAAATAAAAAGAAATAACAGAATATAAAATAAAGAAAAAAGGAACGCGTGTCACCGTTTGGCACAGCAAAAGTAGTATTATTTTTAAAAGTAAAGATGTACTCTCAATCACGAATTACCCTTTCTTTTCTTGGGAGGCGCTTCTCGCTTTTCAAGAGTGGAAACAAAGTCATGTTTTCGGAGGTCCAAAGATGGCTAGATTTTCCTCCCTTATTTTCCCTTTACATTTTTTTTTTCACCTTTAGCTAATTTGAACGCGAGGGAAATATTTTTCTCCTTGTATGAATTGATGGAAATTTGTGCCCCACCCTCCCCAAACAAAAGACCAAATGGTTGTCATCAAAAGGAAGCCATAATAATTCAGCTTCGTTGACTCAGAATGACCAACCGCTACTCGTATTTATCCACCCCTTGATGTCCACGCAAACAATTGTCATCTTGCACTTGGCTCTCTCCATAACGATTGTAACATGATTTCCGAAAAAAGGGTTGAAATCTTTAAGGTAGCAGTTAGAGGTTAAGTGACGCTCAAGAATTATGAACAACTAAAGGGCGAACTTTGGGGCATCAACAATGGACATGATATAGAGTTTGGTTTTTGGTTCATCCACTTTGACATTATAATAATTTAATAAATTAAATCCTTGCCTATATTTAATTTGGCTGCTTTAGGGCAGCTCCAACAAATTAGAAGTATTTTATTTATTTATTATTGATTTTTGTGGGTGACTATAGACATGGATTAGATGAAACACGCGCAAAACACGTGTGCCCTCACGCCTTGACCACGCTTCATTTTGAGTTTTGACCGCAGGAGTTTCGACGTTCTAGAAAATACAATAAAGCTAACATAATTAATTTTAGCGAGAATGCTCTGGATATATATTCAAAAAAATAATAATGCTGTAGATATGTCTTAGTGGAGTTTTGATCATTAATAACTCATAGAAACCGGTTTATTATTCAACAAGAAGATTCCAAAGAGAACTTTCGACAAAAAAAATAAAAATCCGAGCGCACGACTATTGGGTTAATATTCTAGCATTATAATTAATTAAAAGAAAAAATTTATTTGAGAATGTATACGAGTGATCCAAATTGCAGACGCACCATCCTTATTAATTAAATTAATTATGGAAGCATTACTATGAATTAATTTCTTAAATTGAAATTTCAAATGTCGAAGGGGTCAGCCAATACCATTCCACGCCAACTCACCAAACACATGCAGTACAAAGGCAGTACAAACCCCATATTTGTAATTTCACCACGCGCCGGACCGCCATGGCCAGCTACAAATCCTCTGTGTCTCTCTACACCTTCTTTACAAATTCGCTGTATTGCCTTCCCTCCAATATATCTATATCTAACGGATTGATGGCAACAATCGACGCACAAATGCAACTATTGCTTCTGCAATAATATATTCTTATTATCTCTTCGTGTTTAATTTGGGCTCTTTTCTAAGAGAGGTTGTCGGGGGATGGCGCGGACTGCGAGGAGCCTTCAGCTGACCGCGGCTGCCGGCAAAGTTTCCAGAGTATCGCCGGAGGATGTCGACGAGGAGGAGAGGCTGCTGCCCGCATCCGATCAAGGAAATCCTGGGAGTTTGCGGAGAATTCAGGTCAGCGTGACGGGGATGACGTGTGCAGCATGTTCGAATTCCGTGGAATCGGCTCTCATGAGCCTGAACGGCGTCGTCAGAGCCTCTGTCGCCTTGCTTCAGAACAAGGCTGACGTCACCTTTGATCCTGCCTTAGTAAAGGTCTGGCCAAGCTCCTCTTTGCTTCCAGTTTTTTTGGCCCGTTATACTCGTGTGATGTATTATGTCTATGCTTGTAGATTACGTGTTTGGTGTGCCAGTTATCATAGCAGTCGATTTCTTTGGTGGCAAATTTTGTTTGATAAGCCTAATTAGAAGATGGCCTAGAGGCAGCTTTTTTATTGCTTTCTTTTTAGTTTGGGATTCGATACTTACTTAGCATATTACTTTGTGGTTCTAATTTGCGTTGTTGCTGCTATAATTTAATCCATGTTCAGTTTTTTTTCGTATTAATAGGGTTTATCTTACTTCGTGATGGTAATTCTGGATCATGGGTTTTATCTTGCATGCTGTAACCGGCGGTTTTGTGCTGATCTCTCATTCATGTGCCTAATCTGCATTCTAATCGCTCAATTTGGAATGATTTAACAGCGCCACTGCTATTCATACTGTTGTTTTAATTTGAATATACGAATGGAGGTGAAGATATACTGCTTTAATTAAGCTTCCTAGTGTGAACATAACATATTTAATCTAACCATTTGTTGGATCCTATTTTGGGCATTTGAATCCGGAAATGTAAATCGATTGTGTTGTTTTTGGGATGGCGAAGTCTATGGCTGGTTTTGATGTTCCACCATCAGTCATCTGTTACATGAAGCAATTCACAAGCTTGTACTGAATACAGAAGTATTGTGGGTGAATCAACTCAATGTTCTTTGTTATCTTTCATTAATGCATAAGGTGCTTGCTCTCCGCCTTTTGGCATATGCTAATAATTGACTGCACCATACTGCTAAAATGAAACAATTTCAATATTTCAATATCTGCATCTCGTTTCCAATTGATGCTAACTGCCATTTAGCATATTGAGATGATTATAACTGCATATCACTACTCCATTAGTAATTTTTTGGCTTTATTACTGTTGGTTGTATTTCTTAACTTGATCTTTATTATATAATAGTGGGAACTAACGGTATTTTTCAGAGTTCAAAATTGGAAAAAAAATTTTAGTGATTTGTCGTGATACTTTCTTGTATTTGTATTGTCATAATTGGAAATATTCAAGAAAGTTTCCTCTCATTCTATGTATGATTTCTTCATGGTTCTTAAGTGGACTGTAAGTTGTCCCATTTCCTTTTTCAGGATGAAGATATTAATAATGCAATAGAAGATGCTGGATTTGAGGCAGAAATTTTGCCTGAACTTGGTACTTCTCATTCTAAGCCATGTGGGACCTTATTAGGTCAGTTCACAATAGGAGGAATGACATGTGCTGCTTGTGTAAATTCTGTGGAAGGGATTCTAAGGAACCTACCTGGTGTGAAAAAAGCTGCAGTTTCCTTGCCTACCTCTTTTGGAGAGGTTGAATATGACCCAACTGTTATCAGTAAGGATGATATAATCAATGCAATCGAAGATGCTGGTTTTGAAGCTTCATTTGTACAGAGCAATGAGCAGAATAAACTTGTGTTAGGAGTTGCTGGGGTTGTAAGTGAAATGGATGTAAAGATGTTGGAAGGAAATCTTAGCATATTAAAGGGTGTTAGGAAATTTTATTTTGATCAAACATCTAAAGAATTGGAAATTCATTTTGATCCTGAGCTTGTTGGTTCCAGAACATTAGTCGACCAGATTGAAAGTAGCAGCTACGGAAAACTTAAGTTATTTGTGAAGAACCCCTACACTAGAATGGCTTCCAAGGATCTAGAAGAGTCTTCAAACATGTTTCGGCTGTTCACAGCGAGCTTGATTCTTAGTGTGAGTTGCTCCATTTGTACTTGATTCATTTATTCAAATTAACCTTTAACATTGGTTTGGTCTGGTCTATTTAGTATAATCTGCAAGCAATTTAGCATATCAGTTTGCTGAAGACTTATGTACATGATTGCAGCTGGATACTGGTCTGTGGAACTCTTTTTAGTTATTTAATTTAAGAAAATTCTTAAATAATAAAAAACTAGATAATTATCTGATGAAGATTTCCTTTACTGATAATATATTCTTTGTGTATTTCAACTCAATTGCTCCAGGTTCCTCTCCTTTTTATGCAACTCATCTGTCCTCACATACCTCTGTTATATTCGTTGCTACTTCAGCGTTGTGGTCCTTTCCACATGGGTGATTGGTTGAATTGGGCTTTGGCCACCGTTGTTCAATTTGTTATCGGAAAACGCTTCTATGTTGCAGCTGGTAGAGCACTCAAAAATCGATCAACTAACATGGATGTCCTGGTTGTGTTGGGAACCACAGCTTCATATTTTTATTCTGTATGTGCATTATTATATGGTGCAATGACTGGTTTTTGGTCACCAACTTACTTTGAAGTAAGTGCTATGCTATTTACTTTTGTACTTTTGGGTAAATACCTGGAAAGTTTGGCGAAGGGAAAGACGTCCGATGCTATCAAGAAACTTGTGGAGCTTGCTCCAGCTACTGCTATATTGCTTATTAAAGAAAAGAGTAAGTGTTTACCATTGTACGCTGTCACACTTTGTTGTCTAGTACTATTCTATGTATGACAAATATTAAGAGTTTGATACATTGAAGCGAGCTATTTTTGGTAATGAGATTCTGAATTATAATATTTACTTAAATATTGCAGGTGGAAAAGTTGTAGAAGAAAGAGAAATTGATGCTTTGTTGATTCAGCCTGGTGACATATTGAAAGTACTTCCGGGGACAACGGTTCCTGCTGATGGGTTGGTTGTGTGGGGTTCAAGTTATGTAAATGAGAGTATGGTTACTGGTGAATCTGCTCCTATTCAGAAGGAGATCAATTCTCCAGTTATTGGGGGTACAATAAATTTGCACGGTTCACTTCACATACAAGCCAACAGAGTGGGCTCTAACACTGTTTTAAGCCAAATTATATCGCTGGTTGAGACAGCACAGATGTCTAAGGCTCCAATTCAAAAGTTTGCTGACCATGTGAGTGCTTTCATTTCGTAATTTATCATCTTGTGCTTGGCACTTGTACCATTTTGTTGGTGCAAGCTGATCTTGATCGGAAAAAAAAAAAAAAAAGGCATTTCTTAAATAAACAGAACACTCTCCTTACCAACAGGTCCTAGGCACAAAAAAAAAAAGAAAAAAGTAAGAAAAAATCAAATTGAAAGGATGTCCATCTACATTGTTAGAAATGTAATTTGTGTTCATCTGCCTGCTCATTTACAATAGGAGCATGGCTGAATGCATACAGAACTTTTAGCCAGATGATCATATACGGTGATGAAAATGAAGAACCATTATAGAAGCTTATTATGATGAAAGGACATAGATTTATGTGAAAATATTATTTGTTTGGCCATCAGTTTTCATATTTTGTGCAACTGAATTATATGTGTTTCTGCTGGCACTGTATTTATTACTGAAATGTTTTGGTTATGTTGCAAACTCACCTACAGATTGCAGGCATTTTTGTTCCCGCTGTTGTGGCTATGGGATTGTTGACTTTACTCGGATGGTAAGCTTACTACAACAAACTTGTATGCTGACTTTAGTGTTAGTTGTTTTTAATTCTTTAGATTTATTTTTACCATTTGCTTGAAGGTATTTTGCTGGGATTCTTGGAGGCTACCCAGAGGAATGGCTGCCAGAAAATGGCAATTATTTTGTTTTTTCCCTCATGTTTGCAATATCAGTTGTTGTGATTGCATGTCCATGCGCACTTGGATTGGCCACTCCAACAGCTGTCATGGTAGCCACAGGAGTTGGAGCTAACAATGGTGTGCTTATAAAAGCAGGAGATGCATTGGAGAAAGCTCAGAAGATCAAGCATGTCATATTTGACAAGACTGGAACATTAACACAGGGTAAAGCCACAGTTACTACTGCAAAAGTATTTTCAGGCATGGATCGTGGTGAATTCCTTTCATTAGTAGCTTCAGCAGAGGTAAAGTAACTTCTGTACTAAAAGAAATCAAGATGTGTTTCATTATGCAGCTTCCTGCATTGTCCTCTTTTTATGCTATTTCCAAATGGCTATTCTTGGGAGAGAGGTTTTTGTTGAGGATGAGTAATATGTCTAAAATGAAGGTTTTAATAGAGTGAATAATATAATTTATTTTAATATGTGCATAAAATATAGAATAATGATTGATACAACGATATATGGAGATAATGATTAGTTTTTAAGATATAAATAAAAATAAATGTGAGTAGATGTATAATGTATATAATTAGTTATACATATAAGGGAAGGAAATTTGAATTTGAATTTAAAAGAAAATTATGTCGAATAATATGTTCGGTAATGTAAAGTTTGAGGGGATGTTTTAGGATGTTGAATAATATGTTGCGATAAAGTTTTGAGTTCTAGGATGTTTGGTAGTTATCTGTAATACCACAGCTTCTTCTTATTTGCTCAGGCTAGTAGTGAACACCCATTGGCTAAAGCGATATTGGAATATGCCTGCCATTTCCATTACTTTGATGAACCTTCTCCTACAAAGGACTCTCAAATCCATGGGCTGGAATCTAAGTCCTTTGAATGGCTTCTTGATGTGTCAGATTTTACTGCTTTGCCTGGACATGGTGTGCAGTGCTTTATTGGGGAGAAAAAGATTGTGGTGAGTTTGTTATGCCAGTCATTCGTAGATTCACTGCACAGGTAAAATTGTTTAAATAGCTGGTGTAACGTTTGTTTCTGTTTATGCTCATCCAAGGTTTTATCTATTTAATAGGTTGGTAACCGGAAGCTCATGACTGATAATTGGGTCACTATACCAAATCACGTGGAGAAGTTTGTAGTAGAGTTGGAACAAAGTGCTAATACTGGAATACTTGTGGCCTATGACAATGATTTAGTTGGTGTTCTAGGGGTAGCAGATCCACTGAAGAGGGAAGCTGCTGTTGTTATAGAGGGCCTCATGAAAATGGGTGTCAACCCTGTTATGGTTACTGGTGATAATTGGAGAACAGCCAAGGCTGTTGCAAAGGAGGTTGATATCTTGTTTCTTTTCCTGTCTCTCATGCAATTGAGAGTTTCTTGATGAAGTTTTACTTCATTAGTAGTTTACAATAATTTTTCCTCCGACTTATCTCCTCTTCTGGCACATCATGGTTTGGTTGGCATGGCTGATGACTGTTTCACAAGATGAATATTCATAATAATTTAGGGCTATTTAACAATGCCTTGTTCAATCTGATTATGTAAGTCATTCATTTCCTTGTCTATTCTCTGTCGATATGCAGGTTGGCATTACAGATACTAGGGCAGAAGTGATGCCTGCAGGAAAAGCTGATGTTGTACGCTCATTCCAGAAAGATGGAGGTGTTGTTGCGATGGTGGGGGATGGTATTAATGATTCTCCTGCTTTGGCTGCTGCAGATGTAGGTATGGCAATTGGGGCCGGGACAGACGTTGCAATAGAGGCGGCTGACTATGTGCTCATGAGAAGCAACTTGGAAGACGTGATCACTGCCATTGATCTTTCAAGAAAGACCTTATCCCGGATTCGATTAAATTATGTGTTAGCCAGCTCTTATAATGTGGTAGCCATACCGGTAGCTGCTGGGGTTCTGTTTCCTTGGCTAAGGTTCAAGTTGCCACCCTGGGTGGCTGGTGCATGCATGGCTTTGTCGTCTGTCACAGTCGTATGCTCTTCTTTGCTTCTTAGGAGATACAGAAAACCAAGGCTGACCACTTTACTGGAAATAACTATTGAGTAGAGTTTACAATGAGAAATGAGAATAGTTTTCATCTTAAGAAGCCATATGGAGGAATTCAAGATGCTCCACAGAGAGATGAGAGATGCCACTGGATGACTCGGTTTTGCGGCCTTTCCATCTTCTTCCTCTTTCCTTTTTGTTTTGGCCCTATCAAGAAAGGCGTGGGCTGGTTTGAGTGTAAATGTCGTTCATTGTTGTACAGCTTATGTTACTTTTTCTAACTTCTCTTTATGGTTTCTCATTTGTTGTTGTGATTGTCCTAAATTGATGCCATTCGATTAATAGTTTCTTAGGTGGATTTCATTGCGCATTTTGGATTTGCATTATTATTTTTAATTAGGAAAATAGTATTGCGATATTTAATGAGAGGACTAAACACGCTCAAACATAAATATTAAAATATCATTATTTCTTTTTTATACCATGTGTCTATATTTATTGTCCAAGTAATGCTTTTTAGTTGTATATTATTAAATTAAACTATCATCCTCGATCTTTTTTAATTTTTTTGGTTTTTTTTATCAAAATTTCTCCTATTAATTAAATCTTGTTATTGTTCTTTATTTCCTCATTTTAAATATTTTTTAATTTTAAATTCGTCTCTCTCCTTATATTGTGACAAGAGGTTTACTGGTTGCATGCTAAAAAATTATACAATTGTATATAATTTTTTACTTTTCTATTCTTTTTTTTTTTTTCTTATCAAACTTCTTATGTTTATTATTTTCTTCAAAATTTCTCTCTCTTTTTATTCTTCTTTTCATTTTATACATTCTTGATTTTTAATCTTAATTTATATTAATATATAATATAAACAAATTTGAACTTTTAGGAAAATAAAGAAAACTAGGTATTAGAGAGCGAAAAAAAGAAAAGTAAAAACAACTTAAAATATTGAAGAGAAACGAATAAAAAGACAAAAAAAATTAAAACATGTCGAAATGATAGTGAGAAAGAAATATAAAGGATCGTACCGTGAAAAATTAAAAGTTTAGAGGGGAAAAATACTAATTAATAGAAAAGAATAAAAATTTTGATACGGGCCTTATACTTTGAGAATTTAAAGACGTTTACCGTAACATCCTGCCCTTTCAATACACAATACGCTAGCATAGACAATAATTGAATTTTGGGTATTGAAATATAATTGGCAAGCTTAGAAAGGTGATGTTGGTTTGAATTTGGCAAGACGAACTCTAACACTACTCGGTCCTGGCGTCGCCTTCTTTAGGAATAGAAATTCTGCCATTGTTAATTTGGACACATTTATGCTAATTAATTAAGAAATGTGGTTAGGCTTTTTAGATAACGGTCAAAACTTTCCTTTTCCTAAATATAATTCAATTCCATTTGATTTGATGCTCCATTCAAGCCAATTAGTAGTTAGCACATAGTAGTTGATTCTTGAAGAAAAGTTAGAAAACTCTTTCGATCGGAAAATGTGATGTACAAATCTTCTTCAATCCTTTCATTTTCATAGTAATTCTTATTATTATTATTATATTCACTGTCGAGTAGGTTTCAAATTTTGCCGGATATATTTGCCCCCATCTTAATTTTAATATTTCAATTTCTTAAAGAATACATACCAAATCCGCCTGCTAGCTGTATCTATTCAAATTAATATTAAAAAATGGTAAGGCTGTGTCGATTGATGAAATAATACGTATAACAATTATTGGCCACTTTTTAACTTCTTTCTATAATTGGGTGGGCAAATTTCTGTTCGTTTTCAGTCTATACATATAAATCCTACTTCCCTTGGTTTACAATCTCGAAAGCTTCATTGATTACATGAATTTGGCAATGGAAATGGTTCATCAGTAATTGGGGTATTACACGTTGATCAATATTGAATAGAATAATAATAAGAACAAGAAATACATTTTGGTAGTTGGATTCAAAACCTTCCAATTTAAGCCATCCACTTCTAGACATTGAATTGAGAACGGTTACAAGGGCAAAAGACAACAATGGATTCAATTATGTCAACTCAACTATCAAGTGGGTGGAGTATATTTTCAACGACTTTGAAACATTTACAACAATGGAGTAGCTGTTTTCAATTTTTTTGTTTCTTTGGTAAACAACACGTGCAGTATGCCGTTGAATTCAAAACAAAGCTACAGAACCTGTTCGCATTGATGGCAATCTTTTTCTTCGTCTGTAGTCAGCTAAGCTGAGGTTTATTTTTTATTTCTACGAATATGTCGATGATTCGAGAATTAGGCCATGTGTTTGATAATATGATGCTTCCTGGAAAATGCAAACCTTCTTCTTACTCACACTCCCGTGAACGTGAACGGATCCTCAGTCAACGTCCTGTTTTGTCCGGACCTCTTTTTACTCTGACCGCTCATTAGTTGTATCTTATTGTTTCTTGTCTGTGTCTCAAAAGAATGGTACGTGCATGATTGATGAATCTCTCTTAATTCCTGTTCACGCGTGTTATCAGAGTACTACTGTGTGTGTGTGTGTGTGTGTTTCATTCGTTTGAATATATAACTTTAAATAGGGGGAAACACGAAACCAAACGTGGGAGGGAAACAAAAAAAAAAAATGAGCGACCAGATGCAGAACTACAGTGGAATATGGGAACAGCTGGTTTGCCAGCCACCGGTGATTCATCAAGGAATCTCACACTCGGAAGGGAAAACCTTGTTGATCCCAGATGAAACATTAACTTGGGCAAATGTTGATGCAATTCCAGACAACACGTGCAGCGCGGAAATCGCAAGCCCTACACCACGTCCGGGAAAACCAAAACGGAGGCGGTCCAAAGGCACAGCAGCAGTCCCACGGAAGCCGACGACTTTCCTCAAAGCCAGCATCACAAATTTCCGGGCCCTGGTGCAGCAACACACCGGCCGTCGCACGCAGAAAGGCCCCATCACCCTGTGCTTTGATTCCTCCACTCCTGCCATTTCTCAACCACCTCATCGTCGTCATCAATGCTCTACCTGCAGCAATCCCAGGGCTGGGAACTCATTTGATTTCGATCCGGCTTCAAAGCCATTTAAAGACATCAGTTCCTGTAATTGTGCTATATGCTTTAAGACATTGAGGGCTCAAGAAAGCTTTATTTCATGTACGAGATTTGATATGCATGGTTGATGACTGAGGAGAAAATAAAAGTGTGTGCGCTGATTCCGTGTCGTGCGTCGACATTGGGTTGGCAGGAGAAAATAAGCATGCATCTTTAATTAATGAGACCAAAGTGTAGCTGATCATCTCTATCTGATTGCCATTCTAGCTAAGCAACCAAATCATAACAGATGGTGTTTGTTTGCACGTCTCTGTCCCACAAAAATTCTTTTTTTTTGGTCACAGCCATGGGTTTGCTCTTTTTGACCCTCAATCAACGATCGCTGCCGTCACTCGTGTAATTGTCTATCCATCATGTTCTTATCTCAAGGGGCACCTCAATTATTGTATCTGTTAAACCGTCTTACTTCCTAATTGTGAGTTTTGAGTTCAGACAAGGAAATGCGATAGATGCGGAAGAGAACGGTAATGACGGACGGTTGTTACAGATCTCAACTTTGACGAATGGAGCCACATGCACATAATTTTAACCATTAATACATCCAACACAATAATGGTTATAATAAAAATAACCTGGAGTAGGGTTTTGTTGGAAAGGATGTTTGTTTGAAATTATGTGGATATAGATAATATATTTGGAATAAATGTTTTTGATAAAATTGAACAGTGTGATCCTTTTAAATATATGTATAAAATATGACAGTATATAGGTATAATGATTATATTTTAAAATGTAAATAAAAACAAATACGAGTATGTATTAATTTAATTATAATGATTGAAAAATAATTAGTTAGTTGTATATAAATACAAAAGAGAGAAAATTTGAAGGAATTGTTTTATTGAATTGTACCCGAAGAAATGCTCAGATTTTGGGAGGCCAGTCTTGTTATCTGATCCAAGGGCGATGCATGGACGGCTAATGTCTATAAATGGTTTAGTGTTTCGTTTGATCAGATGCTAATATTTGTTAAACGATGCAAGTTCAATAATATTATATCCAGGGTCAATAAGCAACCGAAATCGAAGTTGGGTGCTTGCTCAGCAAGGTAAATGGTTTCCCCTTTCAACACCTTACCACAGAATAATGATATAATAAAAAGGCCATGACCTGTCCCGCTTGTAATGCTAGACGTACGAAAATCAGGACGTGGGCAGTTGCTGGGAAATTAGAGGGGGTACAGAGGAGCCAATCGCACTTCGTCCATCGTTTTCGTGGCCAGTCTGACTGACGTTGGAAAAGGGCTTTGGCGACTTGGGAGGGTTACAAGAAGTTGATTACAATATTCCAAGTTTCTGAGCAGCAGGAAATGGACCTAGGATTGCGTTTCACACGCAGCTACAGCTCTGACTCCATTGCCCATTGCCGCTGCCGTTGCTCCCTTTGCTGAATTGACCATCCATCCCCATTCTTTACCTAACCACCTTCGCACACCAATTATATACCAACACGATTAGCGAAAAAAGAAACGATCGTTCACACGCACTGCACACCAAAATGAATTTCGGGGCATCCAATCAATTAAACCAGTCAACATGGCCTCGCCTAGTCTATGTATACATAGTATACAACATTTCTGCCTCCGCCTCGTTCATTTTTCTAAAATACAGACCCTGTGGTTTTCTGATGCTGTAAATTAAGGACAAACTGAGTTTTTTTTTAGTTAGCTAGGGAATATTATGATCTCCCTTCAACTCACAACCTCTGACTCTGTCGTTAACATCTCCTCCATTTTTATAATTGGGAAAGGACGTGTCAGTACCTTGGTCAACTTCCCATATTGATGATAAACAGATCATTTTGTTCATCTATCTCATGTTAATCCTAACTATCAAAATAAACTGTGATACACTTACATATATCATTTCATTTTTTTATCTTTATTTTAAATCTTTTTTTTCCTTTTCCATCCTTCATCGCGTCTCTCTCTCTCTCTCTCTCTCTCTCTTCATTTAACGTATTTTCATTTGCATTTTTTTCAATTTCTTTTCTTCTGTCTTTATTATCTTATTTTAAATATTTTTACGACATCATAGTAAATTTGTAATTTACAGTAAATCTAACTGTGTGTTATACATTTCAGAACAATTATGGGGATGCGTGCACCCCTGAAGCCTAAACTCCGTTTCTCATAAATCCTATGACTTCAGTCGTATTTACCCAATCACGACTTGTGCTTTGGTAGGCTCGGTTCTGATCAATGGGAAAACAAATGATGACGCGGTCAAAGGAAAACCCCTGGCATTTAAGGTCAAAAACGGGTCTAAGTTGTAGGATTTCATGATGATGATTCAATTAATTGTGTAGGACAAATTTTTCTCGTCAAGATAAGCTTCTTGTTTCCTGGAAGTATCTCTCGTCATAATCCCATATCCCCCCTCTCTCTTCCTCGCTGCACTCTCACGTCATATGATATGAAAGGTCAACTATTCAACACAAGCTGAGATTAATTTGATTTTTCAATCTTCCCTTTTATTTCTTCCCCACCAAGGGATTGAAACTAGCTATCAGCCACCTACCCAGTACCCACAAGGAATAATTCCAAGGAAAAAAAACAAGAGGATACTACAGAGAGTGATCGGTGCTTAATTACCGCGCACGAACATGCAAAGCTCCGACGAATGGACGGCGCAAAACTACCAATTTGAAAACTCCAGCAGCATGCCGGAGTCCGCGTTTGATGAACCTTTCGATGCCACTTACGCTGATATCGCCGCTGGCTGGACTAATGATGCCGCCACCAAAGTTCCTTCCTTGTCCGGCGATGGCGGAGGTTTGTTCCCTAAGGGCAATATCGGGAAACCGACGAGAAGGCGGTCAAGGGCTTCCAAGAAGGCCCCGACGACTGTTCTCAACGCCAACGCCAACAACTTTCGGGCTCTAGTGCAACAGTTTACGGGATGCCACAGCGCACCTCCTGCGTCAGGGACCTACAAAGGCCCCATCAACTTGAATTTCTCACAGTACAATTACCATTCTGGGATATCTGGGGCTGGGGCGGCCCGGCAACAGCCTGAACATGGCGGGCGACAACATCGGAGCCTGCATGGAGAATCGGATCATCAGAGTTTCTTCTCGTTTGGAGCAAATAATGCTGCCGCTTCTTCTACGGCTATTACCAGTGCTGATAATCGTGAGTCGTTTGTTTCGACAATCGATAGTGCCCCCACACCCGATCCGTTGACTTTTGAAGATTTTGGAACGGAAAACCTTCCGTTGCAAGAGCTGTCGGGACCTGGAGATTTTTCTGCATTGCCTGGAACTACCAACGATGACTTCTGGGGATATTAAAATTATTAGCAAGGTATGAATAAATGTTAATTTAGATTACCGCGGGACACCGACTTAAGGAAGGAAGAAAATGAAAATGCTTCGTATTTGTAGTTCATCCATCGATCGTTCGGTGATTATAAGCAAGGTAGTTCATCATCGTCAAATAAATAATATATATTTATATATATATATATATAAAATATGTATTTGTATAAAGTACATATGATCAGCTGTGTTCCAATAAAATCTTTTAGGTAATCGTATAATGTATCTTCATATGTCTATATCATGCTTGGTTCTCTGTGATTTATTGACCCAGCTACCTCTGTCGCTATTCAAACTTTTACGTTTTGGGTTCATCACAAAAAGAAAACGCTTGTTTAATAGGACATATGACTCCTCGTGTTTTGGTTTGGGTAAGCGATCTAAGATATATTGTCATTCAAAAAAAAATAATGATTTACTTTGAACTGTTGCATTATCGATATGACATGGTAAATTTCAGTCCAAATAAATATAGCTAGGAGCATGACTCGTGAAGATTTTGATTTTCTGATATTGCAACCTCTAAGTGAGAGACAAAAGTGGGTAGATATGTGTTTGCACACACACACACACACCCCCCATCTCTTGGAGTGTATCATTTTGGGTATAAACTATGGGTATGCACATTGATTAATTGTAAAGGCCAAATGATCAGTTAATTACCTACAAAACCTTGCCCTTTATTTTTTCTACTATATGGATTGTATAATTATGACAACGGATTTTATTAATCAACCGTAGGTGGAAAAGTTAGCATGTGCATTTCATGTTATTCATGTCAATTCAATAGTTCGAGGTACAGGAAGAGATCACAAATATTCAAGAAGTAGAGCACTCCAACGATGACATTAACAATAAGTACAAACTGGTAACCAACTCCGCATGTGCCAATTATGAATGTAAGAGCGAAAGGATCTCGGTGATTCTCTTCATCTCCCAACAAACAATTCTCTCGCAAGCGAAGCAAAACTGAATCTTGAATCGGGTTGAAAAGCGCCATCATATATCCTGCACTAGTTCTTATTTGCCGCGCTATTGAATTCACTGCAAGTTCTGAAACAGCAGCCTCCGATATTTACCACTTAATCACCATTTCCCCATTCTGATTTGCACGAACATGATACCCTTTCAATGCAGTTGGAACTCTCTCCAGTCTCCACAACAAGAATCATCGATCCCCAACGGCCAATAAACAGTTAATGGATCAAACAAAAACCCGACTCCCTTCTGGAATGCGCGCCAAGAACAGCAATGCATACAATTAATGATGTCAGATCATCATACCGATATTTATCAATGCGCTCTCTCTGTCTCTACATCTTTCTTTTATGTGATAAAATTTGATGCCAGTTGATTAAATTTCATTAATAATTTAACATTGAGTAGGCGTCCATTAATATGGGCTAAGCACAATTATTGTACCTAACCGAATTAAGACTATACGCGGGAGAAGAAGCCAGCAGATATTAAGAGCCCAACTACAACTTGTCGGGCTCTTAATCGCTGGGCGCCGGCATAACCCAATTGTATGTGCAGGCACATATTTTCGCATCTGCAATGATAGGAAAGATTCAAGAAAATCCCCAAATAAACCCTCGAGACCTCCTTCCCAGTTTTAAGGTTTTGACACATGATCAAGACATATATTTAACTCTGTAAAGAAGGGGTTCTCTAATGCTTCTTTGACGCTGCCTGTAAGCACTCTTTTACCACCTTTCTTTTTAAAGAATGTTTCAATTTATGACGATCGTTGATGCCTAGCATTGTATACGCGATTAATATTATATTATTCACTCTTGTTTTTTCTAGCCACTTTCTTTGTAATGAGCGTTGTTTTATCTTCTAGTTTGTTATTCCTTAACATGTGTGAAATTTAACCCTGGCATTCTTTATCTGCCGGTGCCGGGGAACTTGTTGCTTGTTAGTGTGCCGTATATACGAGGAACCGGTTAGAAGTCGTTGGTGTGAATCGTTATTTTAAATCTATTCCTCCATTATTTTCGTCTCGTTTCGATGTGTCATTTCTAAGCAATCAAGGGATTCTGCCAACAGCGTTCCTATTGCAGTGGCTCTTCCAAGAAATAATTTGGTCCTTTCTACTTCAGTCGATAAAAACTTAATTAAGGTAATTTCAGATCTTAGATCAGGACATTAGAATTTTTTCTTCTATATATATAGTTAATACTTCTTTAGAGTGATCACAAGAACAAAGCTGAAGTTATGACGCGTGGAAGTAAAGGCATCCTTTTTATATATTTTCCCATATGTCTTCATTTTATAGTTTTTCACACTATGTTGGTTTGTCTTGTGATCCTTCTGTACGTTGATGGGCAATTCACAGAGGGACAAGACACGGGATAAATAGAGAAAAGTTGGAATTTTTTTGCTTGTAAGGTATCTGCTTTTATGTCTCTGATGCACTTTTAAGGATATCTTCCAGATGCAGTAATTGTTTCAATTTACGTTTCTGTCAAGTGATTTTTTTATGCTTGTCTTTTTGTGACCACCTGCTGAGCTTCTGTTGTCAGTGTGGCAACCTTGTGACCTGGTGCCGTTGAAACGTAATGCTGCCCACAAAATATTAGCTGGTGATATGTCTTTTGAAGGACTTGTCTGTGCTTTCTCCGACATGCATGGGTTTAGCTTTTTAAGTGAACCTGAAGGGCCATGACCTTATTGGATTCAAATGCTGAGTTTTTACAGCATATATGTACGTATCCTTTCTTGTCTAGTCTTGGCTCTTGTTATATGCATTTTTTCTTTTTGTACTACTTGTTCACATGTTACCTCCTCATGTTACCTTTGTGATATGCTTTCTCTTGTACAATTTGTTCACATGTTAAGGCATCATGTTACTTTTTCAATGAATCTGAAAACTTGTACTAGAAACTGGATAGCAATTTGACTTTAGGAGTTCATATGGTTATATTTTCAGAAGAGAGTTCGCGGTTAAGTATTTGGTTTCTGCAGAGGAATGTGATTGCTTTGTTGAAAGTGGCCTAATGTTTGTGGTTGTTGTTGATCAGCTAAAATATCTTACTTTATTCCTTGTTCACAAGTAATGGTGCGCTTCTGGGCTTAAGGTAGTAATTCAACCTGTAGCCTGGCCTCTAATTCCTCTATACAAGAGGGGAAAAAATATATGTTGACAGTTGAAGGGATCAAAAGAACAGATGCGTTTAGCTTGAGAAAGAAGCTCCGCCTTGATCGGCCATGATGTAAACACTTGCTGGTGCTGTCGCATCTGACTGAATGACAACCTTGTTATCTGACACGTTCCGCAAGGCGTGAACCGGGAAAGAAGTGCCATTCGTAATGAAAGTGTAATGCACTTGCTTGATCAAGTTGGGGAACACGAGTACTGAGTTGAAATCTGCCGTCCAGGTGCTGCCATTTCCCTGCACGGCGCTGCCTCTTGCCACAGTTGCCTTAAGCTGCATTCCATTGACGTTGTTGTTGTCGATCACGACTTGGTCAACCTGTTTGAAACCACCATTGCTTTGATCCAGTTGCACAATGGCAACGCCCTTGCCAGACCCAGAGAACATGTTGTCTACAATGTTAATCCCATTCACCACGCCCTTGACGGATTTGAACAGAATGTAGGCGTCTCCGAGGAAAAAGCTGTTGGAAATCGTGAGCTGCACTGGATCCTCCGCCACGATCCCTGTGTAGTCCATGTAAGAATTTACAATCCGCGTCTGCGTCAGGCCTGGTGTCTTCAGGTATATCCCCGTGCCCCCAAAGCCGGTAGCCTTGTTGTAGCAATGCAATCCGGATATCAAATTGGCTTGACCCTCTACCATAAGTCCAGTGGCAGCTGAAAAAATGACGACGTCTTCAACGGCATTATCGTTGCCTGCCAGGACAATTCCCGTGCCTGAGAAGTCCCTCTCGCCTGGGTCACCGCCCGCGGTGATATGTTGGCCGAGATAGGAGTATCTGATGAAGGTTTCGTGGCCACCTTTTACTGTTATGCCCGTGGTGTTAAAATGGGTGACGTAGCAGTTGTCAATGTTGGTCCTCAGAGACTTGAGGACTTGAATTCCTCCACCCCGGAATTTGGAGTCGAGCAACAGGTCTCTAAGGGTGACAAACTCGTAGTTATATTTGAAGCTACTGTTTGTGGCAGGTGGCGATAAATCTATCAAATAGCCATCGGTTGGGAAACTACTGGATGCTGTTAGTGATCCTCCGTGAATCTGTCAGTCAGTGAAGTGGGGAAAACTAATCACCAATTCGCAAGAAAATCTGTTCAACCAACAGAGAAGGCATTGAGTCTCCGGGAACAGAAGGAGAATGCAATTGAACTTACGACAAGGTTTCCTCTCCCAGCGACGGGGAATTGGAGTGGGCGACTGATCACGTAATTGCCGCCGTCGAGATCAACCCTGGCTCCCCCAAGATTCACGATTCCCTCCAGCAAGAACCCGTTTGCAGGCCCGCCGAGTGCATCTGAGATGGCTGCGAGAATTGCGTCGGTGCTGTCGGCTTTCCCCGTCGGATCGGCGCCGTAGGACGTCACGTGATACACCAGCGGGCTTGCAGTTGCCTGCATTGGTTAAACGTCACCGTCGCGGTGATTTTAACAGTGACGTGTTGGTACATACACACATAAATGAATGATTTAAATACACTTACAGGCGACGGTGTCGGCGCAGAAGCTTGTTGGAGGATGGAAGCTTTGAACTCTTGCATCTGCCGGAGATGGGCCCCGTAAGAACTCCTGCCGGAGAGACGAGTAGCGGCCTCCGGCGAAGCGTCGCCCCCGTGAACTGTGAGAAAACCAGTCATCCCAGCCGCCATGGACAAAAACAGTGCAGCTATTCTAGCGGTTTCCATCCTCCCGTCGCTGGGGCAAGGCATGTGCTGTTGGATTCGGTTGACGACGCGTGTCGTTATCGATGGGAATGCAGGGGAAGAGAGAGGACGAGGACATATGCTATATAGACATAGAAAAGTGAGTCGGAGGCATACAAAGGGTGGGCCCCAACTGTGAAGCTTAGGGAAAAATATAAAGGTCCTGATTTTTACTTTCTAATGGGATCATGCGGATAACACCTGCATCGCTGCGATTCCTTGTTTGTTTAGATTATGCGTATACTTGCGTATGTTGTCATGTTTGCCCCTGACAATTTTTGTTTATGAATGAAGGTATCCTGACAAAGTTTGACACGCGTGAAAGGTATATTTACTCTCGCAAGTCACGAGCCAAAGTAAGAAAAAGTATAATAATTATTTCTCCGACAGGCGTTCATTCTCTTTTGCTCGATTTTTTGGGCTGCGTTTGGTGCCTTTACTCCTGGTTCACGTAAATTTTATAAATTAATCACATTTTTCTTTCAATGCAAGATTGTAAGCACGATAGACCTCATTTATGAATATGGGCCACGATTTTGGTTGTTCCAACTGAGTTTTCTGATCAATTCCACTTTTAAAATTAATAATAAGCGGCTTTGAGGTTCGCTTACACGTATGAGTGTGATTATTAATCGTCTTTGATTGAATTAATGGGTCACTAATAGGAAATTGTTTGGGAGAAATTGCAGTTTGAGTGAAGATGAAAATAGCAGAATTCACATGTGGACTGAATTCTGAGTCCTTGAGCCTGAGACAGCGGGGCCAGTTTTCTGTTGCCAGTGAGCAACGAGTTGGTCATTTCGTTTTGACATCCAAGCCATAACCAGAAAAGGCCGTTTCATAGGGCAGGTAATTAGATGTCCTAACGACAATAACTTTTCCTCGTTTCTAAGCAATGCCTCTTGACTCTATGCTTTTATGGGGGGAAAAATGGGATAGTTGAGGGGTGCGAATGCAGAATAAAGGGTGAAAAACTACGTTTGTTGAAGGGTTGTTTCAACTGCCAACTGCCTCTTTGATGGGGACGAAATAACACCAATAAAATAGTTCACGAACCAGAAAAAATAAAAAATAAAAAATAAAAAATAAAAAAATCGTTCAGCTAAATCCTGCTTGAAGCAAGTCTTTGGCTTTAAATACCCCAAATTTCACCAAATACTGAGTACTCAAATTTTTGTGTTTTTAATTATTTTTTATGATTAATTAGTCGATCATGAATTAATTTACTTGTGTTTTGTTGTGCCATGTAGATATTTGCCAAATCTAATTTCCTCATCCCAATTATATCAATAATAATTTGATTTACTATACTAAATTTCCTAAATTAAATTCTTTAACTTTAGTACAACTAATATGCTTAAAGAAAAAAAAAAAAGACCCTAAGGAGTAAGGAGAAAGAAAAAATCCAATTTATAAAAAAAAAAAAGATATTATATATTCAATAATTATTCAATCTTGTTATATTAGACAATATATTAAACCTTTGACTTCCCTTATGTTATGTGCTAACGATAAGAAACTTACCATGAAAAAGATTTCGAATATTATTGCATTATTTAATATTGGAAGAATGGTTTTAATTATCGAGATCGTCATAATTTTAGAGTTTTAATTATTCTAAAATTATTTTATTTTTTAGTTTCAACATTAAATGTTTGTTTATATTTAATATTTTTTAAATTGATTTCTTCCGAAAATTGTATAACTAATACAAGAGTTTAGCCTTTTGCGCGCGCGTGTGTAATATTAATAACTTCTCTACATCTATATCTATATGATGTATAATTTAACTGAGATGTGTTGACCAAATTGGCTGGCCAAATATTCTAAATTTTTCATTAATTAGATTATTGATTACTTTTAAAATAAAAGGTTCTCAGAGCTTAATTCTTTATGTAATTAATTCCTAAAATTAGTCAATAAATTAAAGAATTTTTTAAATAAATTTTCATATACAGTTTATTAAGTTTACCATATTAAAAGCTTTTCCATATCTATATCTATCTATTGTATTGTTGGAACAAGTCGCATCGACCAAAGTGGTTAATTTTGACCGAATTCTCTAGTACCAAAAATTTTAATTTTTTATTGGCTAAATTATTAATCAGTTCTAAAGTAAAATGTTATTTAAAACTCGTTGCATAACATAATAAATCTCTATATGTTATCCATGTGGTTAAAGAAAAAAATTTAAATTTTCCACATAGAATATGTTATGCGTATCTTATTAAAAGCTTTTCTATATTTATATCTATGCAATGTATTATTTAATTCTGATTAAAGTCTCTGTTACAATATTTTTCAACTTTTTATTAGCCAAATCCTTAATTAGATTTAAAATAAGAGGTTTCTAGAATTCGATGCTTGCCGCAATTAATTCCTAAACATTATCAAGCGATTTAGATTTGTTTTTAAATTTTCCGTAGACAACATATTGAGTTTAACTTATTAAAAGTTGTTTTATATCTGCGCAATACATTATCTGAATGAGGTGTATCGACCAAATTAGTTAATTTTGATTAGAATTCTTAATTATCAACATTTTAAAATTTTATTTTAAAATTATTTTGAGATTTTTTATTATTTTCAAAATTAATTGGTGAATTATGAATAAATTTAGTTATTTTATTCGTTTGTATATGATATATAGGTATTCACTGCTTCTCACTACATATTTAATTTAATATTAAATTAGTTTAATTAAATTTGATGCAACTACTCTTCGTTAAAAAATAAAAGATTTTAAGAAAAAAGAAAAAAATCACGAAATTTCAATTGAAATAAAAATTATATATTTAATAATTAATCAACATTGTGTATAAAATTTATGGATCCTTTGATTTTTATTATATTATGTACTAAAAATCAACAAGATTTTATGTAAAAAAGAAAGATCAAAATTTATTGCATTATTTAATGTTAGAAGAATGTTTATAATTATGACAAGTATAGTAAATTTATAATTTTGATTATCTTCGTATTATTTTATCGGTTAGTTTTAAATGCAATTTTTTTAGTATTTACTTTTTTTTTTTAATAATTAATTTCATAAAAACCCATACAGCCAAAGCCATCTTCTAACTTTTTTGTACACAAAATATTAAATTTAGTCATCCCACATTAGGAATGCAGTATACAAAAGTTTTAACTAGTTACCAACATAAATTTCATAAATTATGCATAATTATTTTAAAATAAAAAATCGCTATATTATTAAGAATTATGCGTTTAACTAATTTTGATATGTATGATAACATTTATTAATTGATGTGTTGATTAATCCTGGTATTCTCCTGATCAATTTTATATGTTTGACTAAGTTATTATTATTTTTAATTATCTTAATATATTCAAAATATTAAAATATCATCTTGACATGCGTTTGTAAGATGTTTTCAAATAATGAATTAAATACGCATATATGGTAAATTGGGTTTTGTATTGAAAATGTACACTGACATTAATAAAGCGGTTAGATATTTCGTATTTTGGTATTTTTCTCACGCCTGTTTGTTTGTTGTCGTTTTCTTGTGTACTTTATTTCTCTAAAAAAAGATTATTAAGTTTATTGGGTTAAAGCACACTGTTGAAGTAAGTTTCAAGGCAACGGTGCAAAACCAAAAGGGAATGTGCAAACCCTAAATTTTTGATATACGATGCGACCCATCGAGACAAAATAAACGACAATAATAATTGATAGGTTCGAATTATTTCTATTACCCTTAGTTTTTTTGTTTCCCTTTTTTCAATTGCGTCATTATATTAATTTAATTTCGGAGCTCGAGTGGGATGTTATCATTTACATTATTATAATATGTTCTATTAAAAAAAAATTGGAATGATAATACAAAAGGAGACTCAAATTTAGTGTCTTCTGAGCTCAACAGGCAAACACCCCATCTGATGACAGTTTATGATATTCTTGACTCTACTTTTCGCTCAACTGATTTTTTAAATGATTAGTGTGTATTTAATTTATAATAATCTTCATTAATTTTAATAGGCACTAAACCATGAAGAATTAGAAAATCACAAAATTATAGGCAAAAATATAAGAAATATAAAAAACATAAAAAATAAATCATCGTAATTTTATGATTTGAATAATTTTTTAAATTAATTTATCTGTTTGTTTTAAATGCAAAGGTTTTTCAGTATTTCATATTTTTTATAATTGATTTCATGGAAATCCCACGTAACCTATTGGCCTTTTTCAAATATGCACGGGTACTCACAACCTTGCATTAGAAAACATAAAAATTTGATTAAATATTAATCTCGTAATATTTATTACAACCTTATTATTTGATGCATTTGCATTAATTGCAACTTCAACCAACCTAAACTTCGTTGGACGTAAACGATTTTATAATGTTTTGAATATATATATATATATATATATATA
Organism: Avicennia marina; assembly: GCA_019155195.1. Lineage (NCBI taxonomy): Eukaryota > Viridiplantae > Streptophyta > Magnoliopsida > Lamiales > Acanthaceae > Avicennia > Avicennia marina. The sequence goes on from CM032754.1 coordinate 22,428,646, forward strand.
TTTATATCTATTCAAAATACAATTTAGCTTTGATGGCTAAATACAATTTCAAAATGATTATTTTGTGCATTGCACAAGGAATACACTAGTAGTATATATGATATACATACGGTAGCTGGTACAGGAAATTTAAAGGGGGCCATTGGGTTCAAAGATGTTAAATAATGCTGTTAGTACGAGATATTCATAAATGAGAATGCCAAAATACGGAATGTCCCGGGTCTAGGAAAAAGTTTGTAAGACGGGCGCAGCTGCTGCCACGTGGTTTTTGCCATCAGTGAGTAGACTTCAGAAGCTCGGGACCGAAGGGAAAAAAAAAAACGCAAGCCCAAAATTTGAGGCGGCATCCAACCAAACACCTACTGCCCTTGACCACCTCCTTTTTCTAGATCAGCCCAACAATTAGTGGACTTATTCACTTCTCACCATCATCAAATCGTCGTCGTCGTCTATTTTCTATTACTACATAAAATCGATTACTTTATATTATGCATCTCCCCATTTGAAACAGTCATTTGGGCGGCACATTGACTTTTAATTATTCCATGTATAAAAACTAATGAATTGATTAATAAACATTGATGAAATTAAGCTTTGGTCTCAAACCCACCTAATACTCCCTCTTTAAGAGTCAACATATCTACCAAGGCAATATGATAAACCAAACTATAAGACAAGTTCAGCGCTTAATTTGTACGAGTAGCCTCCCTCCGTGAATCGCCGTGTAACACGATGGTGTCAATATATATTATATACATACACAAGTTAGTTACATGCATTAATAAAACTATTAATAATTTAAAAGATATATACACACAACACACACATTATTATTATAGAATATCTAGTCATGTGCATCTTAGGGAGACACAAATAAAAGTCTGACTTAGTAAGATAATTAAAGACTACTCCTCCACAATTTTGCAGTTAATAGTTAGCGGTTGAGAAGGACACGCTTCAGCTCCAGCCCCAGGATGAATCTCCGTAAACGACCTCAACTTTATTTATCCTTTGATGTTCGCCGTACAAAATCCTCCGTGCTATCTCTTGAAGTTCCTCTTCTTTATCTTCCACACTTACTCATGTGTTGGTCTTAACATAAGCGTTCATGATACTTCATATTTTTAGGCAAATCATCTATTATAAATAAATTGGTTACAAAAGGTCACAATTGCAAAGATATTTTGACCCCCCAGTAACAAAAACACACATGCAGACATCATAGTTGGTCCAATTGAAAGCCTTGCTTCAGCCCAAAATCTAACTACGTTTCCATGACGGCCCAAAATGTGCCACAAGGTTTCCTGCTGGCCTTTAGAACCCCCAAAACCACATTAAGTATTAGTAAAATTAAGCGACGAATCACTCCAACGCGGCCGAAGAATGGCTCCGTCTTGGTGCATAAGCGCTCCCAAAAGCCTTTCTGCAAAGCCCTTCTCCCCCGCCAACTCTCCGTCATCATCCCCGCCATCGCGTGGAATAATCATCTTACAAGAATTCACTCCGAAGAAGTTCCCTTCCATGATGCTTTCGGCATCATCATCGCCTTCTGCTGGGTCTGGCCAACCCCCGAAGGCCTCTCACTCGGTGGAAGCACTGACTAACAGCCAGCGCAAGTTTGAATTGATGAATGCTATCAAAGGTTCGCTTTCCAATTGCCTCTCGGAGACCCATCTCGATTCAACTGTTGACGGTCTCAAATCCAAGACCAAAGGCAAGGTGTGCCTCTCGGGTCTTTGCCCTTTTCTGTCATTCGAATCTTTTTACATCTACTTTTGTTGTTTTTGTTCAATATTTATTCCTAGGGATTATTTGCATCCAGATTTTGATGCTTATGAAACTTTATTTGAGAATGTTCAAAGCTTTTTAGTCTTTTAAATTGATTGTATTTTTGGACATTATAGAACTTTCTATTATTCGGTAATCAAGATTTTCTAGCGTAAAGTCAAGATAGTTTCGATGAATGTAGTGTTAATGTTTGTTAATCGAAATTTCGAGTTCAGAGAGTCCAGCAGTTTTCTGACCAGGTGACAGTTTCATTTAATTGCAAGTGTAGTTCGACTTTTTTTGTTCTTTTATTGCAACATTTTATTTGTTCACGTAAGGATTTGTCTTTCGTGGACAAGAGAAGTATTCAAGAAGGATCACAAGTTGGGAGACAGTTTTGTTTCGTTATTGACACGCTCGTCCTATTTATTGCCCGTGTCTACTCTTGAATTCCGGAATGAAATAAAGTTCTATTACCAGTAATCATCTCATGTATAGAAATTATCGATGAAGTTTTACTGAAAGAAGTGTCCTTACTAGTCGTGACTAAATCCCATCAAGTTCCCACATTATGGAATCTTATGGCACAAGTGACGCGGTTCTTCAGAACTCTATCTGAGATACACGCTTGTGTAACTCTACCAATACTCACATCCAAAACGAGAGGCATGGATTAATTTTTTTTTTCCACATAATTCTTTTTATTCTTTTACATTATATGTATGTGCGTATTGAGTTAATCTCTATATCTCTTTAATTCATTTTTAATTGTTTACTTCCTATATTGAAATTGCTTTTGTCCTTGAAGGTGAAGTGACAAAAAACTATCTATTTTTTGGATAACTCAATGATAAAGAACTCACTTAGTTCTTATCTTTGGGGTCGAAGGCAACTGTAAAATTATTCTTAGCATATGATGTTTCGTGTTTTGTGTGGAAGTTAAAATTCCAATTGGATGATTGAGAGATGGCACCTGAATTGGTGTTGCATTTCTAATAAATTGGATATGCATCTCTTCATTGGCACATAAAATTCAAATGGCATGGATGAAAAACTGATAAATAAATTGGTTTTGCAGGTGAGAGATATATATGATGCTGGAGACTATCTGATACTGGTCACAACCGACAGGCAAAGTGCATTTGATAGAGTTCTTGCTTCAGTCCCCTTCAAGGGGCAGGTAGCTATTATGCTTCGTCTTCATGCTTTAGCTGCTACTTCATCTTTGAATTTGTCTTTATATTCAGCCTTGTGTCAATAACATAACAAAGCTATTTTCTTGCCCTGGGACGTTGGTTACACACTGCTATTTTTTCAGGTACTCAATGAAACAAGTTTGTGGTGGTTTAGTAAAACTCAGCATATAATAGCAAATGCAGTTGTGTCTTCGCCGGATAGGAATGTAACTATTGCAAAGAAGTGTTCTGTATTTCCTGTTGAATTTGTTGGTGAGTCATTCAAGTGATGCTAACCTTTATGGCATTCTCTTGTGTTCCACATGATTACCTAATTTGATATGTCATTTTTAAGTGGGTTATATGTTTGCAAGCACTTGGTGGTTACTGATGTACTATTATATTTGGTGCTAATTTGTCAGTGTAATATGAGTTGATGATGCTGTTTATCTGCAGTTAGAGGTTATGTGACTGGAAGTACTGAGACATCACTCTGGACTGTCTACCAAAATGGAGTTCGAAACTATTGTGGCAATGCTCTTCCTGATGGTGAGGTCTGTAGTTGTGCAGGAACTGCGAAGTCAACGTTTTACATGCATTTTATTTCACTTGCAACTCTTCATCTATCTGCAACAGGTATGGTGAAAAACCAAAAGCTACCAGAAAATATACTTACACCGACTACTAAAGCTGCAGATCACGATGTCCCCATAACACCAGAAGAGGTTTGCATATTAGATTATTTCTCTTTGCTGATTTCTGAAATCTTCTTTGAGAAAAAAGCACAATCACTGTGGTAGCTACTTCAATTTGTTTTTATTACTTAAGTGTATGTGGCCCATCAGTCAGTTTGCTTTCAGGTCCATTATGTTATTTTAAACTGATTTTGAAAAATTCTTCTGTTGCTATTTTGTACATTGTGCAACTCTTGACACTCAACATATCGTTCATTATATCATAGGGTTTAGTAGATTTTGGGAATGTTGACAGCATCCATGTTCTTCTGTTGCTGCTTTGTGCATTGTACAACTCTGAAACAAACTCAATTCATCTTTCATTATCTCCTAGTGCTTGATTTCAGGTCTATTCAGTTATTGTAATTTTGATTTTAAATATTCTTCTATTGGTGCTTTCTGCATTTTGCAACTCTGGGAAAACTCACTCAAATAGCCTGCCATTATATCATTTTAATCTGTCATTATTTCTAGAGTTTAGTGGATCTATGGGTGGTGACAGTCAAAGATGGGAGCTCCTTTGGCTGTTTCTTGTAATCCCTTGATTACTCAAACATGTAATTGCTGTTTCTATTTTGTTTCCGGAACTGGAAGACAAGGGGTTTCTAGGAGTCACAGCTTGTAGGGGGGGACAAATTTAAGATGTCATTGAAAGTAAAATGAAACGGTGATATTTTGATTAATGTTCTGGAAAATGACAGTTTTTACACTTTCTCCATAATTTCACGCTACTTTTGTTTACAGATCATTCAGTGGGGACTTATGACACAAGTGGATTATAATGAAGCGAGTAAAGCAGCATTAAGCCTGTTTGAGTATGGGCAGGTACTCAAGTTTGAACAATTCGTCTCTTTGTCTTTTTTTCCTCCATATCTCTTCAATAATGAGCATACACCTTTTTATTGAAATTAACTGATGATACAACTTACAGCTGGTTGAGTTGTGGTCTCACATTTAAAACAAAACAGGCAATTATTTGGTGACCATGGAGTGGCTTCATGGCTTGTGGGATTTTCATGCAACTGTTGTGTTCATTAATAACTTGCAAACTGTGCTGATTGATATTATGTGATACCAAGAACTAGAATACATAAGTAGCAATATGATAGTGGTGGAACGTACAGTGACTTATTTTACTTTTGGTACAGCAAATATATGCATGCATGGAAGTCTCTTATCATGGTGTTGGTGTGTTAATATCACTCGTAACTTTTCAGGATACCTTTTTGTTTTTTCTGTTTCAAGTATCTTGACACAGGCAAAATATATCCCGATTGTTGCCTTTTTTACTGTGATATTGTTACTCATTCACCATATGTAGGGGTAAATTGGCTTTCTGTGAAGGTCCTTCTTGTTTTTTTAGTTGGCTTCTTCTTTTGTTAACTTCCATTCTTGTTTGTGTGTGTTGGATTACATATCTTAATGGTCCTTTTTGTTTGTTGCATTGATTGATCCCTATTATTCTGTTTGTTTATTCACAAGTTCAAAACTTCTTCAATGTTGCAGCGGATTGCACTAGAACATGGCATGATTTTGGTGGATACTAAATATGAATTTGGAAAAGGATCTGATGGTGCTGTACTTTTGATAGATGAGGTTAATTTCATATTAAAATTACTACAATGGATGTGCATGGATGCCAGGCTCAACTGCATGGATTTATGGTGAAAACTTTCTTATTGTCCTATTTTTCAACTTTTAGGTGCATACACCAGACTCGAGCAGGTATTGGATTGCCGATTCTTATGAGGAACGCTTTCAAAATGGTCTTGAACCTGAAAATATTGACAAGGTTTATTAACTTGGCATAATGTTTGGATTCCATTGATGTGATTTATGCATCAAGTGAATTACACCATCCTTGCATAGGCATGTGCAATACCACACCTCCTTTTTTACTTGTTTGTGGAAAATAATGCTGGGTGTTTGTAAATTTAGTCACGATCAAATTTCCGTTGTCAGAGGGAGGGCGGTGTAACCATTTCATAGCTTATATCCACTAATCAATTTTTTTATACATAATCTCGTTGTATCTTATAATTCACTTTTTCTTTTTATAGTAAAATTTCAACCCTCTTACTGTTAGTTGAACTCCCGTGTGATTAATGTTATGTAGGAATTTTTGAGGTTGTGGTTCAAAGATCATTGCAAGCCTTATAAAGATGAGGTAATTGACATGAGAGGATGCTATGCTTTTCTTTTTGTTTTTTCTTGAAATATATATGTTGGATCTGATTTCCTGGAGTCAATGCTTAGATCTTGCCTAATGCACCCGAAGAACTCGTGTCTGAATTGGCTTGGCGGTATGTTGAACTCTATTCAATTAGTGAATGACGACCATCTTTTTCTCTGAAGAATTTAACCCCTTTTCTATGTGTTGCCTTACAATATTGCACAATGTTATATTTGATGAACAAGCATGTGGCAGAAGTGTGATAGCTTCCTATGCTTACAGGTACATCCTATTGTATGAGATTATAACAAACTCGAAGTTTGAAATACCCTCGACAAAGGTGAAATGGTGGTTTCATACAGTTTTTACTGTGCCCCCATGGTGATGGCATGTAACGTTTTATTTCCTTTGTGCAGGAACCTATGCACGAGAGAATATCTAGGAATGTTTCACGTGCGTTTTCGTCTCTTATTTGAACCATCACTTTTTACCCAAAACCCTTGTGTGGGTGGATGCTGTGCGTCGGTTGATACCATTGAATAGAGTTCTTAAGTTCTAGGTTACTGGTTGGTTTTCCTCATAAAGTTATCAATTGTGCTTTTTTAATTAGTGAAATTCCAAACACGGGGAACATGCGATGTAACGAGTATCTGATTTTGCGAGGGTAACTTGCAACAAGTATTAGATTTGTGGGACTTCTTATGCATTTGTTCTCCTAAAAAAGTACAGCGTTCTTTTGATGATTTTGCACAGCTGAACTAACAAGCCAGTCCTAATTGAACTAGACATTTTAAAATAGTATTCTACTGTCCTTGAGTACATTCTTTGTTTCAAGTAACATTTGTATCGAAATATTTGTAATTAGGTTGCTTCGAGGATGTGGATTCATATAGGATTCAAGTGTAGACCTAGAATTTTAAACGATTTTCTCCTACTTGCTCTAAACCATGTATGTATAGTTCAAGCTCAAGAGAGGTGCCTCAGTAAAATTTGCTGGTGTCGGCTGGTTCTAGCCCTTTTCACATCCTTCCGATGGCCATTAACGAAGGACGGACCGACTCCCACAGTGGCATTGTCTGTCAATCTAATTTGGTTTCTCTGCAGCCTCAACTCAAATGATGCATTTGGTTTCTTTCTCTAAGCTTCCTCAGACTCGCCTGTCGTGTGTGGGAAGAGATGCACATACAAAGCCAAACACAAACACAAGGGGATGGATGGATGGATGGATCACCCCATTACAAAGTGGGTGCAGTCGCTCGAAGTCTGAGGGCCAGAGCTAGAGCAGTAGGGGATTGTGTTCAATCGTTGTTCAAGAGCATTGCCCCAGCTCTCCATGAGGCCTGGGCACATGAGCTACGGATTATATGTACCCTAATCAATCAATGTGCTTAGGGGACGCTTCAACAATTTAAAAACGAGTGGGGGTGTGTGGAAAACATTTTTTAAAAAAATTCAAACTTACTTATTTCACAACATTGGTTCTTTTTCGATGTGATGAGCATGTGTGTATTTTATTTTTATTTTCATTTTCCATTTTTCTTTCGTCAATCTGTAAAGAGACCAAACTCAACTGATAAATTGAAGGTGCGAGTTGTGGTACATCTACGGTATAGGGAAGTAACTGAAATGAGATTGACCGGAAAAAAGACAAAAACAGACAGGACAAAAGACGTGTTCATGGGTTGAAAGGGTTGGCGAAGAGAGGAAACGTGTGTTAGCAACACCGACTACAATACATTTTGTTTTAATAACCGGGGTTTGAAAGTCGCATCTTATTTTAAAAGGCGTTCCACTGTGTCGGATTGAAATTCCCGAAAACGCCCTGTCCACTCTGAAACCCTAGCCTGCCCTCTTTCTCCCAAATTTTCTGTTCACAGAACAAATTCTAACGCTCGAGGTGGGATTTCAATTATTGAATTTGTTAGTTGCAATAAGGAATGATTTGCTCAGTTTAGATCTTTTAGGTTATTGTTATATTGGAGTTTTATTGCTGGATGTATATTCAAACCGAGGGGATAAGAGTCTAGAAGAGAATCGAATGGGCAAAAAGAAGAAGAGAGGAGCGGTAGATAAGGTTTGGTGCTATTACTGCGATAGAGAATTCGAAGACGAGAAGATATTGGTGCAGCATCAGAAGGCCAAGCACTTCAAGTGCCACGTTTGCCACAAGAAGCTCTCCACCGCTGGCGGCATGGCCATCCATGTCCTCCAGGTTCACAAGGAACAAGTCTCTAAGTCCGTCTCTTTCTTTCTTTTTCCTTCTTTTTTCATTTAGGGAAAAGATATAAAACCCCTGCTGCAATTTTAATCTCTCTGCCCTTTATAGAGTTCAAATTCTTTACTACGTTCGCTTGACTTCTTCTTATCAATTTATACTTGTATTTATATTTAGGATCTGGAATGTCTTCGTTGAATATCCGTATTCTTTTTATTTGATAATTGCGTAGCTACCTAGCGTTTTTGAGATGAAACACTGGGTATCTTAAATTCGGTAAATTTATTTTTCTGAGAGGCTCCTGGGCCTCATTTTTTTATCCATAGTTTGATGTCAATGCTAGGGTAACCTGATTCTCGTATAATACGGCATTGTTGTGACAGGGTTCCAAATGCAAAACCCAGCAGGGAATCAACGGATATTGAAATTTATGGAATGCAAGGAATTCCAGCTGATGTTCTGGCTGCTCATTATGGAGAGGAAGGTATCCATGTTATTTTAATTTACCCTCAGCTTCTTTTGATTACAATTTCGTCATTTCTATTTTAAAAAAAATATAATCTCTATCGTATTGGGGTTGTGTTGGGGTGTGATAAATTGAAATGCCAAGAGGTTTTTTTGGGGTCTTTGTTTAAATTTTTTCAGTTCTTTGTTTTGTTCAGCCTGAACAAAGCAAACTCAATTATTTTGCCTTCATTTACATTTTAGACTTGAAAAGAATTAAACCAAATTGATCGAGATAATAAAATTGTTATATTTTATTGCTGAATTAGACTAGACCAAATTGAATACAAGCAATCTCTTCAGCTTGAAGACAATCTCAATTTTGTCTTCTTTTTTATTTCAGAGTTGAACTAGATTTATATTTTATATCTGCCAAATTGAAACAAAACCACATGGAGCACGTGCAAATTATGTCTGGTTCTTTTTTAGTCCACGACTTTCTTCTGTTTACTATCAAATCAATAGTTTTTCTACAATTGCAAGATTGGTGAGAGGAATTAATGAGAAGAGGTGGAGAATAATTGTACCAAACCAATAATTTGCTAGATTGTTTTAGTTTTGCTGTATATTTGCTAAACTGAAAACAAACCGAATTGAATTTATGCCAATTATTTGTCTTTGGTTTGTTTTTCAGTCCATTGCTTTTTTTTTTTAATTCAGTTTACAACCAAATGAAGTGTTTTTCTACCTGTTGGAAACCAAATCATACATGATAAGAATAGATTTGATTTGATTCGATAAAATTGATTTGTTTATATTGTTGACTTTATATTTTGCCTATATATGGGTGTCATTGCAATCTATGAGATACAGTTAAGAGAGAAAGAATGTATTGAACACCTGTCCTTAGATGTAGGCCTAAGTGGTCAAACTGCATAATTATTGTTTTATTTCATCATCTCTCTTGTCATCTGTGATTTAATTGTTCTGATCTTTGAGATAACTTAAAACTTAATGGATTCATACTTGAAAGGGGGAAATTGTTAAGAAAAGTTAATCTTGAATATTCCCACAGAGGAAAAATATGGTGAAAGTGAGCAGTGTATATTAGGTAATGACTCACAACCCTAATGCTCGAAGGCTTTGGGTTAGTTTATGAATATGCACTTGGTTGTGTATTCCATACATGTTGCTCTTCTATTTTGTTAGGATTCTCAAGTTTGATCAACAAGTTGAAATTGAGCTGTTAGTTGGTCATCTCACTCTCAATAAATAAATGAGCAGTATGTATTTAGTAATGACTTGGAAACCTAATGCCTTAAAAGGAGTGGTGTAAGGCCTTGAATATACTTGCTCGTTTGGCCTATGAAATGTTCTCTTCAGGTTTAATCCATGGAAGTTGCTATTCGGTTTAGTTGGCTTTTCAAGTTTGTATCTAAGCTTGTGGTTGGTTTCTCTTGCTCTCAACGAATAGTGTAGTATATAATTCATAATGATGTTCTAACCTATGTCTTAATGGTTTGGGTTGAGGTATGGTATCAAACTGATGAATATACTTATTTGCTTGAGTCATGGCTTGTTCTATCTATGTGTTATTCCTGGACATTTGACCCAGTAGGCTGAATCAGAGCTTGTGCTCAGGCCTTCTTACTCCCAACAAGTGCTATTATTTGTCTTATTTCCTAGGAACAATTTGTGTTCCTCTCTTGTCCAATAGAGCAGCTGGTTTAAATGTCTATTTTTACACATTAGAGCTGGAGTCTGTTGTCGTTGCCATTCGACCTTTGTTTGTAACCTTTAGTTCAGCAGTCCCTTCAAATGCCGTTGCTGAAACCACACATGTGGGCTACACATGCCACCTGTCACCATTGCTCCTTTCTCAATGCTAATGTGTCTTCCTTCAATGTCACTTTACTTTCAAATTTGCCCCACTGGAATGATCACTCAATTTTCAGCTGATTGGTGCCCTCAGTTTTCAAGTTCAAACAATTATGAGGAAGTTTCTTTCTTCTAGTTTGTTACACCCAGTGTAGTTTGGTTTTTGCCTAAGTGAGCAAAATTTTGGCAGCTTTTAAGTTTATTTTGGGAATTCTTGCATCTTTTTTGCGTTTTTTTTTTTTTTTTTGAAATTTGGCAGTTTTAGGCTTATTTTGGTTTGTAGCATTTGCTCTTGTTGACCGCCTACTGATTGAAAACATGTAGAGTTTTGTTTCATATTCAATTTGTGGTGGTGTTAGAAGTCAAATTGTATATGATAGGAATAGATTTGATTTGACATGTGAAAAATAGATTTGATTTGGAAATGTGAAATCATATTATATTCGTAGGATTAGGATTATCTAGTTTGATATGATCCTAAAAATTTGTTTTCATTGTTATACCTTTTGTCTCATCTATAGATATATGATCATTGTAACATATTTATAAGAGAGAATCGATAGAGAAATAATATATTTGAGTCTTCTGGGGCATTTGTTTTTGTGGATGTAGGTCTAAATGGCTAAATTGTGATTCTTGTTTTGTGTTCCACTGTCTCTCTTCACCTATATATATATTTTTCAATATTTAATAGTGATTGAGGAATTAAAAGGAAAAGAAGGTGGAATATAGTTGCATGAAACCAACAAGTTGCTTGAAATATTTTGTTTTTTTTCAGCATTCAAGTTAATATATTTATAATTTTGGTTAATTTAGAAACCAAAGATTTTAATTGGAAAAACAAGAGGCAATATTAGACCAAAGCCATAATTGGACCTAACCTAACTAAATGTGAACCACTTGTGCCATCAAGCTGAAAATTCGGAAATATTTGATGAAACTCTGTCTTTCGTGATTTTAGTCATTTGATTATGGCTGAAAAAATTTTCTTTAGCCTTTTGTTTTGGTGATAAACAAATTATTTTCCTGCATCTGTTATATGCCGTGAAGTTGATCTCTCTCTCTCTCTCTCTCTCTCTCTGTCTATCTCTATCTATGTTATTTTTCTTTTGTAGAGGAAGAGGCTCCTTCAAAAACATCTAAAGTTGATCTTCCAACCTCCCAAATTGGTGGTGGTGTGATGCATGGATCAGCAGGGGTTGGATATCCACCCCAGCCGACACCAACTTTGGGATCAATACCTCCAGGGTAGGTTCCTGTGCAATTGCTCTTTAGTTAATAGTATGCCTGTTTATTTTGAGCTATACCTTTTGAGTGACCCCAGTGGCCTCTCCTTTGCTGGAAATTTCTGATAATACTATTAAATTTGGCACACTAAATTATGCTTCAATTTAAAATATTTATTTAATTTATTCTATTTGTATTATATATATTAGTTTATCTATAACTATTTTTAAATTTATACAAAAATAAAAATTATTATCTGAAAAACAGAAAATAAAAACAAGTTAAAGAGAGATAAATTATGTTATTATTGTGTTGAAGAAGGGTCAAGGATGCCTTATAAAAATCATTCATCTTGCCTGGATTACATTGCTGTGAATGCAGTTATCCTAGAATACCTGTCCCTCCAACTGGCTGGCAAGTTCCGCCTCAACAGCCTCTGTATCCTCAGCATCCAGCTGTTTCAGTTCCACCTCCTGCGCCAATGGGATTGCCTCAACAGCCTTTGTTTCCGATACATAATGTCCGACCACCTGTGCCGCCTGCAATGCCCCCTGTGATTCAACCATCTTTGCCGATCACTCCCCCAGGGATGTCAGTAGCTGCACCTCCTGTTACTGTTTCTCAACCTTTATTTCCAGTTGGTCCGGACAAAAATATTCCTCCTCAAAGTTCACCATTTTCTGCTCCAATGCCTCCATTGAGCTTACCTTTAAGCTCTTCTTCAGATAAGATTGTAGAACCTCATTTTGGGGGCACTTTGCCAGGAAATAGCTATAGTGCTTCTGGAATTTCAGGTATGTATTTTCTTTTTAATCTGTATTTCACTGTAATGCCATGGCTTTTTGCCCCTGATTTTTCCGATGATTTGCTGTTATTAGGTTTGACCATCTGTGTAAAATGATAACTTAATGCATTATGTTTGTACTAAATTTTTTTGTGATAGAGTAGGAGTTCATCACATTTTGATATATTTTTGTTGTATTCATAGGAACACCAATTTCCATTAAATAATTTGTAGATATCCTTTAGTCCCTTTAGTTAGCATATAGCTAAAATACTGCTTGAGTTGAAATATCACTTGATATTAACTTTTACATTAATAATTACCCGTAAATTAGGCTGCTTAGTTGATGTTTCTGTGTTTATTTTAAACAGTAATTGCTATAATTATGTTTTCTCAAACCATAGTGACACCATCTTGGTTCGTGAATGAAGTTTCATTTACTCTATTTTATTTCAAAGGTAGGAAGTTCATTTTGTATTTTTTAAATGATGGATGAACAAAATTATGTAAAGCTAATTTACAGGTGATGAATTACAGAGAGTTTGGCATCTTGATATTGGAGAACATAAGCTTATCTCTTTTACTTTCCCTTACACCTAGTAAATGTTAAAATTTGGAAGAGTTGGACATATACAACATCTGAGTGCTCGCATTTTCCTCTATATATTGCAGTAGCAACATCTTTAAATTCACATTCTTATGCATCTGGTCCAAATACCGGTGGTCCTTCGATTGGGCCACCTCCAATAATTTCAAACAAGGTTCCAGCTACTCAGCCTGCTGCGAATGAGGTCTACCTTGTGTGGGATGATGAGGCTATGTCCATGGTTAGTTATTTGTTTCTGTGAATGTTGCCACAGCAAGCTCTTTAGTGGTTTTCCCTCTAGGCTGAGTTTCTGTACTTCTGATGTCAAATTATCCAGGAGGAAAGAAGAATGTCCTTACCGAAGTATCAGGTGCATGATGAGAATAGCCAGGTAAGTAATAGCCTAGTACTTGTAATACTCTTCACCATGGATATTTGGTTGAGTTCAAATATCCTAGTGCTATCATTGCTTCATGCAGTTTTCAAGTTAACTTTTTTGGCTCTTTATTTCATATATATAAAGATATTTGTATATGTGCTTGATTCGTTTATCAAAGTAAAGAACTTACAAGAAAATATCTCTAGCAAGTAGCAACTTAATCATTTAATGGTATAAAGTTGCATACACAATGCGTATGCAAATTCATATGTAAATTATAAAGTCATCATACTGTAATTAAGAAAAATAAAATTATTTAAACTTAAAAAGTTTGAAGAATATTTAAAATAATAAAATAAAGAAATATAAAGTGAACTTGAAAGAACAAAAAGTCAGAGAGAAAATACAAGTGAATGTAATAATTTAAAAGAAAAAGGAAAATAGTAGAAAATAAAATTAAAAAGAAAAAAATTGTGTGATTTACATTTTGAAAACATATTTAAAATAAGAAAATGAAGAATTACATTTTGAAAAAATATTTAAAATAAGAAAATGAAGAAAGAACAAAAGCATTAAAAAAAAAGAAGATTTGAGAGAACATAAATATAAATTTTTAGTTGTATAAAAAGAGAACAAAAATGATATAAAAAATAAAAAAATTTTATGTAAAAGTAATTATGTAAATTCACTTTATATCTATATAATATAGTATCAATATTGTACTTTTCAACCCCATTGATGTAATGGGTTGTTTTGTTGTTTCTTGGCCATTCTCCGGTTGGCATACATCCCATTGGTTTTGTGGTCAACAAATGTTCAAATCAAGTAGGTATTTTATTTTATTTTGCTTACAATTAGTAATTTAATTCTGCCTGGCATGCTGCAACCACTCCAGGAGTCTCCACCTAGCTTCATACAAGGTTGAGAGTGTATGTATTTACTCTTTGGAAACTGTTTTATCTGTTTAATTTTATAAACTCTCCCCATGCTTGATCACATAGTGTTTGGTTTGGGTGGAACACTTGTTACCCAACAGATTTTTGCCAATTGGTATGTTCATACAATATGTTTTTTAGATCGAACGTGAATTCAATGGTCCAGGTCAGCTCCTTTCGCAATATTTGTATCTACATATTACAAGCAAAGCTCTAAAATTTGAATGCTGATTATAAGATTGAATTTTTTTTTTTTTCCTGGGTGCCCTGACATTAAGTTGCTGGGACATGTCTACTTCAGATGAGCTCCATTGATGCGGCAATTGACAGAAGGATATCGGAGAGCAGGCTTGCTGGTCGCATGGCCTTGTAAGGAGCAGTGCTGATTCTAACCGGGTGGGGGCTATGCATCTCTCTAAATCCCATCGTGGCATCTGCTGCTCTATTCGGCCCTTCTTATTTCAAATTCTTTTAAGAGCTGTTGTATTGATTAGGCAAGGTGCAGAGTGTTGGGAGGATAGCCCTTATATTTTGGGCAATCTTTTATTGGGCATTTACAATCTGATTTACTTTTCACATCAAAATTATAGACCTAGTAGCATCTCATCTCGACTTTTTGAAGCTAATGCAATTGGATGGTGCGTTTGGTTTTTTGGATGCAAGGGCAATCTGTAGTTTGTATGAGAGCTGGTAACTGAATTTGCATTTGGACGGGGACATGGGTGGGCGGTGATTTATCTTTGTTTCTCTCCTTCCCGCATTTTGTTCATAATGGAATACCGATGGTTAGAATATTACGTTGGCGGCATGCTATGCTTGTTTCTGAGATATTATGGGAGGAAATTTTGATTTATTTGAGTGAGAATATGTGCGGGTAAAAAATATTATTTTTATATATATTTAATATGTAATAATTGTGAAATAATGTGATAGTTTATAGGTTTATAATTGAATGATATGATCAATCTAATATTTCTTAATTATTTCACTTTTTGTACTGTTTTTCTGCCTCATTTTCTTTCATGTATTTGTATTTATCTATGATCAACCGTTTTCTCCCTTTTTTCTTGATGAATTTATTATTTAAACACAAGGGCCACATCAATTCTTCTCTTTATAATTAATGGCTCATAACATCATAATAATAATTATTTTACGTAACTCTAAATTAAAAAAAAAAAACGCTATTTTCATATTCCTTTAGAATTTTTTATTTTTTAACCTTATTTTTGGGGAAAAAATTATCCTTTGAGCGGAGTGTGCGACCATTCTTTTCTCGCGGCAGCCCCACCTCGTTCTCTTCGGAAGTGGCAATGGAATACTTATTTAAATAATTATGTCTATTCTTATAAAAGTATGATTAGTTTTTGAGAATCATTATTCCCATGGATTAGGAATATTCATTTTTCCCACCTTCATAGTTTTACTCATTTTCAATATATAAAAAATGAATTATATTTTATATTATTGAAATAATTTTATTAATTTTTAAATTTATCAACAAATATTATTTATTATTACAAAATAAATTAAACATTAAAATGATTGCTTGTAAGAATATGATTGTATGTGGATCGCACAGGTGCATAGAAAATTAAATACATACTTATATATTACAAATATATATATATATATATACATATATTCTCTTATTTTTATTTGTAACATAAACTAGGTGCATACTAATATTTAAAATTTTTATTCATACTTATGCATCCCCATGCCCAAACATTCTTAAACGGAAATATATAATTTAACAAAATCTAATACATTATATAATACTATTAAATTAATTTTTAGCAATAATATAATTGTTTTCAAATATTGCATATGTTGGTATACTTAATAAATAAATATAATATAATGAATATTTATAATCATGAATGTTTAGTATACTACTTGTAAAGTTGTAAAGGTAGCTATATCTAATATTTATGTTTATATGTGATGAATATCAATAGAAAGTTAAAAATAAAAACTATTTAAATATTAACTTTACAATAAACAAATTAAATATCAATTATATATGCCCATTCAAGTATGTACTGTGTATATAATTTTTGTCTATAACATAAACATTATAACATGATGTTGTTGTATTATTATATATTTACTAAATATCTAAATATATAAGCTAATATTTTGAAATAATATTCTCTTGATTTAAAAATATTTATTTTTAATTATCATTCATAACTATAAATAAAATAATAACAAGATGATTTGATTCTATGTACTATTCTTTGTGTATATTAAGTGAGGATATTATTTTAAATTTATTCTATCCCTATTTTATTCTAATTATTTGTGTAATCGTGTTGTTAAGGTGTTTGAGGGTAGCAATCATGACCCAAAACATACTGGGTTATTTGAAAAGTTTACATGGGGCTGAGGGTTATGATCTCTTTGTTATCCTTATCGCTTGTTAAACGATAAATTACGGAAGCCAACAAAATGTAATTGACACAATCCCCTCTTAAAAAGATAAACATAAATTTGGAGAAATAATAATAATAGTAATAATAATGATAATAACAGTAGAAGATTTGGTGCAGGACCAAACAACAACAACTAGGTACAAGAGCGCAGCATAGAAGTACGTAAAAGTGTAGTGAGGATAATATTGTGACCGAGAGTTAATACAAGGGCATGAGCAGTGGCAGAAGGCCGCCCATTTTGTAAAATCTAAAGATTAACAAGTCAAAACCACAATAAATGAATGAGTAGTCTGTCTAGTCTAGAAAGCATAGGCGATGGCAGCAAAAACAGACAAGCGGAAGGATCGAAAGAGAGAGAGAGAGAGAGAGAGAGAGAGAGAGAGAGAGAGAGAGAGAGGAGTCCAGGATGTCAATTAGTCACAAACAGTGTTTTGGCAACTTGGAGCGATGAGCTGCCTTGAAGCAGTGCGTAATTTCCCCTTGTGGATGCCAACCCCTTTTTCCTTTTAGGGAGGTTTCTTGAAGCAAAACGCGATCTCCATATCTGATGGACCCGACTTTTTCCATTCTTGGAGGGGTGGGAACTCTGGGGACAATCATATTAATGAGATTGACAAAAACTAGACACTGAGTGGTGGAGGACAGCATGTCTGACTGAGTAAGATTTTCCAGCCCCTCCAACAAAAACCACCAAAAGCCAAGAGTTTCACAGAAAGACAACATTACTACTCAGTGAAAATGGAAGCCAAACTCATTTTTACCAGCTACGCCTCAGCTTGCCTCTCCTCTCCTTTCCGGCTTCATGGATTTCATCGCTTCTAGCATGTCACTGCAGCAGCACAAACTCATCCTTTTACTGAGAGGGATGAGAAAAACAAATTTCCATTTTCCGTTTCTGCTGAACAACTTAGACGGACGTGTTAGTGTTCATTCAAGTATTGCCTGTAATGGCCACGAAACACATGAACAAAAAGGACTTCCTCTCGAGCACTGGAGCAATTGTCTTCATTTCTTAACCTCCCTCCCCGTCTGTCGTCAATGGGGGCGGGTATCTTTTGCTGTTATACATGTATTGACACCACAAGACATCGGACAATGAGACTGCAATTAATCCCGCGGGGATATCGATTTCAATTAGAAGCCTAAATCAATGACTAAATATTTCCCAACTGAAATATTTTGTTGGAACTCGCTGTTTGCCAAAATATGTTTGTCTTGTCTAGTACTTAAAAATGCAAGTGCCAGAACAATTACCATTCAACCACATGCCCTTGTGTTCTTCTCAAAGGAGTGGCTTTTTTACCTTACTGTTATTAATAATTAATATTTTGGCAGGAAATTCTCACCAGTCTTTCACTCCATGATGGCAATGTGTCTGAAGTTTTGGCTGTCAGCTCTGGCGGATGTCCTTCCTTCCTTGGCATTGATAAGAAAACACTGAAATGATAGATGGATCCACAACAAATGACTTTCAGTGCCTTTTTCTAAGCCAAAGAGTACAGAAACAAGCAAAGAATCATTTAAGACAAGATCATAGGAAACTGCGAACGCGTATATTGCCTCTTCCTATATAAACACGCGTCCTCTCCCCCGAAAGCCAATCCCCCATAACCCCAGCGGAAAACCTAAAAAAATTGATACCCAACTCTTGCATCTTCGGCATCTCCAATCCAAGAAAGGGAGTCTTTTTTTCTTGCCATTTGTCATCTCTCCTCGCAGGACTATAATTCTTCTCCACCTCCACTGAAATTGAGAAGTGCAGTTACTTTGCCCAAAACAACCTTAAAACTTTCTCCATCCATCAATTGGCTGTCCACACCCGAAGAACCAACTCTCTTCCAGACGTACTTGAACATACCTTCCCTCGTCGAGCTACAAATCGAATTCATCTATATATGCACATGGAGCCTTTCCCCACCCCCCTTCCAGTGCCGTACGCATTCACCGGCACTGGCGGCCCAACAAACTGCACCACAAGTCCGTGGATGGACTGCAGAATATGGAGCAGGCTACCCCAGAGACTGATCGATCGTATCATTGCCTGCCTTCCACCGCCGGCCTTCTTTCGGGCACGAGCAGTCTGCAAGAGGTGGTATGGCCTGATATTCTCCAACGCCTTCCTAGAATTATACCTCCAAGCGTCTCCCCGCCACCACTGTTTCATCTTCTTCAAGCAACGAAGCCTCAAATCCCACATCTACAGGAACAACACCACTTCCAGCACGAATGGCGCGGAGAGAGCAAACCACGAAGGTTACCTTTTCGACCCCGATAACTTAAAATGGTACCGCCTTTCGTTTCCCTTGATCCCGCCTGGATTTGCCCCGGCCACGTCTTCGGGCGGACTAATCTGTTGGGTCTCCGAAGATGCTGGTTCCAAGAGTATTCTCCTGTGCAACCCACTCGTTGGTTCTTTAATTCAGCTGCCGTCAACCCTAAGGCCGAGGCTGTGTCCTTCAATAGGCTTAAGCATCACCGACTCTTCCATAGACCTGGCTTTCGCGGGAGATGACCTCATATCCCCATACGCAGTCAAGAATCTGACTTCGGAGAGCTTCCACATCGACGGGGGCGGATTCTACTCCATATGGGGCACGACGGCTTCTCTCCCGAGGCTATGCAGCCTGGAATCGGGGCGAATGGTCCACGTGGAAGGGAGATTCTACTGCATGAACTACAGTCCTTTCAGCGTCTTGTCATACGACACATCGACGAACCAGTGGTGCAAGATTCAAGCCCCGATGCGCCGCTTTCTGCGGTCGCCAAGCTTGGTCGAGAGCCGGGGAAGGCTCGTCCTAGTGGCGGCGGTGGAGAAGAGCAAGCTTAACATTCCCAAGAGCCTGAGGATGTGGACGCTGCAGGACTGCGGGAGTACGTGGGTTGAGATCGAGAGGATGCCGCACCAACTCTACAATCAGCTGGCAGAGGTCGAGGGGGGCCGTGGATTCAACTGCGTTGCGCAGGGGGGGATGGTGGTGATACTGATAGAGGGGTCGGATAAAGCGTTGCTGTTCGATTTCGAAGAGAAGCGGTGGGTTTGGATTCCGCCGTGCCCCTACGTGAACGCTGGTGGGAGCGGCGATGAGTTGCATGGGTTTGCGTATGGACCAAGGCTTGCCACACCAATTACTGCTCTACTCGAACAGCTTACCCTTCCCTTCAACTCGTTCAGTGCCTAGCTAGCCTAACTAACTAATTACCTTTTAATTAACCTACAATAAGAACTTTGTTTGTATAGGTACTTTGGCTGGCTTGTGATTTTCCTTGGGACTTGCTTGTACCTGACTGCCTATGATATTTTGAACCCCTTTCATTACCAGCATTTTTAAAAATATTCTGTTGCAACTTATTGTCTTTCCGTAGGTTGGTCTCCCTTGCATGATACAATGCTTTGGTCCAGACTAATCCTGTTTGTTGGTTCTCAGGTCTTTGATTCAGTCGTGTGCACACAAACACAGAGATCAAATAATAAGATATAATCACACGATGATTGACTATAAAACAGGTAGGGGTCAATAATCTCTTATCTCGATTCTGCCTCCCAAGGTTAACTATAACAGTGCCAACAGTTCCTAACAAGAATCAACACCAACAAGCACAATAAATAAGAACCTCGGCAATACGAGCACAAACTTTACACGCTATTCTCAATATATAATTAACTCAATCTCACAAATATTAGGCAAGAAATATCCATTAAACAATATAAATTACTTTCACTGTTGCGCACTAATTAACTCGAACAAGGATTGGTAATGAAGCAGAAAAGAAAAGAAGACGATACAACCAACAGATGAATCGCCATATGTTGCTTTGCCAAAAGGACTCTCCTCACTCAGATAAACACCACCACTTTAAGATTCAACGTCCAGTACAGGTCAACGCTCCAGCTCCTTAATTCTTCAGAAGCGGAACACTTAATTTACCCCTTCTGTACACATGTACCCATTTGGCTAGTATACTATTCCACTAATAATCCCCCCCGCGGCATCATTTAACTCTAACCACCAGGATCAGGTGGACGTCCCTCTTGAATATTGACCTCAGCTCCTCATTAGCTTCGACACCTATCCTCCTGCACACACAGATAACTGCATATGGATCCTATCAACTGAAACAAACCAAAAACCAGACGGTAGATAGAATTTTGCCAGTTTAACAGATTGGTCAACAGAGCTGGATAGTAACTATATAAAATCAAGGCTATCTTACAGCTTATATGGCAAAATTTCATGACATGATATCAGCCCACAAGTAGAAACAATAAAAGCAATAGGTACTACGTTTGCTCGTTCTCAAATTCAAGAGAAGTAGACTTGTAGATAGATAAATGTCAAAGAGAAGATAACACGCATACTGACCCTATTTTGGAGCCCTTCTTCCCCACCAAAATTTTGCGTTGGCTAATCTTGTGAGTGATGAAATGTTGCTCAATTCTGAGAGAACCGTCTCTTAACTGCTTCCAACCAATCAAGCGATGTTCAATGCCGTATGGAATTTCCTAGATTAAATAAAATCAATCAACTCAACAAAAATCCATCCAGGCTCAATCTCCATCTTATAAATATTAAATTGTGAAAGCCAAAGATTACCTGATGCACATAATCTAACAATCTCTCTCTTACAACTTCTAGTGATATGTTCTTCATTACTTCTTCACTCATGGAAAAAGGATC
The DNA here is from genome assembly GCA_019155195.1 of Avicennia marina. Taxonomy (NCBI): domain Eukaryota; kingdom Viridiplantae; phylum Streptophyta; class Magnoliopsida; order Lamiales; family Acanthaceae; genus Avicennia; species Avicennia marina. The sequence goes on from CM032754.1 coordinate 22,450,057, forward strand.
TTCATCCCATGGTCTTCTTACCGCCTAAGCAGAAAGAGCAGAAAAAGCAGCTGTAAACCCTCAACTAGTGCCATTTCACCACATTATGCATGGTTAAAATCAATTTGTTGCAAGTTAGTAACTTATATGGAAGCATGTGCACCCCAACAGTTCAATACTTTTAAATTTTAAAAAAGAGAGTGAAGAGAGAACAATTAAGCACAAGATAAAAGTCATTTGGCCCGATTGCCCACACATATGGACAAATACCTAGAGGGCTAAATCATATTATATTCTCTTAATTTAATATATTTTCCGAGAGCCAAAAGCATAACGATATCGAAAGATGATACATGATGCAAGAAAAAGGAGATGTTGGCCATAATCCATCGCTTGCGAGTGTGGCGACATTACATGTTAGGCACCAGGTTCATTTACATGAATAACATTGCTACTAGTTACTTTCAAAAGAAATTGTCCCCAAGTAGACCAGGTGGCAAAGCTTGCTAGACGAATTGAATAATGAGATGGAATACAAGCTTGGCAAGGCTAAGACAGTTGTCAACCCCTTAAGTCGAAAGCCAGAGTTACCAACCGACAAGGGGAAGACTCAACAATTATGGATAGAGAACAGCTTGCACCACACTAAGGGACAGCGCTGAGATGTGCCCAAGCAGGAAAATTTAATGCAAAACTAGATCAAAGAATGTCAAGACATTAAATGGATTGGGCACTGGGGCCAACGTAGGATAATGGCGCTGGTAGAGACCCATTACTTTCGGCCACAAATTAGGGACAATGTGGAGTAATAGATGAGGACATATCTCACTTGCGAACGAGATAAAGGGGAAAACAAGAAACCAATGAAGTTGCTTGAGCATTTTCCAGTTGCCAAGTACCTATGAGCCTTGGTCACACTTGAATTCACTAGTGTCCTACCAAAGTTTAAGATCAAGTGTTTGTGAAACTGTTACTCAATAATGAAAAGCATTTCATAACATTCACAAGGGATTTATAAGTATGAGAGTCCATTTTTGGTGATTGCTAAGGTCAATAAGGTATCCAACCAACAAGATTCCCCAAACACTTTGAAGATTCATCTGATCTTCCCTGTAAGTATTTTATGCCTTATCACAAACAAAAGGAAGACCTAAGCTGTGGACAGTCACATTTTGCACCTCCCATGGCAACCAAGTCTTATGAAAAGGAGATTGAAAAGGTGCTTACTTCAAGGATCATGAGGAAACCAGGGGTACCACCAAGTACCCAACAATTGATCAAGTAGTAGGGGCTACATGTGTCCAAGACGACATGGAAACCAAAGAAGATTTGTAGCTGTTCCAAGACTAAATTAAGGCATAAAAGGCAATGAATGTGCTATCAACATAGGTGGACGATGTCAAGCCCTGCGACTTCTAAAATCCAACAGGTCCATTTTTGCATGCAAGCAGGAGTTGGAGATTAACAAAAAATTTGCTTGTACACATTGTACTTGAGTTTATAGTAGTTGTTAGAATAATGTAGAACGTTGTAGTAGAGACTAAAAATTATGTAGAAATATTCCAAAACAACCCGAAACTCTTGCTAGAATGTTCCATGACATAGAATACTCTAAAATATTATTTTATACCATTGGATCAAATTGATCACCACTATCCATTAAGAAAAGATGGGTAGTATAAATAGGTATAAAATTTCATTTGAACCCATCCAGTAATCAAGTGATTGAATTACAAAATAAAGCATTCTTGCACGCAGCATCATGTGTTCTCTTATCTTCCTTACCATCTTCCTAAGTTCTCGTCTTAATCTTCACACACTTGCACTTTTCAATTCAAGGAAGTGAAACAGGCTGACTTAGCTGACCATAGGACACAATAAAAGGGACTAAGTACCCCATAACTAAGCTTGTTGAAGGAATAAGATAGTGACACCAAACCTAATCCACTAGGCATTAATTTAAATATATCAATTCTATCTATTTAAAACCCACTCCAAGCCATCAGTTTACTCATATTAAATCTGTTCTTAGCATGAATATTCTCCTTGGAAACACAACTCCTGCAGAAATCAATGCATATTTTTTTCTTGTCAACTCAAGGACTTTGTGAGCCTACTAATGCTCTGAATGCAACCATAGGACCAGGATTTCATCAAGATTATAAGCCTGTTATCTGTGCCTCTACAATGATTGCCACACAAAATAAATTAAGGTTATGATGGCAGTAACCCAACAGTGATTCTAGTTTCATGGTTGCATCACAGTGGTTCCCCTTGGCACAGTGGCACATTATTGAATGCTGCATCAAATGCAAGTGCACAAGGAAAATGATTAACGGTTTGGCCTGTATTTATGTAGGAGGGAAAACAGCAAGGGAAATGATGACAGCAATGGTCTTTCATCACAATTGAAAATTGAAACAATGTCGAGGAAAGCTAAAAAGGAAATTAAATTTGAACATTCCATTAGATGATAAGGTCAATAAAGAGGCGAACAAGAGTATTTGGACGGAACCAAGGTAGGGAAAACACTAGAACAAAACAAAAGTATGATATGCCTACTTTGATACCATGTTAAGATCGAGGACTACATTTTGTTGTTTAATTATATGGAATCAGGATTTCCAGCTCAATATATATTCATGAAGCAAACATCGTATTAAATAAACCTAATAAATACCTAGAAAACCTTACGCAAGACTACATATTTAACATGCATAAATTGTCTAAAAATGCTATATCATAAGTTCAAAACAAGTATGTGATAGGAATATGACTTTAGTAGCAAGTTATAGACATTGCTCTTGATATGCTCTCAATCAACTGCATTTCTAAGCCTCAAATCTCAATTTATCATTCGGCTCCATAATACGAATGCTTCCAATCTTTAACTTGGTAGTAGAATTAGGAGGCATAAGGCCAAATAGCAAATGCTTGTTTGGACAAGCCAAATATGAAAAAGAGGCACTTGCTAGGATGAGTTCTAATTGAGGGTAAGTAAGGCCCAATTTGAAGGAAAGAAACAAGGCCCAATGAAATATCCAAAGATAGAAAAAAATGAGACAAGTGAGTTGAATATAAGTGGAAGCGACCCATAAATCAAGGTTATATTTGCTTTTTTTTCAAACTTTATACTACCAAACATGATATTCAACAAAATTTTCATCCACATTTAGACTTAAATTTTTCTTACATGTATAACTAATTATTTTTCAATTATTACACCTATTCACAATCAAATCAATACCTATATATACACACTTGCGCTCACATTTTACATATATTTATACCTAAAAAACTAATCATTATTTCTATTTATTATTATCACATCATTAAACACTATTATATAATTTATTCATAAACCCACAAATTCAAATAAACCATACTATTCATCCCATCTAAACCTTTATTCCAAGCATAATACCCATCCCAACACAATTGCCACCAAATATTATCTCCCATCAAAACCTTCTTCCCAAAAATACCCTAAGTGTCTTAAAGTATTAAGTTAATATAAAATGTCTATCCCATGAATAGACATGCTCCACGGACCTAATAAATGCAACCAAAACTTTACATACATGAAATAAAAGCAAGAAAACAAAGTAAAGAAGAGTTGTGTAGTCGAAATTAAAAGGAAAATAACCTTGAGACAAAAAGCATGTTATTACTCAAACAAAATTAAGACAAAGCACATAACAGTAAACAAAAATAAGGCAGAGCACAAACCAACTTCCATGTTGTCCATACGATGGTATCACAAACAGTAAGATGTCATTAAAAAAAAAAAAGCAAAATTGCCAGCTTATCTTACAGGGAGGTGTCACCTTTTAAAATTTACCTGCTCCACTAAATACTGGGTAAGATCTTTTACTCCAGCACCATTTAGTCCTGAAATCATGAAGTACCTATAAGATAGTTAAACAGATATTAAGCACCAGAGCAAAATAAATAATTAACAAGGATTGGGTGGACAAGAACGTACTTTTCATATCCCAGTAGGTCTTTGAATTCCTCAACAACCTTTAACAGATCATTCTTTTTTGTGACCAAGTCAACCTTATTCATGCATAGCACACGACTCTGATTTGTGTTGCTTTTTGAGCCCATTCTTTCGATCAATCTCACCACTCGTGAATCAGGTCTAAACTCATGAAAATTCAAGATGAGAAGTCACTAAAATCTTATTTCTTTTCAGAAGTCCAATAATTTTCTAAAGCAGACTGCTGCAAAAAGCAAAAAGCAAAAACCTGCGAATTACACCACACATGCATCTAATTTCAGCCTGTGGATACAATAACATAATTGCTTTGACCTCTATTTATCATTTGAACAGCAAATCAACAGATTCATGTATTAGAAAAGTACTTGAATGTTAATGATACCTTCACTAAATTGTACAACAGTAAGGAGAATCCACAGAATGGTTTTTATTTTTTTTAATAGGGCTTAAGTATACACAAATATCAATGCTTGGTATGCATTATAAGACCAAAAGTTCTGTACGATTATATCAATGCCCTGTTGCCTAGTATCCATTTTAGTGTATATTAGGAATATAATGAATGAAATGTCTAACTACAGGAAAATCTGACATAAGATGCTGTGAATATCACGTGTGAATATGGCGCAGGATGAAAAAGGCAATATTTAATTTACAGAAAGGAAACTGTTACCTGGTAAGATGTCTATGGACATCAAATATAACTATCAGCACATCATATAAGTTAACAGAACTCCAGGCACTTTCACTGCGAACTTTTATATCATTGTAAGGAAATCCACTTTTCTTTAACATAAGTCCTGGCGTATCAAAGAAACACTGCACCAAAATTATAGTTAGTCAAAGATCTTCAATATGCAAAGACATAAAGAAAATTTTTCACATGAATGCAAAATATGCATGTGATCCTTCACATCAAATGAGGTGTGTTCTTCACATCAGGTAACATATGCACAATGCTGTATTGCTGAGGCATCAGCTGCTAACTCCACCAAAACGACCCTTCCCATTGTACAAACAGTGCCAAGATCTCCCAAGTGCACAAGAGTCCCTCAATCCCAGCAGCAAGTGCATAGCACACTCTTACTGGTTGCTAGACCTCAAAACCTCCAGCCCTCTCGCTTGGAGCACAACAATTAGGTTTGAAGATTTGGGTGCCAGAGAGTCGTCTGAGCTTGCTCAAAATATGAGGTTCAGGACGGGAAAATAAATGAACGGATGCTTCTTATCATTCTAAATTCTAAAATCATATGATATAAAGCTCTGGATAAAAATTGCAAAACCATGCAAAAGCTAAAGTATGGAAAAATTAATTTGCTCCAAAAGATTACGATGATAGAATGTCAAAAGTACTTGATGAACAAGAATATCTTCAGCCAGCTTAAATATTTTTGAAGCAGGAAGTAATCATAGATTGGGGAAAAAAACATACAATTTGTGTATCTCCTTTAGTCAAAACTCCCAACACTTCGTGAGTGGTGGTATTTATCTTCCGTGAAACAGCCGAAACTTTCGTACCAACCTAAAACCGAAAAAGGAGAAAAAATTGGCAAATTCAGAATGGATCTATGTACACACACACACACACACACATATATATATAATATTGTATAGTACCATATGAGTCCATCTTCAGGAACACAATTAAGTCCAACAATAGAAGACCAATCAAACCAAGAGAAAATAAGTACAACTTCCGAAACGTGATTAACACACAATAAGCCAAATACAGGTTCGTAACTGAATCAGCCCACAACCAAAAACCCAAATGCCAAATCTTGTGTTTCTAAACTAAACAGGAAACAAGAATAAAAAAAATGGAAGGGGAAAAAACGAACATGCCATGTAATTAGTGAGAGCGGACTTTCCAGCATTGGGAGCCCCAATAATACCGACAGACAAAGATTTCTGATTCTCCTCCGTCACCTCTCCCTCTTCCGCATCCTCTTTCTCATCTTCATCCAACGGAGACTCCAGCAGCGGCTTGGCGAGTGTGGCAGCTTTCGCCTTCTTTTCCTCTTCCCTCTTTAAAATTTTGAAACGCGAAATATCTTCCCCAAACACCGTGGTTTTCACTCTGTCCCTGTACTTTTCCTCCCACGTTGGCTTTTGATTAATAGCGTCACGATTATTTCCGCCGTCGGAATTGAGATTTAGATCACCAAAATGAGAGCTATCGAATACAGCGTCCTCAGGGGAGTGGTATTCTTCGGAGTTCGGTGGCGAAGGGTCATCGTGTTGAGGCTGGGCAGAGTAGAAGCGGCGTAAAAGGGCAGAACCTGTGAGAGAGCTGGGGGATGGAGCCGAGGTGATTGAGGTCAGCGTTCTGAGGGCCCTTGTTGCTTTCATTTCAATCTCAACTTAGTGGCAAGATGCAAAATGTGTCCTCCTTTCTTGATGTGCACAAACCTGCATCCGCGATTAATATCTACGCGTGAAATGCAAATGTGGAGAAAGGCTGTGGAGCGGCGAGGAGATGGAGAGGGAGCGAGGGTTTAGCAGCGCTGAAAATTGAAAAACAAAATTACATACATACATATATTCTATATAATTAATATGACAGGGATTTTTTGTTTCTTAATATTAACATACACAATTATCTTTATTTTTACTTTTTAAATTTTTTCTATTATTTTTTCCTTACTTATTACTTTTTATTTATATTTTTTCTCAAATTTTTTCTCTTTTTCAAATTATTTTAAATATTTTTTATATTTTAAATTTAAATAATTTTATTTTTATTATATAAAATATAATCACTTTGTTATTGTAAATAAATTTGTGCATCGCGTATATATACACAGTCAATACAATCGAAGAGAATTTTTGGTTCGTATCCACAAGAATAATGAAGATGTTGACAATTGTTGAAATTAACGCTCTGGATCTAAAATTTTGGAGAGCCAAAAACATGTCAAAAGAATTCTAAAATTACAAATGGTTCAAAATATTCAATGAGCAAATAAGAATAAACAAAGGAAACGAAATTTAATAAAAATTTAAAACTTGAATATTTTATTCTTTAAGATTAATAATAAAGGAATGATAAAAATAATTGGCATGCAAATTTTTTTAAGAATGAAAGAATTTTTCTTCAAAATTCTAAAACCAATAATAAAATATAAGTTATGTTTGTTTTCATTTTTAAACTAATATTTTTTAAATTTTTTTATTCATTATATTTTTACACAATTTTTAAAAAAAAAAAACGACAACTAAAAACACACTAAAAATTAAAAAGCCATAATTGCATGATTGTGGGGTATTGATGGATATCTTTTTCGAAAGAACTTAACAAATAAGAAGAAAAAAAGAAAGAGCAAAAATATAAACTTTTGGGGGTCAAGGTGAAAATAAGAGAAATGTACTGCTCGAAGCTTGGAAGAAAAGCCAGCTTACCAGAACATATATTATACCGCTGCTGCTGCGGCGAAATCCCAAGCGCATGGTTCTCATCGTCTTCCTTTCGTACCCAAGTATTTAGTTTTCCTTTCTTTGCTTTTCCCGGGTCCATATTTGTATCTTCTGTCAGGTTCATTCTCTCGTTTCTCATCCTGCTTACATAATCGGTTGTCCCTTTTCTTTCTCTGTATTTTTTTTTTTAAAGTCCAATTATCCGTTAATATATCACTGAGTTACGCTAAAAGTACAAATTAACGGAATTTGTTTGTTATTGTTGGATTTTTTTTCTTGCTGGAAAATCTGTTATTTTGAAACCCGGGCAGATAAATGCAAATAGTGCTGAAGTAAAAACATGAATTGACAAAGTTCAGAAATGAAGTTCAATTTTTAACTTGGAACTTTTGCCGTAGCTTCTTCCATCTTGTTATGTTTCTCTTGGTAACTTTGGTTAAATATGAGTGGACCTATCGACTATGGATAATCATACCAAAGGAAAAAGTAGGCATTTATGTTACGAATGAGGCTGCTGCAAGATTATTTCGTCTGAAAAGATGGAACATATTTGTTGGGAACAACTTGTTCCAGCAAATAGCGAATATAGTGGTGTTAACCTTAGCAGTTTTGCTCTATCTATTTTTCCATCTGCCTCAAGTAAATTCAACGATGACTTGTCTATTTTTTTGCCCTTCCATCTTATCATGTATTCTGTTTAGACTCGGCATACGCATGTTGTCGTCATACTATACCAGTTATATGCTAAGTTGGTTTGTGCTGTAATCTCACAATGCTTTTCCGTGTGGAAGAAAACATGTCTCGGATGTATGACAGCCGTACAACGATCTTCTACCCAGAGGGTCGGCTTTACCAAGTTGAGTTCGCAATGGAGGCAATCGGCAACGCTGGGAGTGCTATAGGCATATTGTCCAGAGATGGGGTTGTGCTCGTTGGTGAGAAGAAAGTGAGCTTCAAAGCTTCTACACACCTCTGCTTCCACCGAGAAAACGTACAAGATCGATGACCATATTGCGTGTGCTGTGGCTGGAACTATGTCCGATGCCAACATCCTTATTAACACGGCAAGAGTCCAAGCCCGGCGCTATACGCATGCTTACCAAGAACCAGTGCCAGTTGAACAGCTAGTTCAGTCCTTGTGTGACACCAAGCAAGCGTACACTCAATTTGGTGGACTGCGACCATTTGGTGTTTCTTTTCTTTTCGCGGGACGGGATAAAAACTATGACTTTCAGCTCTATATATGAGTGACTCCCAGTGGAAATTACAGTGGTTGGAAGGCAGCAGCTATCGGAGCAAATAATCAGGCCGCTCAATCAATGCTTAAGCAAGACTACAAGGATGATATCGCACGGGACGAGGCTGTAAAGCTTGCTCTGAAGGTGCTTAGTAAGACAATGGACAGCACGAGTCTCAGTTCAGAGAAGCTTGAATTGGCTGAGGTATTCGTTCTGATGAAAAGGTTATGCACCAAGTTTGCTCGCCTGAGACCTTGACTAAGCTATTGCTCAAGTCTGGAGTTACTCCGCCTGCTGCAGAGGCTTCTTTAGCGGGCCCAACTTAGGGTCTAAACTTGTTTACTGCGTGTTTATAATGTTGGGATGCTCTCACTGGCTATGCTGTACAGCGTAATTGGCCATTTACACGGCTGCTTTCCTTCTTATGTTCACATACATTATGTTTGATTCTAGAAAAATTAAAGAAATTCAAAACCTACGCTTGAAGGGAGTTTTGGTGATAAATACCGTTTGGTGAGGATTGTAATGGGATAAACAATATGTTTTTTTATAAAAAAATTGATAAGATAAATAATATTTATTTTTAAATATATAAAATATATAATAATGATAAAATAATGTATATATGTGTGTGTATATTAATTTAATTGCGAATAAATATAATAATAAAAAATAATTAATTAATTATATATATATAAAAAAAGAGAATTTAAATTTGAATTTAATTAAAAATTTTGTAAAATAGGATGTGGATTGAAGATGTTCTTCCAAACATAGCAACAGCTTTATATGATGTTTAATTCTAATGATTTCCATCCAAGAATAGAAAATATTAAAAAGAAGAAATAAAAGTAAATACAATCAAGTTACTTTTTGTTACTTTTAATAATAAACAACGAAGAAATAGATTTTAAAAAAAAAATAGAAGTACCGGTAGTTTTGAAAATGAAAAAAGAATCAAATTAGTATAAGGAAAATTTCCTTATACTGTAATTTCTTTCAACGTTTTCACACAACCAATCAGTCGAAAATATTTTTCCCCACTCTTTCTTTTCACAATCTTACAACCAAAAACAGTGATGAAATTCAGTTCAAAACATTAATATGCATTCTTTTTGTTAAGTAGTACTGGCTTTCCCACAAACAGCAACTCGATGTCCGAGTAAAGATTTTACCTCGTTCACTGAAATGGAGAGAGACTTGGTCAAAATGAGAAACGCCGGAAAGGAAAGGCCATCGGCCATCCAGTCACAAAAACATTTGTCCATTTTATGAAAAACGCTGCCAGTTGTCCATGGGAAAAATATGAAGCAATGCGTTCGCGAGTTAATGGAAAGGAGACAAGTCGGGAGTTAGCCTGTTACTCAGAAGAAAGCCAATCTTGTACGGCCACCAAGTTGGGTAGCACAGTAGCACCAGATTTCCTCCACGTCTCGGCATCAGGTGTTTTAAACCTGTCTAACAATAAGGCATGCATCCCCACGCTCTTTGCGGGCAAATAGTCCTTACGCATGCTGTCCCCAATATGAAGAGCTTCTTCGGGTGCTATGTTCCCCGCCCTCTCCAACGCTATCTTATACATTTTTGGGTCTGGCTTCTCTACACCTACGATGCCCGAGAATACACCAAAGTCCCACTCTGATCCCTGAATAAATTCAACATTTTGCATTACCGGACTGTTTGAATATATATATATATATATATATATATATTATATTTAGTGAAGGAGAGAACAGGAAAATTTCACCTGATGTAAACCTAGTGCTGGAAGGATCACATCCTGATACCTGTACTCTGCATTGCTCACAATTCCAACAGTCACTCCCTTTTCACGGAGCCATTTCAAGAACGGCTGTGAATCTGGAAAGACCGTGTATGGTGCAGAGGAACCAAAGGTAGCATATATGCGTTTGAAAATTTTCTCAAATGTTTCTTCATCATAATCATATCCTGCCTGCAAACGGATCAACATTAGAAAAAGGAGTTGGTAAAAATCCAACAGTCGTGTGTGTATACATTAACACAGTTTCTTATTAAACGTTTATGATGTAGGCATGACAATGAAATGCAAGGAAAGATGGTGATAAGCCAATCTCTCTTACCCGAACAAAAGAATCCCTAACGACCGTCTTCCACCAAACAATATTGGGTATCTTCTCTGCAAACCCAAAACATGGATGTTTCCTTGCCATCTCTGTATAAGCAAGTTTGAAACCTTCATGCATTCGCTTATAGTCAGGACATGGGAGTCCAATTGACTTTGCTGCCATGCAATAGTAATCACCAAGCTCCCCTTTATAAGCAATTAGTGTACCAGTAACATCAACCGTTATTAATCGCAACTTTGTCAGCATGGACATGTTGAAGAAACTGAAGTAGAATGCAGGAGACAGGGATCAGTAACTGTACACAAAGAGACACGAAGTATTAAGCTACTTTGGTGAAGCCAAAATCCCCACATTCAGCTAGTGCATCAGTTTGAATAAAGGATGATCCTGAGAATGATATATTTCCAAGCCATCCAAAGCATATTTTACATAACTGATACGAACAACTCTTACTTTGTGCATAAGGAAATAAATGGTTTACAAGTAAAAGGGATCTCTAACAGTAACTTTCAAAAATACAATAATTCAAAAATGATCTTTTCTCTTATAAACACCAAATGTTCAAAATACAATTATTATATCAATTCAAAATCAAATAATTACCTATGTACACACACACACACACATATTATCCTAGCTAAGCATTATTAATACTAATTACTATAACATAAACACAGAAATAGTCAAATCAAACACACACAATTATTATTTTTACACTAGTTGTACACTTTTCACATCCAAAATACACCATTTTAGCCTCATAAAGCATGGCAATCAAACATAATATTTGTTAATGAATAATCAGCCCTTTTATTGTGAGGAAGAAATCAAGTAGCCCATACATTACTATTATTCAGCATCAAAATGTTAGGGACAGTCCAGATTCTACAACAGCAGAGTTTAAGGGAGAATCCCCAAAATTGTGATTGACCAGAGTAAATAATACAACTCAACATCTATATCACAAAATTGTGACAAAATCAACATCAAAACTCAACAAAGCAGAATATAAAAGATTGGACTGCAAGCAAAATGTAATGAAAGGATAATAAATACTTTGGTGTTGCTAATATATGGGTAGATTTAAATCTTGTAATCTGAAGGTCGTCACTGAATGGCAGCCTCTGCCAGAAACTATAGGACGTATTGCTAACAAAACCTAGGCTGGAAAATTTAGCATAGTTATAAATACATGAGTGCCAAATAAATCAAGAGAAAGAGTAGTTAATTACTAACTAAGACCATCCATGCATGCGTATGTAATCAACCACACAAGTTCCAAGACAAAAACCGGACAGCCACAAAACAGTGTGAATGCACATTACATAAGCAGTATTTAGAACATCTGTATAACCAAAAAATAAGTGTTGTCCTGTGCAGATAGAAGCATAAAGGAAATACAGAATGGCAAAAATTATGACAACGTTGTTATTTTGATAATTGGTATCTGTGGTATCTGAAAGGCTTCGAGCATGAGGTATCAACCACAAAAGTCAACTGGATGATTTTTGAGAACGTTTACTTGCTGAGATCTCGTAGTATTTGATGAAATGTTGTCTAACATTCATAATGAATTAACCATAAGATATCGAAACCGGATCCTATTCATTTCAAGCGATTTTTTTCAAATACTGAGGCTGATGCAGGCCAACAGAAAATTCCAGCTATAGCAATTGGACAATCAATATAGGTGCGAAAAGAAAAGCGATTAAACTTCTACTCAAAAACTTTAAGCATTAAGAAAGAACTTGTATTTCCGTAACACCTGCCAGGATCCTGCCAAAAGTCCAAAACAGCATGAAAATCCCCAATTTCAATTCAATTGTCCTTGTATAATCATAAACAATTACCCGTTGAAGGAACGAAAACAATACTTCAACAAAGTCGAGCGAGAATTGACCCAGCTACACAGATGCACTGCAACGCACAAAAACTTTCAGTTGAGGAACGGTGACGTAAAATACGAGAAAGGTCAAAGCCTAGTGGGAGAAAGTGAAGGAGTTGAACAAGACAGGATTAGGGGGAAAATGAATGATTTAGACATTTACCCAGAAAATCAGAGGGGCAGAAATTAGTGCAGCTCCATTTGAATCGCGGCTTTGATCTTTTGTAAGTTTAGCTTCAGTGTGCATTGATCATAAATTGGGAAGCATTATTGATTTAAAAACCTCGCTTCAGGATCTTCCTGCCCACGCATTCTCGATCCTGACGCCGCTACTTCAACTTCCTGTTTGTTTATACGAGAATCATCAGTGCTACAGCTAATAAATATTAATATAAAAGCATTTCTGAATTTTGTTTATTTTCTCATTATGTAATTTTTATTTTTCATAAAATCAATATAAAACTATGGATGGGAAATGTTTGCGCGAATATTAACACAAAAGCAGGTCTGAAATTAGGTTTAAGTGAGTACACACTACGTAGCAATCGAATATCGGATGAGTTTGCACAAAGAATTTCGCGTGTTTATGTTTTATTGGAATTGGATTAGTTTTCTTTTTCTTTCCCGTTATTTGTTTATTTTGTGTTTTTGTGGGTGTGAAAATAGGAATGAATGCTGGTGATAAGACTTTATATTTAAATAAGTCATTTGCATAATAAAATAATAAATCATTTATTAGTGGATGCACAAAGGAGGCCAGGTGGTATTTTGAAGTCCGAATGGGGGTTATAAAACCATGGACTCACCCACTGGTTTTCTTTTTCCTTTGTGTATGGACAGTTGCGCTTCACTTCAGTGCCGTTCGATAACTGACAGAAGTTGAACTGAAGAAGAGCCCAATTTCTGATGGGCCTATCTGGACAGATTTTAGGCTGTCTATATGTGTAATTTTACATGTACAACAAGATTCTATTTTGAATGTTGTGCTAAATGCCAACTGCGCGTACAAGCGCTAGCACGAGATTTTATTTTGTGATTAGATGGAATTTACACCTTTAAAAAATTAATTTTAATGAATTGGGTGAAATTTAATTTTCTTGCAATAAATTATAGAAGATTTGTATGCTGAATAGATATAAGAGGTTGGTAGGTAAATTTATAAGAATACTGCAATACGAATAAAATATTATTAGTAAAATATATCTATAAGAATGTTGTGGTGTAATTATTAATAAAATTTAGCAATAAATATGGTCGATGCGACATGTTTATAAAGCGAAGACTAATAATAGAAGGGGATAGAGAGGAGTAATCGGATGACAAGTATAGTGTAAAAAATTTTCTGTGGAGTTTTCTAGATTACCAAATAAATGGACCAATATTTGTGAGTCGCTGACACATGTATTGTTCACTTAAGCAATTGTCCAATTACGGCCTGAATATCCCAACTCCGCTAGTAAGCAATAAAATAAATCAACGCAATTAAGAAGAGAGAAAACGTAAGCATCTGATTTATACTTTATTTAGGGAGTAAAACAAACACAATTTGAGATCGTATTTAAATGTTTAACGGATCAAAGTTTAAATGAATTGTTAGCAATCAATCTTGTGTGTTCGAGAATGCAAATCGGGTCACAGTGAAACTGTTTGAAGATATAAACTACAAAATTTGTATTATTTCCCTTCATTTTCAAGTATTTGAAATTCAACTATTGTTCCCGTTAATAATCAAATTAATACTTACATATATAAATTATACACACACTTACGCTCACATTTATGCATACTTCTACTTTAAAAACCAAATATTATCTACGCATGTTATCATCAATTATTATTAGATTATATATAAATTTATGAATTCAAATTTTTATTAATCAAAATTTTCCGAAAAGACGTACTATTCATACTCAAGAAAATCCCTGCCATTTTCTCCAGCAAAATCTCCAACCAGACAATATCCTTAGGGATTTATTCGGCGACTACTTCGCCAATAATTATATCCACTCCAAAGTCTGAGCAACGTTGTCTTTCTCAGGTGTTCGCTTCATCTTCAGTTCACAGGCCGCCCTCGCACCCATTCAGCTTGCATTAAACCAACCCCGTCCTGTTAGGATGCATGATGCACCACCTGAACCTCATAGAACTCGTGTCATTCTTCACATTGCTCCGCTTCTGATAAAACTAGATCCTCTGACCTTCCTCACGTGCTCACTGAGCATCACCTTTCGTAGTTTCTCTGCCTCACTCCACTTGCCGCTCAACACATACACGTCCGAGATTAGCGCGTAGACGCCGCCGTCATTCTCTGGCCGCACCATCCTCATCACCTTATCAATTACCTTCTCAGCCATCTCAAACTGCTTGTGCAGCTTACAGGATGACAAGAACGAACCCCAGATAACCACATTGGGTTCAAACGGCATCGTCTTGATGACCTCGCATGCTTCCCCCAACAATCCTGCCTTACCAAACAAATCAACCATACAACCATAGTGCTGAATGCTCGGCCTCAGCCCACACTGTTGAAGCATCCTAAAATATTTGCGGCCCTCGTCCACCAACCCTGCCTGCGCGCAGGCACTAAGTATTCCCGTGAAGGTCAACTCGTTGGGTTTCACACCCGCTTCTCTCATCTGCTCGAAGACCAGCAAAGCTTCTTGGCTATAGCCATGTTGTGCAGCGCCACATATCAGTGCTGTCACGGCCACCACGCTATTGCCCTTCATCATGTTGAAAATTAAGTAAGCATTCTTCAGAAGTCCGCATCTTGCGTACATGTCAACCAAACACGTACCAAGCTCCACATTCAACTCCCACTTGTTCTTGACGGCAAAGCCATGCACGGATTTTCCCAACACAAGTCCAACCGAACCCATTCGCCCGCAACCTGCTAAAATTGAACCTAACGTCAGTTGATCGGGGCATAGGCGCTCTTCATTAGCATTCCCACTGAACGTCATTCTGCGAAAAAGCGCAAACCCATCGTCCCAGAGGCGATCGCCCATATAAGCTGCGATCATCGCAGACCACGAAGCGAGGTCCCGCAGGGCCATGGTCTCGAAAACGCTGCGGGCAGCTGTGATATCCCCCTGCCGCGAATATCCAGTGATCATAATGTTCCAGGTGACAGTGTTTCGTGCGGGCATTTCGTCGAACAGGATGCATGCGTCCCTGAAGACGGTCGAGGCGTAACAACCGAGGAGAGAAGTGGCCACGTAAACATGAGCAGAGAAACCGAGTTTGAGAAGGTGGGCGTGGAGATGGCGTGTGAGGCAGATGCTGTGGGGCAAGCGCGTGCAAGATTTGAGAGCAAAGAGGATAGAGAAGGAATCAAAAGGGACAGATTGGCGTTGCATCCGGGAGTAGAGATTGAGGGCTTCGAGAGGTGCAGACGAGGAGGCTTCCCCAATGGCATAAGCCCAGGAATTGAAGTGGGCTCTGGAGGAGTTCCGTGGAGGATAATTGACGAGAAGAGCATGGGAAAGAGATAAGCTAACAGTCTCATGGGATGCTGCGAGAGAGAGAAGGCGAGTTTGGAGTTTCGTCAGCATAACGATAATAATAACATTAATAATAATGGCTTAATCCGTCTCTGACCATGGTTTTGGCTATCCAATTGATTGTCCCGCCGGAGACTGGAGACGAATATACAACAATATTTTGTCACTTATCAAATTTTATTTGTATTATATAAATATTTTGAAATGAAATTTATTTTATAATTTATTAGTTAAATAAAATTATTTACTCTATATAGCTACGTAACTTTTTTCCGTAAATGATAATAAAATGCAATTTCAATAATCAAAGTAAATTATTAAGATTAAAACTATGCCAAAATATATATATATATTATATTTTCCAAAATTGTAATAATAAAAATAAATCATCAAAAACAAAATTTATATTAAACAATTGATATAAAATATGAGATGGGAAAATAAGGATAAGAAAGTAAAGACCAAACATCAAAAGGAGAAAATTGTAAAAAAGTAAAAATATATAAAAATAAAAATAAATATATTTAAGTAAATTAACCTTGGACCCCTGGTAATTGCTATCCATTATTTACACTTTTTTTATATAATATATAAATAAATTAAATAGATAATAACTATTAATAAAAGAAAGACAAACTCAAATGATATTTTGTATAAATCAATAAATAATAAATTATATTATTTTTAAAACAAGCAATAAAGAAAAGGTTGAAAATTAAATTAAAATTATGAGAAAATTATTAAAATAAAATTATAAAAACTTAAAATTAAATAACATTCGATATTTGTGCATGTAAATAAAATGATAATTTTTTAATATAAAACTTTCATTATTTGTAAAATTCCAAAAATAATAAAAAGTAAATTTGAAAAAAAATTGAAATTAAGAGGAACGGGTTAAACAAATAAAATTAAGCGAGTAGAATGAAACTATATCTATAATAAAATGTAATTTGGTAATTATTTGCTGTGGTGTTAATCATTCATATATGGTACAGGTACGGCGTAAGGCTTCCAAAAGGTCATTAAAATTACTTAAATTAAACTGTAAGACGAACAATAATTTGTTATTAATAGATCTTTTGGCACATGTAGAAATATTTATAAATTACTAAGAAATTTTGACACCCAAATGCTTACGCATATAAAATTAAAAATATAATTTATTATACATACACACACATAAAACCATGTTTTCATTGTATAAATATTTTAAATAATGCGCATGAGTCTTTTTTATAATTTACCATATAATAAGAAATATTTATTTTCAATAAAATAAAATTTTATAATTTTATTAATTAATATAAAATATAAATGGTCAGGTTTAAAATGTATCAAAAGTTAATACAAAAGGAGAGGAAATTTAAAGAAAAATATATAACAGAAATTAAAATAAGAAAAAATACAAAAGAAAGGGATGAGAAAGTAAAAATAAATAAATAAAAGAAAGACATTTTAGTTTTTCTACTTAAAGTACTAAAAGTATCTATTATTGGGATTTCACCTATAGTAGATAGAGTGGGGGATTATTGAAAGGGCATTTTAAGGAGTACCCTGACTGACCAGAGTAAGTTACTCTAGATGTCCCTCCCATAACAAATCGTATAGATTAAAAATATGAGAAAATAAAATAAATAAATAAATAAAAGAAATACATTTTAGGCAACCTAATATTATAATAGTATTAAGTTAATAAATATTATATTAACAAAATAATAAAGATGATGATGATAATAATAAATAAACACAACAATAGTGATATAATAATAATTGCGATGATAATAATAAATATTAAAATAATTCAAATACTAACACTAATATATACCAATAACAATGATTAGTTTATAAGTCTAATATTATTATAATAAAATAATATTCATATTACCAATGATAATATAATTGTTAATCACCACTAATATATGTACAAAAATGGTATAACCACCTATAATGTTAATTACACTTTTCAATAAATAACAATTTATCGTATCATTATAATCATTACTTATCATTTAAACAGTATCCATTCACACAATTCATTCTTTTCTCAACCTCATTTCTTTCAAAAACAAAAATTTTATCATTTTTTCTCAAGAAAAAATTTTCTCTTGAACAAAGTTTATATCCAATTGCAAACTTTTTTTTAATTAGATGAAGTTTATATCCAATTGCAAACTTTTTTTTAATTAGATGGAAATTATAATTTAGTGAAGGAAAATCTATTTTCTTTTTCCACTTTAACTCTTATTCTTTTTCTAAAAATTTTATCAATTCTATTTTTTTCATTTATTTCATCATTATTTTTTTTCAATTTATAAAAAATTTCAATTTTGAGTTTTTGTTTGATTTGATTTATTTTTTCTTAACACCATGCCTAGTTTTAAGATTTTCCAAAGGAAACAAATGTTAGAGAAAAGAAAAAGAAAATTGAAAAATTTTGAAAATCTCAAAAGTTGTTTGGTTGAATGATTTTCACTAACAAAAGAAAATAATTAAAAAGAGAAAAAAATAAGATAAAAACTCAAATTTTGTAATTTTTTAATTATTTAAGAAAAATAATTTGATGATACATAAGAAAATAGTAATAATAAAGGTTTTTGGAGAAGAATAGATGTTCAAAATACTTTTCTTTTCATTTTTCTCGTTAGTTTGTTAAAAAAATTGATTCCTCTTCATTTAAATTACATTTTCATACCATTTTCCTTATCAATCAAATAATTAAAATTATTTTCTCTACTATTTTCCTGTTTTTCCCTCCTCAAATCCTTGAACCAAACATAATGTAAGCTTTTCCTTTCTTATTAAAATACTTTCAACTAAACAATATAGAATTTTAAATTTTTTTCATTTTCTTTTACTTTTTCTATCATTTTTTTTCACTCTAAATTTCTAAAACCTAACGTGTTCTAACACCATGTTTAGTTCTCCAAATTTAGAGAGAAAAAAGAAAAGAAAAATGTTTAAAAAATGATTTTTATTGTTTAATTAAAAAGAAAATCATATAGAAAAGAAAATTATAAGGAAATTGTAATTTAAAGAAGAAAAATTCATTTTTTCACAAAACAATAAGGAAAGTGGAAAGAAAATTATTTTAACTCTTATTATTCATCCCAAAATTTCACTAATGTTATTTTTTCATCAGTTTTTCTCAAATTATAAAAAATATCAAATTAAAATTTTTGTTTGATTTTATTTATTATTAAAATCTTTTAAACCAAACAATATTTAAAAGTTAAAATTTATTTCATTTTCTTTTACTCTCCCTAGCATTTTCCTTTTCACTTTAATTTTGTAAAATCAAATATCGTCTAAACGACCAGAATTAGTTAAATTCAGATGAGTCTCTTACAATAAATAGTATAGATTATAAATTATATTAAACTAGTGAATTGGCATACTTTATGCGTGTGTCAAAAAATAAATACTTACTATATTATTAAATTTTTATTTATATCTATATAGTGTTTTCAATGTGTGTGATATATATATTCACAAATTTTGAGAAACTTAGGATAATAAATGAAACGGCGATGGCCGAGGAATATGCTACGTATAAAAACTCAAAGACCTTGATAAACATGGGAAGAGCTAGAGTTAGCGTGAGAAGTTACTATAGAGTGGAGAGAGATGATAATAAAAATTTACTCGAAAGGATAAATTTACTAAATAACCCTCCCATTAGTTAATTTATATTAAAGAGCAAGGTTATTTTTGTAAATATACCCTTCCTACTTTTATTACAAAGTATAAATTATTTTGTTATTTCTAATAATAACAAGAATATATTTTTTAAATTTTAAATATATTAAAAATTTAAAGGCTAAATGAGATTTAAAAATTATAAAAAATAAAATAAAAATACACACAAAAATGAGAGAGAGGGGGGGGGGGGGTGGAGTAGACATTATTGGAATAAGAATATTTTTAGTCGATGAATTTTATTTCGATTAAAAATTATCATTTACGCGTAACTTTAATATAAAATGATACTTGATTCGTGTAAAAATTTACTTATAGATTAATTAATCATTATAAGTATAATTATTACGCTTTTAATAATAACAATAGATTTATTAAAATTTATGAATACGAGAATATTTAAGAAAAAATTATAAAAGAATACGAATGAAGAAGCGATAAAACACAAATTTTAATACATTAAAAGATACAAGAGAAATAAATGATAAAAAAATAAAAAACTACGAGGATATGAAAGTAAATTTGTTTCTGGGAACTAAAATCATGTCCATATCCATAATATCTAATAGCATTCAGGTAAACTCAATGCCTGCAGAATAATGTATATTTATATATGCAGATATACTTGATATATGGAAAATTAGATTATATAAAGAAAGGTGCGTATATCATATTATTACAGAATTTACCTAGAACAACGGCGAAACTTTATTATAGGAATTTTCTGTCTCCAAAACAATTTAAAAATAAAAATATACATTTTAATCATTAAATTATTAATTTTTTTATCCTTCTATTTAGTACTATTATTCAATTTTGGACAAATTATTCCAAGAAAAACAAACACGACACTAAAATTGGGGTGCATTGGGTACTGGGCGAGGAGAACGGTCGAGTGTGAATTTACGAAGACAAGATATTGACATTAGGCTATGTTGAGTGCACTTGACGCCCTCTCCTCTCCTCTCCATTTGACGAATGATCGAATGAATCAAGATCTCAACTCTAAAATCAAGTCCCTTTCAAGCGGCCGTACAAGAGTTGCTTGTTCAAATTATATACAGCACTAATTAATTATATAAACTTTAATTTACCATTCAGTCAAGAAACAAAGACAGGTATTTTGGTTTTTGCGAATTAGTTAGCTGTGTATGCCCTGTATTGTATTAATGCCACTATTGTCTCTTTGAATTCTCAGTTTATCATTGTTGAATTAAGAAGACACGTTTCAATTTTAATAGACGGATAGTGTGAATATTCTCAATCAAAATTCGAAAGTCGTGACGTTTTCTTTTCTTCGGTTTTCCTCTGATTTGAATATACACAAGTACACACGCCTATAAAAATTTCCAACAATGCTGCTAATAAGCAACGTTGTCTTTACCAGTGCGACTTTATCCAGGTAGTTTGAGGAAACGATGAAACCAACTAGGTTACGTTTGGAACCCAACTTTCAAACCATGAGACAACATATCAACCTCACATAATTAAATATATTATTTAATAATATTTTTATCTAAATTTAAATTTAAAATTTTGTATTATTATATAATTAATTAATTTTTAATTATTACACATATTCACAAATAAATCAATATTTATATACCTCAAACATAAACTCCTCTCCCAAACAAAGCCATGTTGTCTGAAATGTCATTACCATTATCCAAATATTGTTGATGATGGGTAGCTATTAAGACTTGGTGTCACGTACAAATTAACTATTTTAAAATATCATGATACGTATTGCGACATAAAGGACAATTGCACTGAATTGATAATCTTGTAAACCCTTTTCGAAGACGCACATCACATGACGGGTACTTGTTTTCACACGTGTCCTTCTCAAAGAAAATGAAAAGTAGATGAGAAGAATAGATTTTTGGAACTAGAGGTTGTGTAAATGAATCTACAGGCTATCTCAATATTTATAAGATGTTCCAGAGATTATAAATTTTTTAATAAATATTTAATAATTATTTTAATAAAAAAATTTATAAATTTTAAAAATAAAATATTTATAATTTATAATCTTTTTAAACATAAATTGGTTATTGCCAAGTTATTTTTAATCATCTTATAAAAAATTTCATTTTATATATTGAAAATAAAATAAATATTCTTAAATTATATTTTATTAATAGTATTTGTATTGTTTTTATTATTATTACATTAAAAAAATTATAATCAATTATAATTATAAATTTTAATAAAATGTTATAAGATGATTTTACCAAACATTTTTTGACTTATTTTTTAAAAAGATCCATGAGATTATAACCTCCAAAAATATAAATTGTTTCATCTCATAAGTTTTTAAAAATAAATTTAGTCAAACATTCTCTAAATCAAATTGATGATTGTTACTAGTTATTCAGCAAAAATGACCACTGGAGCAGGCCTTCACTGCTTATCAACATAATTCAGACTGTAGACACTAAAATTTATGCCCAATCTAATTGCCATACATGAAAAATATTACTAAAATATCAATTAAATAAATTTTATTTATATTTTAAAAATTTAAATAAATATAATTTTTAAAATAAATAATTAATATTTTAATTGTCCAATCAAATTACATTAAATAGCAAAATCTCGTCAAAGTCACGGGAATGATGACTCTTACAAGTATAAATTTATTGGTTAAAATTCTTTGATACGTTTTAAATTACAATAGGCAGTAAAATCTTGCCTCATCAACATATTGATACAATAAAATTATTTTTTTTATAATTATAAATAGAAGTCAATTACATGAAAGACAAGAGAATTTTAGTCTCACGAAGAATTAAAATTTTCAAAGAGATCCTAAGTTAGTGAAAATTTAACAAATTTTGTTGTTTGATTAAAAAATGTGGTGTTAAGTTAGTGAATCAATGTTATTTAAAAATCCAACAAGATTCAAGAAGATCAAACTCAAATCCATTCTTAAAGAATTGTTTAAATTTTAAGTTATATTCTTAAAAGAAGAATTAGGGGTTGAATTTAGATATTGGTACAAATTTGTTTGGTTCACATTTATTTCAATTTATACAAATTAAAGTACAAGAAATTGTGGTACACAGACATCTGTGGGTTTATGGGTCCTGCCCATCTATACCAGTAACAAACAAGATTCCTAATTAATTATGTTGAATTCAAAATCCGGAATTGGTGAAGCTTTCTCTACAAAATCATCGATCCTTTCCCTAAATGCCCACATCACCATTTCATTTTCTAATTATCATACACGCTTTTCCTCTCCTTGTAATTAGCTTAATATTGTGGAGTTGAGTAACCTTCGTGCATGCATTGAACCCAGTACGAGAGGCATTATCGCACACGTTCATATATACACCTATGGAGTTTTCAACTGATTATATTTATATAATCAATCACCTCGAATTCTGAGCATCAGCTCAAGTTTGATAATTGTTTGAAAATTACTAAAATTTGAAAATAAGTTAAATATATAAATATTGTCTAAGAATGATTGAGTCGTTTGTCTTATTCGCACCGCTAATTAAGAAAAAAAATCATATAAATTAACTCCTGCGCCTTTCTTCTCTCAGTATCCCTAATGGACAACAAAAGTAAGGAAAGTCACAATTATTTAAGGTGTAAACACGGATGCATTATTACACTCACGATAGCATCTAACTTATAATGGATTAAAATGACCAGTTTACTTGTATCAACATTGTTAAAAATTTGTCCGAATCATCGTCCAGATAGTCTACTTGATACACATGTCAATGGAGAAAAGGTTAAGAGGCGTGTAGTATTTTTGATTAAATAAACAAATGATGGTGTTTTCGGTATGTAACTTTGTGCAGAGCAAATGGCTGGAGGTGACGTAAAACGGATTCCCAATTTTTTTTTCTAATTAAAAAGTGAAATTTGTAATTTAACTAAGGAATAATTTAGCCTGCGTTTCTGTACGCTTCATTAACAAGTCAAATGAAAACTTTTCTTGTCGGGTTTGCATATTAATGTTTGTGGATATATGATGTTAACCACAAGAAACAGTTTTTGTGCATGACATGATGTTGATTTAATCTGTTTTAAGTGCGACTGAATTGAAATACTAGAGAGGTAATTAATAAAGCTGAGACAAGACTTGTTCAATTAACAGAAGTAGCAAGGAGACCTGTGGACCAGCAATTATCGCCAGCCTAATTAAGTTTAAATTCCTCACTTCGTTTCTCTTGCTGCCTGTTGGTTACCTGAGCTTTAATATTATATTTACTGGTATTTGCCTTGCTATATATAATAATCATATCATTATTAATGTACCGTGCAATTTCGTGCACTTCACCAACAAATATCATTGCATGGAAGTAGCATTGCTAAACCCGGGGGAAATGTACAGCTCTTTCTTTCTTTCTTTTTCCTTTTCTTTTTGAAAAAGAAAACGAAAACAAACTAGTAGCAGCGCTCCCATGGTTATAATTAATTTTGCAGGGAAGGAAACAAATTGAAGAAACAAGGCAGCATACCCCCATATACGAACACAATATACATATACATACACACACACATATATATATGCAGGGTGGTCGCGCAGACGATCAAAGGCGGCGTCCGTGAAGTCTTGGTAGCTTGTAAGAGATGGGCCACCACTGCTGCAGCAAACAGAAAGTGAAGAGGGGACTGTGGTCTCCAGAGGAGGACGAAAGGCTCATCAGACATATCACCGCCCATGGCCATGGCTGCTGGAGTTCTGTCCCCAAATTAGCAGGTTAATTATTTTATACATATATATGCCTTGTGTATGTGCATACTGTCTTAACAAGAGAAAGAAACGAGGATGGAGATCTGCAAACGAAGTAATTAAAAAATTAATTGCTGCAGGATTACAAAGATGTGGGAAAAGTTGCAGATTGAGGTGGATAAATTATCTGAGGCCAGACCTGAAGAGGGGTTCCTTCACCGAGCAGGAGGAGCGGACAATAATCGATGTTCACAGGATTTTAGGCAACAGGTGGGCTCAAATAGCCAAGCACTTGCCCGGGAGGACCGACAATGAAGTCAAAAATTTCTGGAATTCTTGCATCAAGAAGAAGCTCCTCTCTCAGGGATTGGATCCAAACACTCACAATCTCCTCTCTTCTTCTTCTTCTTCTTCTTCTAGTCAGCTTCTCTCCAGAAAGATAACTAAGAACGACAGCACGACGCACCGGCACAGTTACGCCCCGACGACCTCCTCCCAACATATGACTTTCACAGTGACTAATGCTCCAACAAGCACGAGCTGCGACGCCCCCAACAATATTGCTGCTTCCATGGACGTTAATATTGTTAATCCACGTCCCAGCTCCGGCCATGTTACTTACTGCAATGTTCAAAACCCATCAAGTCTCATCAGCAGCACTCGCGAGCTTTCCAGGGAAACTGCGGCTTTTTCGTCTTCGCCGACGTTTGGTCTCCTGAACCACAACTGCTTTAATTGGGCTTCAGGAGTCGATGATCAGTTTCTGTTCGAGCAACAATTTTCACAACGTCCCGAGTCGCAGGAGCTTTTTTGTGAACTGGGGAAAGCCTGCAAAGTTAACCAAGATCCTGAACATCTAATCGCGGAACAAGAAGCGGGGGCCGGGAATACATTCGATGGCGGTGCTAACTTTGATTTTGAGTTTGTGGAATCTGCTTTAATGCCCCCCTCGATTTATGACTGTAGCGTGGATGAGCAACTTGCTTGGGATTTTTAGGGGGGCTCCTTCAGTTCATTCTTTTAATTGTCTACCAATTCCAGTTTTAATTATTCCGAGTGCACAAAAATAACATGGATTATCCAAATGCCCGTCCACGGTCGATTCATCTGTCTTCCCCAGTTCCCCTTGTGTACGGCATTAGGAATGCATGGAATGGAAACTGCAAACCAGTATCTAGCGGGAGGGTGTTTGGCTAAGCATATTATGTACAGCTTATAACATCGTTTAATTTATAAATTATTTTTGAAATGTATAAGTTTATATATCTTATTTTTAAAATAGGCTTGTAAAAGTATTTGGACAGTACATCTTACAAGATTTTGTTGAATCATAATTAATTATAATATTTTTAGTACAATAATAAAAAAATAAATTAAACATAATTAATATAATGTAATAGAAGGTGTTTATGCTATTTTTAGCATATAAAATAAAATAATTTATAAAATATTAGAAAATAAGGTCAAAAAATTAATTTATTTTTAATGAATTTATAAATTTTAAATATTCTATTTTGAGTGTTTACAAACTTTTTCATTAAAAATTTAAACATCTTATAAGATATTTTAAATTGATTATAAGTTCAAACATACACTCTCTTGGTTTCCATCCACCCTAAAGTTCAATTAATTTTTATTTAAAGAAATTTTGAGAATGGAACGATTGAGTTGCCAGTTCAAATTGGAACGTTGACAGCTCCCACTGGCTAAGACATTGTTGTAATTTTTTTTTATTTTTTTATTTTCCTTTCCTTCTAGGGAATCAGTTCAAGATAAAAGTTGACGTGGAAAAGACAAATTACTGTCACTGTATAGTTTGTTTTAATTTCCTCAGATCTAACTGCAACACCATTAGATTTGGTTAATAGTCGAAGGCATGAAGTTAAGGGAAGGGTGTGATCAGTAGACCTGGTAACTGAGCCTTTTGTAAATAATAATTATAATGGTTGTTTTAAAATTTTACAATTCAAAATCATACATTCAATAAATATATATATTTTTATTTTTATATAATTTTTAAAATAAAATTTTTTAAGAATATACCCTAAAATTTGAAGCCAATGCTTTGCCTGACACAGTGTGGAGGACTGTCTACCCAACAGGCACTCCTGACACAATGCTGGCCCTGCCGCAGTCCTGTGTCGAACGAGACATCACCCATTGCTGCTAGGTCTAGGGTTTTGTACATATTTGTAAATATTTTGTAATTATTTTGTATTTATTTTTAGATGTGCTTCATCGGCTTTTTAAAATCTATTGTTGTCACTTGGCTTTTTTTTGCCAAGCCTATTATAGGGGGGCAAGGTATTACTGAAGTTGAGATAAGTCATCTTGTTATCGTCGTGTGATTGCCGTGTAGCCTGTGAATTGTTAGAGTGGCCCCCTTCTCTAACCGTCGCCCATTGTAATTCGATTTATTTGTGAAATGCAAGCAAGTTTCTCTCGCACACCGTGTACATATTTACTGCTTTCTGTACATACTGTCGGAATTGTCGGGATTGTGCCCTGAGGCAGTGCACAATTGGTTTTGCGTGCGGATTCAGGCGGACGTAGTCAGTTGCTGAACGACTACTAGCCGCACGGTGCCCCTTTGTCTCTATCCTCGAAAGTAGCCCCGTGATAGTTGGTATCAGAGCACGATTTTGATTGGGAGTGAGGCGTTGGATCATGGATGCTACAACATTAGCAAATGTGCCTGAGGGCCATGAGGTGGAAGTCCCGCCACGTAAGAATCTCACGACCAAGCAGCGACTGGAAGCCTTGGAGGAGCAGGGCTCCTGAATGGTTTTTGTCACAACGAACTTGGAGGAGAAGGTTGAGAGTCTGGAGGCCGAAGTTGCCGACCTCCAAACCCAACTTGCCAAGAGTCGGGAATTATGTCAGGAGTTAGTTGAGAACCAAGGAGCTGGAACTATCGGAGAGCTCCGAAGAGAGATGGAACAGATCTCCATCCAAATTGGACTGCTCCAGCGGGCAGTTGGCAATGCCCTAGCAGTCACCCAAGACGTTGAGCCAAGAATCCGAGTCCCCGAACCGCAGCCTTATGGAGGCGCCCGAGATGCCAAGGAGATAGAGAACTTCCTTTTGACATGGAACAGTATTTCCTGGCGGCCAACATTATTGATGAGGCCAGGAAGGTCATCACCGCCACCATGTACTTGATGGGCGATGCTAAGCTATGGTGACGCACCAAATACGTTGATATCTAGGCCAACCGAGTGCGCCTGAATACGTGGGAGCGGTTGCAAGATGCTATTCGGGAACAGTTCTTCCCAGAGAATGTAGAATACAATGCCAGGAGGGCATTGCGAGAATTGAGGCAGTCAGGGAGTGTTTGGGATTATGTGAAGTCATTCTCGGCGCTCATGTTGGATATCCGGGACATGTCCGATAAGGACAAACTCTTCACTTTCTTGGAAGGGTTGGAACCCATGGCGCGAGTGGAGTTGTAGCGCCAGCGGGTAGTGGACTTGAGAGCTCGGCCATGGGTACTGCCGAGCGACTCATGGATTTTCAGGACGAACCCCGTAAGGAAGTCCGACAGTGAGTGCACCCCAACAGAAAGTGAACGGTAGGAGGCCGTTCAGAAATAATTCTAACAGAAGTGAGAGAGATCGACAGTCTCAAACGTTTGTCCATCCCCAAAGTCACTCTAAGAACAGACCTGCCGACAGCAAGCAAGGGACTACACTAACAAAGACTGCGTGTTTCCTTTGCGAAGGGCCACACATGTTTCGGGACTACCCGAAGAGGAAACTAGTGAATGCTCTATCAAGCCTTAAAGATACAGGACCATCAAAACAAGCTCCGGCCTCGGAGCCCGAATCAGATGAAAGTGAGTCAGATGTTGAGGGAAACAATCTTGGGGCCATCTTCCATCGGTGTGGGACCATTTCATGCTAAGCAGTGGCAAATCGTAAGAAAGGGTTTGGAGTCGGACGACCTGCTCCTACCCTAGCAGAGAATCCTCCCAGCGAGGGAAGTTCTAAAGGCCGAAAAATGAATGGACTGATGTATGTGGATGTGAAGATCAATGTCAAGTCCATTCAAGCCATGATCGACACTGATGCCACTCATAACTACTTGGCCACCACAGAAGTGGAGAGATTTGGGCTGGCATTGGAGAAGACGGTAGGGTGAGTTAAGGCCATCAATTCAGCAGCCCAGCCAGTTGCCGGTGTGGCAAAAGGGGTAAAAATAAAAGTTGGGCCATTCGAGGGTAAAATCAACCTTTTTGTTGTTCAAATGGATGACTTCAAGCTTATCCTTGGGCTTGATTTCCTACGAGAGGCAAGGGCGATGGTCTTGCCATGTGGAGAAGCGCTAATGAAGGTAGGAAACAAACCCTGCATTGTTCCCACTGTTTCTGGCCGATTGGAAGGGAAGAGCTTGTCGGCTATCCAATTTGAGAAGGGATGCAAGCGTAACGAACCATCCTACTTATGCACCTTGCGATTTGAGGAGATGGAGGAATCTGGACCTATCCCCGATGTTGTGAAACATCTTCTTGAGGAATTCGAGGATGTGATGCCTAAGGAACTTCCCCCTAGACTGCCACCCAAGCGATTAGTTGATCATGAAATCGAACTTCTACTAGGCACTAAGCCGCTTGCTCGGGCCCCGTATCGCATGACACAATCAGAACTTGTGGAATTGAGGAGGCAATTGAGGGAGATGTTGGAGAGCGGTATCATTCGACCTGCTAAATCACCATACGGAGCACCGGTTTTGTTCCAAAAGAAATCAGATGGATCCCTAAGGATGTGCTGTGACTATCGAGCCCTGAACAAGATCACGGTGAAGAATAAATACCCAATACCTTTAATTGCTGATTGCTTTGACAGGCTGAGTCGGGCGAAGTACTTCTCTAAAATTGATTTGATGTCAGGATACTGGCAGGTTTGAATCAAGGATGGTGATGAGGCAAAGACTACTGTGATGATTAGATATGGTGCTTATGAGTTCTTGGTTATGCCATTTGGCTTAACGAATGCATTAGCGACCTTCTGCACCTTAATGAATCAAGTACTCCATAGGTTTCTCGACGAATTTGTGGTGGTGTACTTAGATGACATTATCGTGTTTAGTGAGACCCTGGAGGAACATTTAACACACTTAAAGAAGGTCCTTGTTCGACTCCGAGAACATGAGTTATATGCAAAGCCATCGAAGTGTTCCTTTGCTCAAGAGACCATCCACTTTTTGGATCATATTATTGAATGTGGAAGGATTCGAATGGACCTAAAGAAGGTACAAGCTATTGAGAAGTGGCAACCTCCTAAGGATGTCCATGAGATACGGTCATTCTTAGGATTGACCAACTATTACCAGAGATTTGTGAAAGGATATTCTGAGATTGCCAGGTCACTCACTGATCTTACGAAGAAAGCGAAGGAATGGAAGTGGTTGTCAGAGCGACAGGTCGGCTTCGAGAGATTAAAGATGGTCATGACCACCAGACCCGTGTTATCTCTCTCGGATTTACAGAAGCCATTTGAGGTGGAAACTGATGCCTCAAATTTTGCAATTGAAGGAGTGCTAACACATGAGGGAAATCTTGTGGCCTTCGAGAGCAGGAAGTTGAAGGATGCAGAAAGGAATTACCTAGCACATGAGAAATAGTTGCTAGCCGTAATCCACTGCCTTAAACTATGGCAATATTACTTGCTAGGAGTACCCTTCATGGTTAAAATGGATAACAATGCAGTGAGCTACTTCCTGACCCAATTGAAGCTTACACGGAAGCAAGCCCGATGGCAAGAATTATTGGCAGAGTTTAACTTTACATTGTAGTATCGAGCAGGCTCCAGTAATAAAGCGGCGGATGCCCTGAGTCGAAGGGCAGACTTGGCCGAATTGAGGATGGCTGCGGCCCTCTCCTTGAGCAAGGTGGCCACCTCCGTGAAAGACCAAATACGGGAGTTGCTGATGCGAGATCCGGCTGCAGAGTGTTGGTCAAGCTGGTGCAACAAGGAAAGACAAAACAATTCTGGCTGGAAGAATGATTGTTGATGACCAAGGGTAGCCGCTTATATGTTCCTAAAGGTGGTAACTTAAGGAAGTCACTAATCGCAGAATGCCATGATACACTTTAGGCGGGACACCCTGGAGGAGAGTGTACATTGGCCCTAGTATAAAGGGCTTATTATTGGCCTCAAATGCGGGATGAAGTTGAGGCATATGTATGGTCTTGCCTGATTTGTCAGCAGGACAAGGCAAATCACTTGAAACCGAAAGGCTTGCTGGAACCCTTTCCCATTCCCTCACGACCTTGGGATAGTGTCTCGATGGACTACATCACTGGGTTGCCTAAAGTAGGAGATTTAGGCAGCATCATTGTTGTGGTGGACCGATTTTCAAAATATGCCACATTCATTGTAGCCCTAAAGCACGTGACGGCAGAGGCGACTGCGTATTTGTTCTTTGCGCAAATTGTTAAATATTGGGGACTGCCGAAGGATATTGTCAGTGATCGAGGTCCCAAGTTCGCCGGAATATTTTGGACTGAACTCTTCAAACTCCTTGGATCCAAATTTAGTATGAGCTCGAGCTACCACCCACAATCCGATGGTCAAACAGAACGCTTCAATTCCATGTTAGAGGAGTACCTTCGACACTTTCTGAGTGGTAATCAGAAGAATTGGGTGAAGCTTCTGGATGCTGGTCAACTGTGCTTTAATGCCCGAAAGAGTTCCACTACCAACCGGAGCCCTTTTGAGATCGTTACTGGGCAGCAACCGCCACTCCCATACACTTTAGAGTCCCCGCAGAGTGCGAGATCTCCCTTTGCACGGAGCTTCACCGAAGAATGGAAGCGTAACTTAGAGATCACAAGAAATTACTTAAAGAAAGTTCAAAAGAGAATGAAAAAGCAAGCCGACCAAGGACGGCGCTTCGCTGAATTTAACGTGGGGGACCTTGTGTTGGTAAAGGCACCAGACCCATTGCTCACTAAGTGTGTTCGAGGGAGAGACCCTCGATTCTTACAGAAGTACATTAGGCCGTGCCAAGTGGTAAAGAGGATCGGGAAGGTGGCCTACAAAATTGAGCTACTCCCGTGGTGAAAGACCCACAGTGTTTTCCACGTGAGCCAGCTAAAACCTTCCACAGCAGACCTAGAGGATGCCGACCGTATTAGAAAAACCCGACCCCAGCGTCCATTTGGGAAGGTGCAGAAAAGAGTTGCCGAAGCAATTTTGGATCACCGAGTCATAAGAACAGCGAAGCGGGAGATCAGCGAATACTTGGTGAAGTGGAAAGGCTGCTCAGAGAACGAGAACACTTGGGAGCGGGTGACGGACCTCAAGGTGCTAAAACCTCTAGTGGAAGCATTCCTAACTTCAAAGGCGCCGAGGGTGTCGTCATCTTAAGTGGAGGAGAATGTGGAGGGTCATCTACCCAACAGGCACTCCTGACACAATGCTGGCCCTGCCGCAGCCCCGTGCCGAACGAGACATCACCCGTTGCTGCTAGGTTTAGGACTTTGTACATATTTGTAAATACTTGTAATTATTTTGTATTTATTTTTAGATGTGCTTCCTCGGCTTTTTAATGTCTACTGTTGTCACTTGGCTTTTTTTTGCCAAGCCTATTATAGAGGGGCAAGGTATTACTGAAGTTGAGATAAGTTATCGTGTTGTCGTTGTGTTATTGCCGTGTAGCTTGCGATTGTTAGAGTCGCTCCCCTCTCTAACCGTCGCCCATTATAATTCGATTTATTTGTGAAATGCAAGCAAATTTCCTCGCACACTATGTACATATTTACTGCTTTCTGTACATACTGTCGGAATTGTTGAGATTGTGCCCTGAGGCAGTGCACAATTGATTTTGCGTGCGGATTCAGGCAGACATAGTCGGTTGTTGAACGACTACTAGCTGCACGGTGCTCCTTTGTCTCTATCCTCGAAAGGAGCCCTGTGACACACAATCTAGAGGAGAATGGGCCACAGAAAACAGACATACCGGTCCAGCAAGTGCCGGGGGCCCCATCCGCATATCACATTGTTTATGTAATTTTGGTTTTTAAGAATTGATTTTTATGTGTTTTTCCAAAATTTATAAAAATAAAAAAAATAAAAAAGTATAATGATCAAAATAAATGAAAACAAACATGAGATTACTTTGCATTATCACCAACCACATTATACAAATTAGCAGCTCATGCATAAGCATGTATGTAAAACTGCACATATAAAATTTCACTTTTATTACATAAATATTTTGAGTAATAAGTACATGTATTTTACTTTAAAATTTATTTATTTTAAACGTAATAAAACTAAATGATTTTACTAATGACAATACAATATAAATTATGACATTTTACAATGTATTAAAATTTAATATAAAATGTAAAAAAAAAAGGAAACTTGAAGAGAAAAATAAACTAAATAAAGTTCCAAAAATATTTAACAAGAGAAAACATACAAAATAAAAAATAATAAAATCTAAGTATTTTAATCTTTCAACTTTAAACAATAAAAATAATTATTTTGAGGAGTTTATTTATAACAAATAACAAGGCAAACTACTCAATTCAAAATAATAACAGATACTTTAAATTCGATTGATTAACAACCCTATTTCTGAACAGAATAGGTGCTCACAGTTACCTGTTTCAATTACTATTTCTATTTTTTACTAATTTTTTTATTTATCTTCTAGTCTCCATTTGATTCTTCGTTATCGTTTTTTCCTTCTGAGTGGTTCATATAAATTTGGTTGTAAATGATTTTATTTTATATAAAATTTTATATGTTATTAATTATTAAAATGTTCTCATATTTGATACAGATTTTTAGTTAATTAACATAATTAATCACTATAATAAATAAATTATATTTTATTTATATAATTTTTTCGATAAATTAACAAAGTAGCAGCCGCGTCTCACGTGTATAAACGATGTAGCGTTGTGAAGGCTGCGGTGGCAGTCGGCAGGCTCCATTTCAAACTGAACGCAGCACGGCCGGTGCGCCGCTCCATCCGATAACTTTGGTATCGACGTTCGCGAATTAATTTACAGCACTAAAACCCCTACAGTAACTTATCTATCGCTGCTTCGTCATGCCCAAAGGTCTCTGTCTCGCTCTCTCTCAAACCGCTGTTATTTACGAATAGTTGTTCCAATTGGATTTTTTTTGTTTCTGGTTGCAGAGCTTCCGGGATTTTACTATGATCCAGCGAAGAATAGGTATTTTCCTTACAAAGGGCCTATTCCCGGTTCTTCTACAAAGCCTCCTTCAATACCTCCTTCAATACCATCGCCATCAGAGCCCAAACAGGTACTATTCGCGTTGCTATGCGGTGGAGGTTTCTAGGGATCTTTGGTTTAACTCGTTTCCTATACTAGGCGATATTTTAGCCCTCAAAATTGTTAATACGCATATAAACTTGTACAGTACCCCTTCCAAGGTTACCATGATTGTTTGACTCTCTATACTTTATTATTAAAAATTAATATAAAACTTGCTGTTAATTTAATTGCACAATGTAAATTTATAACATTATCCTTAATTAGTAAATTGTTACGCACCAATTGGCTAATGGAGGAATTTGGTATCTCCATTTATGAGGTGTGGTGCACCCATCTATACCCTAAACACCAAACACGCAAAGGAATTCGGCCTAGCTGCACAGGGCATGGCCCTTACGTACTTCAAGGGTTATGGGGAAACACAACTTCACTACAAATGTATCAGTATTATTACGAAAGAGATAGGATAGGAAGGTAACGAGGTGGTAGAGTTACAAAGCCAAAGGAAGTAAGAATGAACTGAGGTGGTTATTTGCACACTTTTTCTTGAGCTCGGCCCAGTTTATACAATTATGGGGGAGGTGGAATCCTGAAGTTAGCTTATGAGGTGGAAGAACCCATGTGTATATAAACTTCACATAAGCATGTTATTTTACCAATGTGGGACAAATTGCTATAAACCACCACACTCCATAGCCCCGACATCCACGCTGGTTGGCTTTGCACTAGGTCTTTAACCTATACTCGAGTGACCATTGCTACACCAATGTCACCACTCACATCGCACAATTGCAACTAGCTAATATAAGGTAAGTGGATTGGTTATGATACCAATCATTACGCATCAATTGGCTAAGGAAGGAATATTGCACATCTGAGTAACCGATGGTAGAGCCAAGAAGTTGAATGGACAAAGGAAAGATTAGCTTCGCTGATTGTGTACACACTTTTTCTCTGGCGGACTCAAGTTTATACAATCGTGGGAGAGTCTCACCCTAAAAGCTAGCTTATGAGTAGGGATGGCAATGGATTGGGGGCATCCCATGCCTCGTTGTTAGAATCCTCCCCAGCCCTGCTCCATCCCTTGCCCCACTTCCCCCATGGTAGCCTTTGTGGGTGTTTGTTAGGAAAAATATTTTAATTTTGATTTAAAAGTAATATTTAAACCAATTTAATTATATTCGCTTCCACGTAAATAATTCAAAATTCGATGTACCAATTAATTTTGTAAAAATAGTAGACATAATATATTCCTCATATTAGCATATTTAAAATACTTTGAAGGAACAATATATTTGTTATATTAGTATGTTTAATGTGATAAAAAATTTTTTCTACAAAATATTAGTTATAAAAGGAAATTTTCATTGTAAATTTTACATTAAAATAAAAGAATCAGCATTGACCTGACAACAATTGCATAAGGATATCATATATAAATGAGAGAGAACACACACATATATTCAATCGAAAACAAAAAGTTAACTTGTTATTCAATCTATATATTTAATTCAAAAAATAATAAATAGGAAGTAGAATGATAAATTATTAATTGTTCAAGAATTATATGAATTAGGAATAATGACTAAAACTTATATCCAATAAGTATATAACAAAAAATCAAGAAAATAAAAAGTAGAAAGTTAGAGTTGATGAGAGAATATAGTGATGAATTTGGTTTTGTCTTACTTTACAAATTTTTTTTTGTAAAGAAAAATATTAATTTTGTGACAAGATTTATATTTTGTCATAATTAAAATATATTGTCCATCATAATTAACTCTTTTAAAGTTATTTGTTTTAATTTTAATAAATGAGCAAATAAATAATTCAATCAACTAATTTCAAATTAATTAAAATATATATATAGAAATTAATTATGGAATATTTCATATAATTAATTACAAGCTTATAAAGTATTATAAGTAAAACAATGTATACACATGCATATATATATATATATATTAATTTATGTAGGGGGTGGGGCAGGGGTAAGTTCCCCATCTGCCACCCCACTTTAGAGTGGGGTAAAAATTATTCCCCCACCTCCTGTCCCCACTCTAACAATCGCACCATTTCTTCCTGTGTAGTGTGGGTGCCTGCTGTTACCCTCCCCCACTGCCATTCTTACATATAAGGTAGGAGAACTTGTGTCTATATATCCTCCTTTTTTTTAACAATGTGGAACATTATCTATCAAATTTTTTCTCTTTTTAAATATTTTGCTTATTCTTTTTATTTTATTTCAAAGACTTTATACCTTAATTTTAAATAATTCTAGTTCTATTATTTATAATGCAATAATTTTCTAATTTATACATAAATTTGCACATGCATATAGTGTGCAATTTTACTAGTATATAATATAGGTTTAAGGTGGTTTCATAGCGAGGAAGAAAAATTCACTACTTCGCTTTTCGATTAAATCCATGTAGCAGACTTTACCAGACCCCCATGTGAGTGTCAAAAAATCTATCTGTTATTAGTACCAAAGCAATCTACTTTGCAACAGTAAAATTTCTTTAACCTTATCTTAGTTGTTGATTTTCCTGGGAAGAAAGATATAAGAAGACAAGGAGTAGTAATTTTGTCACGTAGGCTCTTAAGGCATGGGCTTAGCACCATAGTATTGGAAGAAATGAAATGTTTAAAAAAAGAAAACCCTTTTCTTCAAGGCAACCTTTTTGTTCTTATCTTCTGTGCGATTGTTTCCTCCTCTCTTTGACTGCTCACTGGTTATGCTCGGCATGATCTTTTCTTTTTTCTTTGATTTGCCTCTCTTTCATTTCATTGTTTCATGCTTTAGTCTTTTTTTCTTGTAATTTTTCTTTTTACTTGTTCTATGTATCTTTTTTAATTTGGTCACTTTTCCTCTATTTTTTTCTTTATTGGAATTGGTTGATTTTGAGATTCTGTGAATAGTTGATCAATTTTTTGTATTTTTGTTATAATCTTATGAAATTATGTTTTAGACAGTGATATTTGAGTTTAACACATGATGGGACTATCCATAGATACTAAAACTTGAGCTGAAGTGTAGAACTTATACCGTAATTTAGAGAATCTCTATTTGCATTTTGCTCAGGGTTGCTAGTAGCATAAAAAATTGTTTACTGATGAAATTTTGTACCATGCTTCAATATTGTGCATGTTGCACCTCACTTCGTGTGCCATGCCTCTAAAGAGCCTTTTGCACCGTAATGCACCATGTGCCATTAATAATTATGGTAATTGTTAATTCTAGCAATTGTGTTGGTAGGGGTGGATCTAGACACAGAACTTAGGGGACCGGACTGTGACTATTCATTATTGAATAGTTATATTTAGTAATTGTTAAAGTAATAATTAATATTCATTAAAAATAATTAGAGCTATAACATATTTCCCCTATTAAAAATAATGCTCCAGTTGTTGTAAAATGAAGTAAAGTTGATAATATTTTTCTAATTTATCATATTCGTTTTTTACTTTTTGATATTGTGTTATTAATATTTTAAACTTTAAAGTTTTTTATGTGATTTAATATTTTTTACTTAATTTTTAAAAATATTTTGATTTTGCTAAGAGAAATAGATAAACTGATAAATCCAGCTATAGTAATTAAACCTTTTTTTTTAAACTGTGTAAGTAATTGTGTATACAAAGTAGTACACAATAAGATTAAATATTATGCAAGTCATTTAAATATAAAATTTTCATCAAAAATTTTTTTCAGTGAACTTCTTTACTATAGGTTAACTTTCTTGTTTAATTGTTTTACTAGCATTTTTTTATCAGTTTAATTGTTGTGAGAATACTAATAAGAAAATTTAACTTCTACTGTTGCACTATTAATTGAATAGAATATAATATTATAAATTTAACTATACATGATAAGATGACAAAGTACAGTATAGGCATTGGACACACAATCAAAATAAATTAATAGCTTTAAATATATGCAGCATCAAAATTGATAGCAATTTCTAAAAAGGAATATATTACTAGAATTATTTAAAAGTACTTTGCATCCTCATAAGTATGGAAATTTGTTGACAAAAAATATGTATATATTTAATTAAAAATTATTTTCTAGTCTATTTCTTTTTCTGAAGGGCCAAACACTAAAAACTAATTTAATTTATATAATATATGTCACTATATATATTAGATAGTATACTAAAGTTAAATTTTTTTGGGGATCCGAGCTCCCCCCCCCCCCAACAACCTCCATCCTTGTGTGTTGGTTGCATCCATGCTTTATCTAGTAGTTAGTTGTATAGATGTCTTTCGTGATCCATCCTTGTGTGTTGGCTGCATCCATGCTTTATCTAGTAGTTAGTTGTATAGATGTCTTTCGTGATCCATCCTTGTGTGTTGGCTGCATCCATGCTTTATCTAGTAGTTAGTTGTATAGATGTCTTTCGTGTCTTTTATGATCTTGCAGATTAAGACCATCAAGATTTTGTTACTTGTTGGTGATTTAAATGCCTAAAATGATGTTTTTGAATTTGCCCTTCCATGCACAGATACTTCATGATGCAGCTTCACTAATCGCCATTTCATACCTTTTGCGGAAATTTTTATGGTTTATCATGTCAAATTTACAGGCTAAAGACTTATGTCAAAGCATAAAAATAAGGCAAGAAGAGTTGCTTCAGGCACGGGAGTTGTGTGGTAAAGTGATATCTTCCCGCAAAGGGAAGTTAAGCATTCAAGCTGAATACCAGAAGAAACATGCATCGCAACCTATGGTAAGAATTTCTTTCTCCATATTTTCTTTGCATTTGTGCTATTCTTATATATTATAACATTTTACAGAGAATTACAGTGAGCTTAGTATTTAGATATTTGCTCAGTATAAGTTCCGTACATTCTCTAGTATCTTTTTGCATCAGTTCACTCATTACACGTTGGTTTGGTTTGGCGGCCTAGTTTCAATTATTATTGCTTGTTTTGTACGGTAGTAAATTTAACCACAGGTATACAGTGTCAAGTTTTAGTATTAAATGAGTATTATTTCGATGTTACCTGCAATATTTAATCAGGTAAATTTCATTCAAACATAAAAAGAGGCTCAGTCTGGATTCTAGATTTCACTGGCAACAATGGCTGGTGCTGACGAGAGACGAGCAATATAAAGCATGAGAAAATAGTGAGGTGGGATTGAGTAATTCAAGCTTCCTTGCTTATCAACAACTTCTAGTTGAACTTCAAAGGTCAGATCTGAGGCTGCAGTTCCCCAAATATCCTTTGGTTTCTCTGAATTACAGGACACCACCCATCAATAAAACAATATGTCACTTAAAATTAGAGCTCAAATCTAGAGAATCTAACATGGAGACTGACTTTTCACCATTGATTGAGCTTAACCTTTATTGAGCTGATCCATTATACGCTCACTGGTTTCAAACCTCTGCTGCATGAGATGGTCTGTAGTGCAAAAGATTGTTTGGAGGTATCTCAGTTGGTTTGGGTGCAGTGGGCAACTAGAATTTGTGATAATAAGGTGGTCGATTAGAGGGGCGAGGGAGGAGAGAGAGGGAGGGAGAGAGAGAGATTTTTGAAATCAAGGTAAAAGTCGAAAACATCTTTCTAAAATAGATTATTTTTTGAGTTTATTGTTGTGACAACTTTGTAAACTATTTCAAAAAATATAAGGAGCTTGTGCGGTTTCTAATTAGTGTAACTAAGTTTGCTTGAGTTCGACTGGAGCTATTTAAGCAAGCTCTGTCCCTAAACTTCCATTGCCAGTTAATTTGTTTCTTACTAAGACCATCTCTGTCCTTATTGAGGCTACAAGATTTATAACTTATTTCATATCCTCTCTTTATTCCTTCTCTACATTCCTCTGTTTCTTCACTTTGTTGTCCATAGAAGCAAAAACATTTTTGCCACATTTTTATTCACTTACTCGTATGTCAAATAGTTTATTGTACCGCTACCCTAAATTCCTCTGCAAATTGTTGAGTCTCTGGTCATTTTAAAAAGACTGTCCTCTTTTCTTTACCCAATTCTGTGCTGTCACAAAGCTGTTTGAATTCAGGGGTTCATTCTGTGCTTATTTTGTTAAGCAAATTTGCAGATATGGAAATATGAAGGAACTGAAAAGATGGCAAATATTGCCTTGGAGCATGTGGCTGCTGATGTAATCTTACCCCAAGGTCTGGTGAAAAGAGATATATTATTAAGTGGTGGTGCAAATGGTTTTTTGTGGTAAGTTTTGTTTGCTGGCTGATTTGAATTTTAGTCACACATAAGCATTAAAGGCCTTTTAGGACTCTTCGAGGATATTTCTCATATTGTGGGATTTTTTTTAAAAAAGTTGTTAATTATTTATTAAAGTTGTTCATTCATTCAACTTATGATGTCAAATGTGTGCATGCGTATCTTTATTTTTTTCTTTTTGGTTTTTATTTATTGATTTATTTCTGGTAGGGGAGGGTTCTTTGTCCAAATACTTCAGTCTTTTCCCTCAGCCTTTATTTACTTTGAATATGTTCTGAAGCTGGATAAGGATCAGAAACATTACAGGTTGCTGTATGGATGAATATCTATATGCTTCTATCATCTAAACTACACGCTGCTACATGTATGCTCCAGAAAAATGTGAAGTAATTGAACTCACATGATTATTTTTGCACTGGGGTAGAGAAAGCAGTAGGAAAGAGGAAACACAATTTGTTTTCATCTTTCAGCTATGGCTCTTTATCTGTATATCTTCTGCTCCTTTTGTTCTTTCTTTCTCTATTTGTTTATTGCATCCTTCTAATTTTAATTTTGAACTCTCATTTACTATAGTCTTTTCCAAGTTGGAAAGGCTGAACAAGACATAGATCCAACACAGATCTACGAGGCAGATCACATATGGCCTCTCAGTCTGGAACAAACACCCAGGCACAAACAGTTATTAAGACAGCTTGGGAGTTCTTATGGAGCTATGACACATATGACATCAGATGTGTCTTGTATAAAGTTGTTGAGGAAGTGTTTTCT
Source organism: Avicennia marina (assembly GCA_019155195.1). Classification (NCBI taxonomy): domain Eukaryota; kingdom Viridiplantae; phylum Streptophyta; class Magnoliopsida; order Lamiales; family Acanthaceae; genus Avicennia; species Avicennia marina. The sequence continues at coordinate 22,490,813 of CM032754.1, forward strand.
ACCAACTGATGATATTATATCAAAACATTTTGTGTATCCTTTTGGGACTTTGTCCTTATGAATAATTCTGTCGGTTGATTGTATAGAAACATGTCTTATATTTGCATTTCAACTTTAAGATGACAAATTTTCTTATGTTGTTTTAATTGAACAAACAGCTTCATACTACTATATGCTGTCCTTATATGGACTTTGGATGATGCTTGAACTAAAGTTCGTAGGTATATTGAAGAGTAATGTTTTATTTGGGTTATTTCGTCATTGAGTGGATTTGTTGTGGAGAAGGTCAGGATTATATTATTCCTGCTCTTTGTAGCATTTTCAGGATAGTGACATTGCGCTAATTTGCTGAAATCTTTCATCCATTAAACTTTTGAGACTTTAACATAGAAACAGGATAACAACTCTGGGGTCTGACAGTGCTCCTGGGTCTGTTTACCTGCTAGACTTAAGTGAACCACTTGGTTTTGATGCCAGCGTTTCCATGGCTAGGGAAGGATTTTATGAACTTGCTGCATTCAGACAGACACTTTGGACTGCAGATTGTGACCCTGAAGGAAGACATGCTGTGATTGGCAAGTTTTTGGGCTTTATTATTCTTCGTATCATTAAATGACGAGTTTTCTTCCTCTGGTTCTGTACAATATCCCTAATAGTGTAGTCTCTAACTTTTCTTGTATTACAATTGCATGACCAATGTCCCACTTTATAGTTTATATCTTTGGTTTGTGCATGTTTATGTGACATGAATTTTCAGTGCAGTGAAGTTTTAGTTTGTCCTTGCTCAAAGTTAGTCCGACAACTGAACGGTTAATTCACTTGATATATGTGGTTAAATAAGTCACTTGTTTTTGATTCAATATACATATTTGATTCAATTTTTTTTTACATTTTGGACCTATAAACTCCTTTTCCACTTAAAAGCGGTCAAATTTATAGATTCCTTATGGGGAAATTAGAGATTATCTATTATAAACATGATGCCTCTTGTTTTTGTAGGAACCAACAGGGGAGTTTTGTTGCTCAATGTGGAAACTGCAGTGTCATCATGGGTGCATCGTTGTAAAAGTGATGTATTGTCCGTGCAGCTTGATCAGTCGGTAAATTTTAATGAAAACTGCTGTCTGAAGATGCATTTGGACCTTTGAGAGTAGTTCTTGGATTTACAACTATATGTTGGCTTCACTCCTAAAATGCCTAAAAGACTTGTGGTATATCCTCTGTATGTATTTCGGAAGTGAATAATCTAATTGAGATAAGAGGTCCAGATTCTGTTTTATATGGACTCTATTTCAGACAGATTTCTATTTAATTTCTTGGATTTACCACTGTTTGTTGACTTCACTTGTGAATTGCCTAAAAGACCTACTGCATATCGTCTATTACTTTATAAGTGATTAATTTTCTAAGTGTGATAGGAGGTCCAATTTCTGTTTATGTGGTCTGAATCTGTTTTGCGATGATTTCCATTTAATATGTCTTTTTATAACATGGATCGAATGGGGTTCATGATTATCAAATGAAATCCTAAGTTAATGAAAAGAATACAAAATTATTTACTCACTCTCCAAGATACCTGTCATGTTAGCTAGATTATCTGGTATCAAAGTTGGCTCTAAGACCTAATTCAACAGTTTTAAGTGAAGATAAATTTTCTGTTTAATGCTGAAATGCGAGTTGCACCTAAGGAAAAAGGGAGAAGGGGAACTAGGAAATGTCTTGCTCTTTAGATACTTTCTTCATCACAATCTTTGGGAACATCTTTTGTGTTTGTAAACATACTTTTGACCTCATGACTAGAGAATGATGAAGTTCAGAACTCAATTATGTGGTCAATTGACTGTACAGAGTAGTTTGTTTTAATGGGGGGGAGGTCATGCTTTTATTCATATTAGTCCAGCATATGTCTGATTCCACAAGCACCAAAAAAGTTTCTACTTTATTTCATAGCACTTTGATTACTTGAGGTGGATGAGTTCTTGGGTTGTTTTTGAAATCTTTAGTACAGAGAACATGGTTGAATGGGTGGGTGCCCTATTATAATTTTGGTTGTGACACGTGATGTGAAAACAGAGAGCATTGGTTGACCATTTATTATGAAATACAAGCTTTGTTGTGGAATCCTATAATTTTGTAACAAAAAGTTTACAAAGACCCAAGGGATACACACAGATTTGTAAACCAAAATTACTTTCGTGATTTCTGCTGTTCTGGTTAAGGGATTCATGAAGCAGTTATTAGGTTGAGTTGTGATTAATTTGCTGCCCTTTTTTTTTCCAATGTAAATTTGTCGGACTTTTAGAATCCCAACCCTTAGGATGTTGAACATTTAATATATGATGGTGCACTGACCTCCAGTGACGTTTGACATGCGAAGTATAAACAAATGGATACCTTTATCATCTAACCTGAACCTGAATCCTGGCTCAGAAATATAAGAATAGAATTGATATCTCCAAGGTTGCTCAGGTAGAGATATTATTCTTTTTATTAGCTTGAATGCATGGTTTGATGTTTGAGGTCGTTTTGCAGTGATTTCTCATTATTATAGATTACCAAATTTATAAAAGGGTGAATCCATGTAGCTCTGCTCACCTTGTTCTGTTTAGTTCACTTTTCTTTGTAAACCACGGATTTAAAATGCTATCTGAAACAGAATATTTTGGCTGACATTTAGGATAACTTTTTTCTTGATTCAGGGGAATCTCATTCTTTCTGGACTGAGAAATGGAGCGATTGTGACTGTTGATTCTCGCCAAAAACAAGTAAGAATTCGTTCTTAGTGTGTTTGCTAGTGAAAATAAACTTATTGAAACTGGACCACACTATGCCTTGGTAAAGTGCTTCGTTCAAAAGTTGAACTGCTGATTCAATGTGTTAACTACTTGCAAATCAAATCTATAAAGTCCATTTAAATTATCCTACAATTAGTTACCTTTTAATTGCCTGAGATAATCTTTTCAATTCATAGAATTACAATGTTTGCCTGTCAATGCTATGCTGCCCCATTTATTTATTCACTGACAAAAATGATTTCAAGTATGTGATAACATGTTTACTTTTATGGAATCCAACATAATTCATTATTTGTATTTTTATAATGGAAAGTGGTAAAAAGAGTTGTATCTTTTGTTTTGAACTTCTCTATACAATTACAGTGATGGTTGAAGGTTGGTTTTCAATTCGAGGTTTCAGAGGTTTCCAAGAAATATAACATTTTCAATGCACTTTTAAATTGTAAAACCTCACAGAATGCCTTGGTTTTGGGTCTTCATTTTACTTTATGTTCCACTGCCCTGCCTTTTGCTGCCATAGCTTTCCTGCGTTATCCAAACAACCTGTTCAATTGTTTGTTTGCTTATTGTCATAGTATTGTAAATCTATGTAGCTTATAAGTTCTTCACTCTGTATGTTTATTATATATTGAGGACTGAGTGCATAACGTGATATTTCTGTAGTCTGAACTAAAGTACTGCAAAAGATTGGGTTTTACTGAATCCTATCCAATCAGATAGACGACTGTCTTGTTGGCTGGAACACAAATTTCCCAATAGAAAAGCTCACACATAGACAATTATTTAGATAACTGAAAAATATTTCACAATAGATCTTAGTTTCTCATCTTATAACTGTCTCTTTATCCCGTGATACTGCTTTATCATTTCCAGACATAAAGTTGAGATTAAGGAAATAATAACAAATGGAAATGCATGAAAGTTGCCAAATTTGATTTTGTGAAATCATTCAACTTTTGAGATATGTTTTGTATCCCATCTTGGCCACAAGCAGGTTCATTATTTGACCTGGAACATTCAGACTCTTGATTATCAAAATAGAAAAGATTTTCAGCATTGCTGATCCAAACTGGTCAAAGGTTTGGTTTGCCATTGGACCAGCTCGCCCATCTGGATTTGATGTTCACTGGACTTTTGAACTAAATGGACTTCTTGTAAACTTTGTGGATGATAAAAATATTTTATAATGATGTTTCTTGGCAAACCAGACTTTTGCAAGCAATATATTTAGTGGCAAATAGAAATTTTAAGCAATATAAAAAATAATAGATATTTTGATTAAAAACAAAAAGCCTTTCTTACAGAATTTGTGCAACCACTCATTTTCTCTATGCAATATTTTTTTTATAAAATAAATCTATTGGTTTTTCTATGACTAAGAGCAAGTGTCCAGACATAATTTTACCGAGAGCCATTAATTGTAATCAAACATTACAAAGTATAGCGAATAAAATCTTCTCATATTTTGCAGATCAAAAGGAGCACACACTGTCCTTCAACAGTAAAGATGCCTTCATCGGTTTGTTGGTTTGTAGGCTTTCTACTCATCAGCTTTACTTCATTTTATCCATTAGTTGAATCTGTTATGTCAAGCACACGTTCTTATTTGAATTGAAATTTCTACTCATGTTTTCTTGTATGATTGTAGTTTGACATCTCTCAGGTGTTGGGATCAATACTTCTTGGCTAGCTCCATGGATGGATCGGTTAGTGCTCTACAATTGTGGTTATATTATCATTTATGAAGCATTGAGATATTGAAATGTTCACAACATGACATTCATGGAGTATAATCTTTCTCCCAAAAGAATGAGTCAAGACCTTGAAATTTTTAAGTATTTTTAATGGCAAAATGTGTTTATTACTTTATATATGCAAATAATTATTAATCATTAATAATTGTGCAAATGCATAATTCTCAAAATGAAGTGAGAGACCTACTTGCACCTACCTTTTAATTCTCAAAGTAACATTTTTCAGTTGCACGAGAAAAGGTAGAAATTGGGCTACATACAAGCAAACAAAATGAATGCCTACATTTACATCTGAACGAGTTGAACAAGTACCCAATAATTGAACAAAATCTTCGTCTAAGCAGTTTTCATTTCAGTGTCCACCCATATGTAAATCGCTTCTATGGGAAAACTAGCAAGCACCAACCTATACATCTGTATAATTGTACCAGTAACCCAATATGTGAATAAAATTGCAGTCTTACCAGTTTTAATCGTAGTCTGTAAAAAGAGATGTCAGCAAAGTGAGAGACTCCTGAAGTTGACACCATCTCATGAAGAAGATGCAGGGAGGACATCAGGGGGTCGGGGGGGGGGGGGGATTCTGAGCTGTTTAGGGAAGGGTATTGCGTGGGGAGCTGTTGATGGTAGCGAGGGGTGCAGCATTTATTGCCAAGGTAGTGTTAACAATGGTGAAAAGATAGTAGTTGTCCATGGAGGTGGTGGCTAGATTTAGCTCTACAAAGTTCAATCCATTTATCTTGCTTCTTGTCTGATTATTTATGTTGCTTGGTTTTGGCTTTGTGCCTACAGATTGGTGTTGATTCATGATAAGTTCATTCATCAATGGTTGATAGGTGCTGCATCAAACATTAATTTAATAGTGGAATTGGTTATGTGGGTGCACAGGAATTTGATTATCTTGCACTGAAAACATGCATTACATCCTTCTGCAGATCATGCTCTATGATCATCGTATGCTTCAGAGAGGACCAGTTCAATCATATGAAGGCAACGTAAATTCACATACTCGTATACAACTTGGAGTTGATCCATCAGAGAAAGTTCTAATGTCAGGTGAACGTAATATTGATGCACAAGAGTTCCTATGGGATTATTGAAATTTGATACTGACTGTATGCAGTTGTCAGGTGGAGAGGACTGCTATCTCCGTCTCTGGAATATCAAGTCTGGTGAACTGCTTTCCAAGGATAGATTCATGAATTCAATTCCATCTGCTGTGTGCTGGCCAAGAACTGCTGGTATCTCCTGATTTGTCTTATTAAATGTATATTATTTGAGTTCATTTCCCATGGCATTTTTGTCTTAACTCATTCATGGGGTATCTGGAATCGAGAGAAGATGGCCAAGATTTCAGATGTTACTGGCAGGACCATCGTTTGGGTGCTTGGCTTGGGTCATACGAAGGGATTTTTTACATGGACTGGCTGTGATTTTTCGAGTCTGATATTTGAGTTCACACAAATACCACCAAATGCCTTGACTGACATGTTGGAGATGAGATTTTGAATACCAGTGAGCTCGCGATTTCCTCATCTCTGGAGCACCAAAGGTGGAGTAACATGAAGGTAGAGGCAATATGAGGAATTTACTGGAACTGTGATCTTGGTGGTCATGAAAAAAGATGGGCCACATCAGTCTTTGATTGGGCAGGCGATGGAATTGCGATCTAGCCTATCTCTGTCAATGAGGCTCAATCAAGGAGAGTTAATTAGTTTGTTTTGTTACGGAACAGGAAGACGAAGCACAGTTTTATGTATCCTAGTTAACTAGGTGAAGAAAAGGTGAGAGTGGTGCGGTGTTAAGGTGATCTCGTCATCCTTTGTCACATCACATGCGTTTGGACATAATTGTTATTCTCATAGTTTAATAATAATAAAAATAGCAGTAATTATGCAGAAAGGGGGGCTTATAGTGATAATAATACGAGAGAACCAACCAATTAATAATTGTGGCATCATGAGTTGGCATGTAGATGCATATTGTTTTGTCACATTATGTAAAAAATAGAATTGTGAGAGAGAGAGTGGATAATAATGGGTAGTTGGACGAGTCTTGTGATCCTCAATCGGGGCAGGGACCAGCCATTAGGAGGAACCCGCCCGTGAATGTGGTCGCCGACCGCCCCTCATATGGAGAATGACGGAGGCATATCACACACACACGCTCTCTCTCCCTCTCTACGTATACATGTGTGTGTGACATAAATTATGAGAAAATTATAATTGCATTAGGAGCGACGAGGAGTAGTTCAACAAATAGGTTCAAAAGAGGAGGGCATAAAATCTGTCAAACTTCTAAACCACCAACTTAAACAAAACCCAAAGGAATTTAAGGGAGAATGTTTTCATTGAAGTGAAACACAATTTATCGGTGGCGTGATTCTATTATTATCTTTGTGCAGCAAACAGACACCCGGATTTGGTAGCTCATTCCATCACCAACCAATCAGTCAATAAAACGTAAGCGTCCACCACTGTTCTTCTAATCAATTACAATCATCATACACATATGGATGATACAAGGCAGTTGAAACAGATTACAGGGGAACGATAAATTATAAATTTATTCCTCGAGGGCACATCCATCTAATGTCTATATATAGATATAAATGAAATAACTAATAAAAAACTCAAAAAGAAGGCAGGTTTGTAAATAATTGGGGCGGGTACATGTTGACTTTTACTATGGGCACTCGTGTTGTTATTTATTGTTTACTTGGTCTCTGTTCGTCTTTTACTCAAAGTTGTAATTGATATTGGAGTGTGAAAAAGAAAGATGATGGTGATGAAGAAGGAAGAGAAGATGGAAATCCAACCACTGGCTTTCAGAATAAGGAGTAAGTCGCACCATCAACTGGGCAAAAATTTGACAACCGTACCGCAACCACTGTATCTTCCCCCAACCCCTCCCCTCTCCCTTCTCGGTTTTCCTTTTTCCTTTTTATTTATTTATTTATGTTGTGTGCCACACCCACCGTGAGTCCACACCTTTGAATTTCTCAAGACAACCAGAGTTGACCCTCTCTCTCTCGCTGATCCTGCATTTGCATGGCGACTGCTCTGCTTCCTTACTTTTAATGCACTTCCGTCTCTCCTCCGGCGCCATCAATTCAATTACCCCTTCTCGCTCCTTTCCTCTCTCCCTTGCTCTCACTGGTTCTCCCCATCGGCGCAATTAATGCCGACACCTCTCAAAAATTCAGCTTCCTTCTTCCCCATCCTTCTGTCAAGAGTATTAATTAATCCCCATAACGCGCACAATCAAAGCCCTGAACCTAGCTGTTGATGTCCCAAATCCAGGCACCCAATCCCCTCACCATCTGGCCGTCCCAGACCCTTCTGATGTCCCCTCCCTTCCCATGCACATTCATAACTCAGGAAACTTGCAAGCTCAAGTTTGACAAGAGGAAAAAAAACATAAAAATGGCCGTGAAGAACCCGTCTCTCCCACTTCTACTCATCGTTCTTCTACTCCTTGTGCTCTCCCGACCTTCCTTCGTGCTATGCCAGGAAACAGATGTCCCGCCTACGCCCACCACTAAAATCCTTTTGGAGGTAAGAAAATCCTTCGTCCAAGACCCGCTCAATGTGTTGCGAGACTGGTCTCCCGACAACCCAAACTTCTGCTCGTGGCGAGGCGTCTCGTGCTCCCCACAGCGTCAGCTGTTGGCCCTCGACCTCTCCAATGCTTCCCTTCTCGGCTCCGTATCGTCCGCCCTCGCCCTATTCCCAAAACTGCTCCACCTCAATCTCTCCTCCAACCGCCTCTCAGGCCCCATTCCACCTGCTCTCTCCAAACTTTCTTCTTTGGAGTCTTTGCTCCTCTTCTCCAACCAACTCTCCGGTCCCATTCCGCCCCAACTTGGTTCCCTCCGTAATGTCCGAGTCCTCAGAATCGGTGACAATTACCTCACGGGCCCCCTCCCGGCTTCTCTTGGAAACCTTCAGAATCTGGTCACTCTTGGTTTGGCCTCCTGCAGTCTCACCGGTCGGATACCGCCAGAGCTCGGAAAGCTCGACCAGCTCCAGGACTTGTTGTTGCAAGCAAACCAGCTCGAGGGTCCCATTCCGCCGGAGATTGTCAACTGCTCTAGTCTCGTTGTCTTCACGGCGGCCCTCAACAAGCTTAACGGATCAATCCCTCCCGAGTTGGGTGGTCTCACTAACCTCCAGATATTAAATCTTGCCCATAATACTCTGTCGGGGGAGATTCCAACCCAGCTTGGTGAGATGAGTCAGCTGCAGTATCTGAATCTCCTGGGAAATCAGCTCCAGGGTTCCATTCCCAACTCCTTGACAAATTTGACCAATCTTAAGACTCTGGACTTGTCCGGCAACGGCCTCACCGGAGAAATTCCAGGAGGGTTGGGAAGCATGGGTCAGCTGGACTACCTCGTACTCTCAAGCAACAATCTCACAGGCACCATACCCAGAGCCATATGTTCCAATGCCACCAGTTTGGGACACTTGATGCTGGCACAGAATCGACTCTCCGGCGAGATTCCAACAGAATTAAGAAACTGTAGCTCGCTCAAGCAACTTGATTTGTCCAATAATACACTCGACGGGTCCATTCCATTGGAGCTCTATGAGTTGTTTCTACTGACCGACCTAATGCTCAACAACAACACTTTGTCTGGTTTTATTTCTCCTTCCATAGCGAACCTAACCAACCTCCAGACTCTGGCGCTGTACCAAAACAATTTACGGGGGAAGCTGCCCAAGGAGATTGGGATGCTCGGGAGTCTTCAGATTCTGTATATCTACGACAGCCAGTTATCTGGAGAAATCCCTGCAGAGATCGGCAACTGCTCCAGCCTGCAAATGATCGATTTCTTCGGAAATCAATTCACTGGCCAGATCCCGGTCACCCTTGGTAGGCTAGAGCAGCTGAATTTCCTGCACCTCAGGCAGAATGATTTTTCCGGCGAGATTCCAGCCACCTTGGGCAACTGCCGCCTCCTGACTATACTTGACCTGGCAGACAACCGATTGTCCGGCAGTATTCCTGCGACCATCGGGCGTCTTCAAGCACTGGAACAGCTTATGCTCTATAATAATTCTCTCCAGGGCAATCTACCCGAGGAACTTACCCGCCTGACTAACTTGACGAGGGTCAATCTGTCGCATAACAAACTGAATGGCAGCATCGCTCCACTCTGCAGTTCACGAAATTTCCTTTCATTTGATGTCACAAATAATGCATTCCATCATGAGATTCCACGTCAAATCGGCGACTCACCCGCCCTTGAACGGTTAAGACTGGGCAATAACCTGTTTACAGGACAAATCCCTTGGAGTCTTGGATTACTCCAAGAGCTATCACTTTTAGATCTCTCGGGCAATTTACTTTCGGGGCAGATGCCAATTCAACTTTCCCGGTGCAAGAGATTGACTCATCTCGACCTCGAACATAACCGTCTTTCCGGATCTGTCCCAGCTTGGATTGGGCGTCTTCCTCTGTTAGGCGAGCTCAATCTCTCAGCCAATCAGTTGTCTGGGTCACTTCCTCAAGAATTGTTCAACTGTTCGAGTCTGCTGGTCCTCTCTCTCAGTGGCAACTCCCTTAGTGGCACCCTTCCCGCTGAAGTTGGTAAACTCGCGTCTCTCAACGTTCTGGATTTAGACGACAACCGACTCTCTGGTCCAATTCCTCACTCCATCGGACAATTTGGCAAGCTGTATGAACTGCGGCTTTCACGAAACAGCTTCACCGGAGAGATTCCGCTAGAGATTGGGCAGCTCCAGAATTTGCAAAGCATTTTGGATCTCAGCCACAACAACCTCACTGGTCGCATCCCACCTTCCATTGGCAAACTCTCCAAGCTTGAAGCACTCGATCTGTCCCACAACAAAATAACTGGAGAAGTCCCCCATCAAGTTAGTGAAATGAGCAGCTTAGGAAGGTTGAACCTCTCTTTCAATAATCTTCAAGGAAAACTGGACAAGCGATACGCCCACTGGCCAGCCACTGCATTTGATGGCAACTCGAATCTTTGCGGGAGCCCTCTTCAGAGCTGCAAAGGCGTAAAATCTCCTAAGCGGGGATCTGGCCTCAGCGAACAATCCGTGGTGATAATTTCAGCACTATCGACAACGTTTGCGATTATTCTGTTGCTACTTGGAGCTGCCCTATTTTTAAAACAGAGGCGAGAAACCTTAAGAAGAGCCGTTGGGGTGGATTCCTCGTGCTCCTCTGGTTCTTCCCAAGCACAAAGGCGGCCTTTGTTTGACAATGCCGCTGCCAAGCGTGATTTCAGGTGGGTCGACATCATGAAGGCCACGAATAATCTGAGTGAGGAGTTCATAATTGGATCGGGAGGTTCTGGAACCATCTACAGAGCAGAATTATTGACTGGGGAGACGGTAGCAATCAAGAGAATAGCGAGAAAGGATGACGTCCTGTCGGACAGAAGCTTTGCAAGAGAAATCAAAACGCTGGGCAGGATAAGACATAGGCATCTGGTCAGATTGTTGGGATACTGTAGCAACAGAAGCGCAGAGTCCAATTTGTTGATTTACGAGTACATGGAAAGTGGAAGCGTGTGGGATTGGTTGCACAGGCAACCGACAAACGAGAAGAAGAAAAGGATCCTGAATTGGGACGCGAGATTGAAGATAGCAGTGGGGTTGGCCCGGGGGCTGGAGTATCTCCATCATGATTGTGTGCCCAAGATACTTCACAGGGATGTTAAGTCCAGCAACATGCTGTTGGATGCCAACATGGAGGCGCATCTGGGAGATTTTGGACTGGCCAAGCCACTCGCGGATAATCTCGACACCCAAAACACGGAGTCGAACCTGTGGCTGGCGGGTTCCTATGGCTATATTGCACCAGGTATGAACGCCGACTGCCTTCCCCTTCCTTTCTCAAATGAATCAAACAGAGAGTAAACCAATTTGTTATGACTCCTCTTCGTAGAGTACGCGTATTCCCTGAAGGCGACCGAGAAAAGTGACGTCTACAGCATGGGTATTGTGCTCATGGAGCTGATTTCTGGACGGATGCCGACAGATGCGAGATTTGGCGTGGATATGGACATGGTTAGATGGGTTGAGTCACGCATGGAGATGCCAGGATCTGCCAGCGAGGAGTTGATTGATCCAGTGTTGAAACCAGTCTTACCCATGGAAGAAACTGCTATCACGCAAGTGCTTGAAATAGCACTGCGCTGCACGAAAACTGTACCGGCTGAAAGGCCTTCATCCCGACAAGTGTGCCATCTCTTGGTGCATGTAGTAAACGATACTGGCGTTTACTCGCACAAAATGAGCTCAGATGAGCATGCATAGCTCTTTCGGAACCCCACTTGGAACGAACAAATTCACGGCCGACGGCGCCTTGGCTAAATTGTTAAGTGGAATGACAAGAGACGCCAAGATCTGGGATTTGGTGGGTAGTTCCTGGAATATGTTTGTAGTGCTACTAGTTCTTAACTGATCTGATTATTTGTTCTAGACATCGAAACAGAGCAGCTCTAGCTCTTATCTAAGACAAAATACCTAAACTCGTGTTCACTGACCCCTAGTTTTTTCAAAATATAAAACATAATGCAGTATTTCAACCTGCCACAACTATTCCGACGTGTCACGCTCTTTGCAACCGTACGCTGCAGCTATTTAAACAAATTAACATACGTCACATGCAGCTTCACTGGTGTTCACCACTTTTCATGCCACATTCCAGCACTTCACAATCATTGTTAATTAAGAAAAAGTGCAATAAATTTGCACAATAGAGTATCAAGATTGCAGCTATTGAATTTATTCTTTAGGAAAAAACCTTGGAATAAGTCACCAGAATATGTAGCTGCACGTAGACTGCCTGAACCACAAGCGAAAAAAAACGGGAGGTTTATAACCAAATCATAAGCTGGCACGGTTTTTGGGGTATGAATCCTGCTACCAAACATGCTTCCACTGTTGCCATATCTTCTAATCTTCATCATCATCTGCAATCACATTTTCACGAATGAAGGCATGCAATAATTGTACACAAAACAAACGGAAGTTGCAAACTCAGCAACAAAAAGGGCAAGCCACCTACCCCTCCAATGTTTAGTCTAAACAGTGGCAAAGTTTGTCAACACCTTACAAAGAACCAGTCCTTAGCTCCATCATATAAAAATTCAAATTGAAGCAGGAGTTAACAAAAATCAAAATGTGCCTCTTCCATTACTTTTGTTAAAAACAAAAAGGCAAATTTTAAATCCCATAAGGTTTGTCCAAATACAAACAGATCACTTTGGGATTTAAATTATCATAGAATTTTAAAATTATATTCATAAAGTGGATATTAAAAACATGATGGTCAAAATGTAACATGAATTTTTCTTCGAGACTGCTCATTACAATTTAACAAACCTAAGAGCAGGTACTTGTAACTTGAATAAAAATCAAAGGAGGGTTGATTAATTTTTAGAATAGAAAATACAGTCATTTAACAAAATGTGTTAAAGATTTTTCTAGCTGCATTAGCATCAGGGAAGGTTGAGGTAATTCTAAAGCCTAAAAGGTTCACCTGTAAACCTCAAGAAAGGCTTCTACAGCAATCCCACCAATATTAAATAGAAGATAACTCATCAAATGTAATTCGGGTCAAGATATAATTAGCAGCATCTTCCTGCTTTCTCACTAAATCTTAGCATATATGATCTTCTATTGCAAACTTGTGTTGCATCCTCAGCTGCACTTAATATGCAGGAAACTTATGTATAAAAGCACGTGTTCTGTATATTTAAGGAAATATTCTACACGTGTTATGTATACATCGGTTGCAATACCACTTGCAATAAAAGATCCGGATTGTGGCCTTCGTATGTTTTTTTTTCCTAATGCTCTCCAACGGCACTCTGAGGATCTTCTAATGCCTTCATTAACAAGAAACAACTCAAAGTAGATTACGAAGGCGTTGTTAGGACTGCAAACAATTGGTAGATCAATTCATCATATTCACTCACGTTAGTAAGTAGAAGTTATTAAACTGCACAGGTGATTATAGGATAAGTGGTGGATGGGTTGAAACAAAGCATGTGACAAGGAAAAGGGGCAAGGGCCAGGCATCAGGCTATAGGAAGCCAGTGGGAGTTGGCCAAAGCTGCTTGACATCATCTTGTTATCCTCTCACGGTAGAAATTTCGGGAGCCAACGCCAGAACTCGTCCAGTGGAGACCATCGTTTCAAAGTCATGCTATCTATATTAGTGCCAATTTAAGTACACTCTCAATCCTCCAGAACATGGATATATACTTAAAGTATCAGAAGCGAAGCTGAATCCAGGGCAAATAATAAACCATCCAATCAAATTAGTTCTACAAACTAAGGACGAAAAACAAAGATAGTCATTCGAAAGGAAAGCGCGATTGGCCTACGAATATGAGCGTCGTCAAAGTGATATGTCTTTATTCTTTGGGTCCGAACTCGGAAGAAAAAGGAAATAATAAAGGGGATTAGGAATTACCGAAGTAGCGGCGTTCATTGGCTTGCTTCGCCTTGAGGAGTAACTTATCGAGGTCTTCCTGAGCCTTGGCCTCCCACTTGACCATCTGGTTAGCGAACACGGCTCCCAGACCCATCCCCAACAAATGCTCCCACGGATCTATGATTGAGCAATCAATCAATTAAACGATCAAAACAAACACGAATAAGAAGGGAAAACGGGCAGCTTTGCTTACGGCGCATATGAGGGAGTTTGCGGAGGGCGTTAGAGTACATCTGGGTCCCCAAACCCAACAGGGCTCCTACCACCGTCGCGCTCAGCGGCATCCTTCCTACGCACTCGGTCGATTTTACCTTCTCTGCCTCTGAGGGATGGAGCTTGGTGAAGTCTTGCACTATAGAATATCTAGTTTGCCCCTCTAAACCTAGAAAACACGAGTTTAGATCAAAAACCCATTGAAGGATTATATATGAGTAGCGTTTTTTATTGCCTCGGGCATGCTCCTCCTACTAGCGTAGAGTGTACCTGCTTTCGTTTCTCGAAACCCTGAATTTAAATATATTTTTACTTTTTCAAACTTCTTTCTGCAAACTATCGTAAAAACAATGACTTTGTAGGCTTTAAATTTTTGTTTTTGTTTTTTTTTTTTTGTGTATTTTTAAATATTTTTATCTTGAAAATTTTATATATATATATATATAAAGATAAATAATAATTAAGTGTGTATTTTTAAATAGTAAATAATTGTAAAACAAACAATTTTTAACGTCTGTACTGATATAATATATATAGAAGCAAGCAAGCGCGCGCGTGTATATATGCAAGTGATAAAGTTCGTTTAATGTTTGTGCTTAATTATATAAATAAATATATCACATGAAGATACCATAGTCGAACTATGATTTAATTGTCCAGTATCCACGTCCAACCCCGCAAATGCTCTCGTAGAACGATGACGACTAAAATGAGTGAACTAGTCTTACCTTAGGAATTAGGATTAACATAGCAATATTCAGATGGTCAGCAAAAGGTGAGAGTAGGAGAATCACGTTCACGTCAACTTACAGGAAAAAATAAAAATCAACGGACAATTATGTACAAGAATAGCAACAAATTAGGAAAAAGATACGTGCACACACCAAGCAATAGAAGAATAGTGTTTATCAACCAAATAAAATCTAGTGTCTTTTGGCTAGTTTATAGTTTCTTTCATTTCTTTACCGCGTGACTCAAAAGCTCGCCAACCTTCACGCCACCCTAGTGTTGTTTGACAAATCATCGAGGGGACCTCTCACCACACATCATCTCAAGAAATGTACCTCTCTATATATAATATGCAAACTATGATTAATAAAACTGTGCGGCTTTTACAAAGAATTTTGCGATCCCACAGGAATACTCTAAGACGATCTCCTTCTTCCGTAAACTGTTGTGTGAATCGGAAGTCTATTAGACGAGCGAACGAGAACAATTTCCTTCAAACAGAATTTCCTAGAAATGACACATTAAGTTATCAAAACTATATTGGAGAACTCTTTCAACTCATCATAGAAAGAAGTTGTCGAATATTAGGTTTAGTAGATATTTCGAAATGCCATGAAACTGATGGTCGGAAAATCAACAGATTGAGAAGAAAAATAAATTAAGACAGAGGTTTAAATTAGATGGGAAGAAGGTGAGAAGTTGTGACTATTTCTCTATTAGAGAAATCATGAATTTATCCACATTTCAATATTTTTGATTATTATCTGCTGCGAACGTAAGGACTGCTTTGAAAATTCACATTGAATAAATAAAATTAATCCTAAGGGACAAGGATGTACATATTTTATATGTGTACATAAAATGTATAATATTATTTATCGCATGCACAAATTAAATTATATCTTATCGTATAAATATTTTATATTTTTTAACATTCATATCTTCTAAATTGAATTATATTTTATTACACAATTTATCACATAACAAAAATCCCTAATTTTAGATATAATAAAATTATAAATTTATTAAAAATTTTAAACTGCAGTAAAACTTTATGTAATATAAGAAGAAAAGTAAAAACATTCAATGAAAAGACTAAATAAAAATAATAAAAGTACTTGGAACGTACTAAAGAAGATAAAACGTAAAAAAATTAAAAGTAAATTAAATAAAGTAAGAATGTTTTAATCTTTTTATTTTAATTCCAAATAAACAATTAATGTATGAATTATAAACTTAATATAAAACTAGTAAAAATCGCACGCTCTATGCATGTGCACATTTATCTATAAATTATAAAATTATGATATTTTATAATAAAAATAAATTATTTAAATTAAAAGTACAAGAATATTCAAAATAATAAAATAAAGAATTACAAAAGACTTTGAAAAAATTGAGAAAAAAAGTAACTGAAAATAGTAAGTCAAATGAAAAAAAAAAAAAGAAAAGAAGAGAAAGAAAATATTAGAAAGAAAAGAATGAAAATAAGTGCAATTGTGTAATTTGATATTATGCAACTAATAATCATTATTAACTTAATAATATACCATAGATATAGATAAATACAAACATACGACATAATAAAAAATAAATATGTATTATAGTGCTATAATATACAAACAAGATAATATTCTAAAATGGTTGCAAATTGTGTTCACCGCAATAATTTTGTAGTCAATAGATATTAATAATAATTTTGCATTTCTTCGTTTAAATTGAATCAGCCATATTATTAAATTTTGAAGTAAACAATTCATTCATAAAAAAGCACGTTTGGAGACAATGTTAATAATGGAAGTACACTTGTTTCGTGTGCAATTATTTTATAAGTTATAATGTTATAAAACGAGTGAATTGAAAGATATAAAAATACAAAAGAAAAAATATAAATTTATATTAAAAGAAAATAGAAAAAGATAGAATAAATAAACAAAGGCATCATAGTAAGTTAATGTTGTACAACTGAAATCAAGGCTATGTTTGTTTTCATTTTTTAATGTATTTTTTTAAGTAAGTAATTGGTATGAAGTTGCAAATGCTCAACTATTGTAACCAAGTTATATAGAATAAGTACACATATCGAATTCACAAGAAGACTAATTGATGTTTATTGATATGCCTACATGGATCTTAGTTAAGTTGATTATTATATAAACAAGGGTTTCATCATTTGCAAAAATAATAATTTTTGTGTTAAGATTTTAAGTGGAAAAAATGCAAAGAATTCATGAAAAGTTCCACATCACCAGTAAATTACTAGGATTTTGTATTGTAATGTGACGTGTCTACATTCAATCCATGGCAATTATCAATTTCATTGAAATTGTTACAATTTAGTTGCATAAAATTTCCAATTTCACTTTGATTATATCTAAAAACATTGTGTTTATGATCACATCTTGAATTATGAAAATTCACTTTCGTTGATATTCCATAATCATTAACATGCTAAGAATTGGCCACATTCTTAGAATATTCGAACACAACAACCACAAATAGCAATTTTAAGAACAATTACACATGGTATTAAACATACACAATTCCTAATTCATGATATGAACACAAATTTTTAGTTCAAAGTTTAATTCAACATAATTATATAGAACTCCATCAAAATACAAGAACTAATCATTCTACCTAACGAGACACATGAAATTTGAGATTAAAAGGCTTATTCTTTTATTTTGAATCGGTAATGATGGTAAATCCATAAATTCTTCAAAATTTTCCACTTTTTGGCTTGTTTATCCAAGTCTTACAGCTTTTCCTCCTCACTTTTTCTCTCGTTTTTTTTTTTTTTTGTCTTTTTTTGGTTTCCTATGTCCCATTTTCATTTATGTAGGTTCCAATTTAAAATTAACTATTCCTATAAGTCAGCTTGGTTGTCATGCGGTTATTGTGCAACTGCTTGTCAACTTGTATAGGCAACATTTGAATAGCATTCCAACAACATAAAAATCATCTTCTTTAATGCAGTCGTTAGTGTGGTCACATTAATAATTTATATAACTACACAATAATTGCATTTGAATAGCATCATGACGACATGAAAATGTCTCTCTGATGCGGTCTTCGTGCTAGACAACATGAAAACCACATCAAAACAAGCTTTTGTCATGCGGTTGTCATACTTGACCACATTTGAACTGTTATCAACTTGTATTCATCTATTTCCTTTACATTCAACTACATACACATAAATATACAATCAATGTCTTAGCGTAAAAATCATTCAAAATGCTTCCAAACAACTGTAAAACTCCACAAAAATATGTGGGATCATGAAAACTTGCACTCTATTCTCAAAATGTCATAGAAAATATTCTAAAAAACTACAAAATTAATAAATACTTACTCCATACATACCGTTAAATAATTCCATTTCATGGAGTTATCAAAGAAAGAGAAAGAGAGAAAAATTATATGTTTGGTTGCAAATTTGCAATCTACAAGAGCAAATTCTTCCAAATATACAAATTATTAAAATAACACTTTTTATTCTTTTTTTCTATCATACTTTTACATTATTTTTAAATTTTTGAGCTAAACTTTCAACCTCCAAAATTTTCATACAAACAACTATACACTATAAAGTATAAATTAGATAAAAGTAATAAAAATTTTGAAAAAAGAAGTAGAATAAATTAAAGTTTAAAAATAAATTTAAATCGAAATATTAGAATGATATATATATATATATATATATATAAACTCTCAAAACTTTTTGTCAGTACTCCTGATAATTCTTCAAATTCTGAGACAGAATTTTCCTTTGTTTCAAAAGAAAACCAAAAATACCTTCAGATAGATGAAGCGGTCTCTTCTAACCTTCATAGTTCGTCTCAAAAATCTTCTTCTGAAGATGATATTGGATTCTCACTCTATGTCTTAACTTCAGAATAGCAAATAATTCTTGGTATTATTAACCTGGTTGATAGTCCTGAGTTAAGGAAAGAATGCCTTAAAAAACTCCTCAAATCTCTTTCTACTAATGAAAAGGAGCCAAAACCATCCTCTCAGCCTGTGATATCAAAGAATACTTATGATCTCACAAGTATTCTTAACAAGCAAAAACGCAAAACCAAAGATTTAACAGTCCAGGACCTCCAGAAGGAAATTGGAATTGTTAAACAAGAACTGCGGGATCTCAAGCAAAAACAAAAATAGGATTAAGAAGCCATTAAGCACATCTGCACCAAAATCCAATCCAGGGAAGAATCTCCGTCAAATGAAGAAGATGATCTTATCAAAACAAACATCGAAGTACCAATAGAGTACCCAAGGAAAGCATAGGTTTGTCATAGGAGGGAACCTTGTTTCATCTGGTGTTGGCTTGTCGTGAGTTTGAAAAGGTTATAAACTTCAAGAAGTGGTCCAGAAATGATATATTCGGTTAGACTAAAATAGGTCCACCAGGAGTTCCACCAATATGAAAAAGAGGCAATGGGCTCACATTCTTTGAAGAAAATTAACCAAGTATGGAAATATTTGGAGTTTTGGATAAGGAAGGCATTGAACTAGGCTTGTTGGTAATCCCAATAATTGAAAGTGATTTTGTTTTGCTCATGTTGTGTAATCAGGAAGGTAAAGGAGATAAGTTTGGTAAGATTTTCATTGGGCCATTCTGAAGGAGAAAGAGCTTTGTGGATTTTTGCCAGGAAATAAGATGGTGTTTGCTAGTTTGGAAATTTTTTGTGGTGGATAAGGGTAACAGACCGTGTTACCTCAAGAATTGTTTGGCAATATTCTGCTATTTTTGCTAGATCAATTGGTACAAAGAGGTAATTTTCAAAGTATTTTTGGGCGCACTCAAAAAGGGGTTTTGAAGGAAATTCCTTTTTCAATAGGGATAATATTCTGGAAGGTTGATTTGGTAAAATATTTAGCTCCGTGAGATCTTTGTGAGGAACTGGTGCTGGAGGTTTCTATTTTGTAGACTGGCTTTGAAATGTTTGGTAGATCTACTGGGGCTTTTGTGTTTTGAGAGCTCCTGCTTGAGTCACTCTTTTTTGAGAGGGCTTTTTGCAGTTCAGGAGATTGGCATAATGCCAAGAATAGTTTTTGGATATTTGGGTCGAAGAACTCGGATTGTGTGGTGTCCTCTAATTCTTTTGCATTTGTTTCTTCTTTGACTACAGCATCATACCAGGTCAGAGGCTTTGCTAATGTTTGCTTTGTGCTGGCATCCTCTGGTTTTGCTACTTGTTTGTCTTTGGCCATCTATATTTGTGGTAATTTGGGAGGCATCGCCCTTATTTTGTAGAAATTCTCTGGTCAAGAAATCAGGTAGGGAATTTGTATCACCTTTAATAAATTCAATATCAAATTCAAAAATTGATAAAATAGCTTGCCATCTCACAAAAATTTGTTTTGATGCAAGGTTTTGAACATCTTTTTTCAAAATTTCTTTGGCAGACTTGCAATCAATGCATAAAAGAAACTTTTGGTTGAGTAAATCATTTTGAAATTTTTGGATGCATGAAACAATGCTCAAAACTTCTTTTTTGATAGTAGAATAATTTTTCTGTATGAGATTCCAGTGGCCTGAGGTAAACTGGACAGTACATTCCTTGTTATTTTGAACTTGGAGAAGGATACCTCCGAATCCTAATTCACAAGCATCTGTTTTGGACGATTTTAAAAAGACTTGGGTTTGCTATATGCAAACATGAGAGATGAGGAATTTGACTCTTAATGTATTGGACTGTGGTCGTATGAATGCTAGTCCAGGGATCTGGGTTCTTTTTGAGCCGATCATGAAGGGGTTTTGCTATTCTATTGATGTTAGCAAAGAAGTCTAGGACATAGTTTTAACATCCTAAAAATTTTTGGAGTTGTTTTTTGTCAAGAATTTGGTCAGGAAATTTTTGACTGAATTGAAGACATCTATCAATAAGAGTAATAGTGCCTTGTGTGATATAATGACCTAAAAACCTGATTTTTGTTTGGAAAAGAGAGATTTTGGATTTTGAAACAACAATACCATTTTTCTTTGAAACATAGAGAAATGTTTTCAAATGCTTGAAATGTTCATCAACATTTTTTGAAAAAATGAGTACATCGTCAATGTAGACAATGCAGAATTTTGAATATGCAGAGAAAATATCATTCATAATCCTTTGGTATTCAGAAGGAGCATTCTTGAGGCCAAAAGGCATAACATTCCATTCGAATTGACCAAATAGAACAGTAAAAGTAGTTTTGTATTTATCTTTGGGAGAAATTTGTATTTGCCAGAACCAAGATTTTATATCAAACTTTGAAAAAATAAGGGAATCAAACAATTTTTGAAACAAAACTTTTTTGTTTGGAATCGGATACCGAATCTATTTGAGAGCACTATTAAGAGGCTTGTAATTGATGGCGAGTATTGGGACTCCTCTTTAGAAGGTTTTTTATAAGATTTGTAGTTCTTCTTAAAGGTTTCTTGTAACCTTTGGACTTGTCACGGTCACAATTTCCTTGACAAGAATAATGTGATTCTTTGAAGCGATTGATATCGAATTGTTGGCAAAAGGTGCCTAACTCGATTTCGGTTTGTTTCGTCTCTTGCTTGAGATGCTTTTGGAGTTTCAGATCTTGGCAGATCTTCAATCCTTCATGTTGGATAATACCAACAAATTGGCCATAGGTATAATCATCGTAAGAGATGATTTTCTTTTGAAAAGTTTGTTTGATATGGTTCCGAACCTTCTCACCAAGAAGTGTTGGAAGTCCAGCAAGGAATTTTTCTTTCCAAAATGGCTGATTAGAATCTTCTCGAAGCATGACTCTAGTCAAGAAAATATTTTTGTAGGACTGAAAATGGTTGAGTTTTTTGCAACGAAGATTTGAAAGGAGTTCAGCATTTTTGTCTTTAATATGAGAAGGATCACCAATAAAGTGAAGAGAAATAGTAAGGATCAGAGTGGAGAGGGCTTCTTATTGACAATTATCATCTTCATCGAGAATAAAATTTCCCTTTTCATATGTTTTATAGGCATTCAGGATTTCATTTTGTGGGTCAGATGAGAGATGATTATCCTACCATCCTTTGAGTTGACCAGAAATTCCTGCAACTAGGATTTCTGCAATTGCTCTGTCAGAAACATTGTCCTGAGTCCTATAGGCATTTTTAGCCATGGTCATTTGCTGAAGTGTTGAAAGAATTTGATACTCAGAGAAGTTATCAATGTTCCATTCATAAACAGAAGAAGCATTGAAACGAAACTGAGAAATTGGTTTTGCCTGAACAATGTCAGGCATAGGGACAATAGGCATATTTGGCAACTTGTTGATTTTAGGACTTTGGAATTGGTCAACGTTTCATCAACTTCTGACTTTTGCGAACGACTATTGATAACGGGAGATTTGCTAATGGATGTTGGTGTTTCAAGAACAATATTTGAATCACCAGCCAAGACTTTTAAAAACTGTTTTTGAGAATCACTTTTGTTTTCCTGAATATTTTTGACGAAATTTTTAAATACTAAATAGGGTTTGAAAACAGGGTTTTTTAAATCTTTTTTGCTGAGGTGGATAGGTTGTTTTTGAATATATTTCTCAATACGATCAAGTTACTTCCCAATTGTACTAAGGTGGATGTTTGAAAAATTACTTTGAGTGACAATTTTCTTCCAATTGTATCTCCTGGAGTTTTGAAAGGGGTTGCTTCTACAGCTTTGTTGGAAACAATAAGTTTGATATTTTGTAAAGGAGGATGGTTTGAAACAATCCTCGATCCTACAGAGGTTTCCCATTCTGTAGAGTTTGGATTTTTGTTTCTCAGAATAACTGGGTTTAAGGAGTTTTTGAAAAGATATTTGATGCTATGATTGGTAGCATAAATCTCAAACCAATCAAAGAAGAAAATATGGATTTTGTTTTGAACAATAAAATCATAATATTCTTTTTGAATTTGCTGTTTCGTTTCAGGAAAATTTGCAAAAAACCAAATCCTTTTTTCAGAGTTTTCTTTTGAATAAAAATCATTTCAAAAAAATTCTTTGTTGACAATAAATTCTTCTTCAAGAACAATAAGTTCATTAGCCATAAGATTTTCTGTGACTGCAGAAAAATCAGGACTAACAGGCTCAAACTGTTTAGAAGGAGGCTTTGGTTGTCTTTCAAAACTTTGCACATAAACTGGTTTTGGAATTTGAGTGCTGTAATCAGTGTTTCTAAAATTTAAAGTTGAAGGAAAATCTTTTGAAAGGTCAGAGCTAGAGAACCTCAGCTTTGTCTCTATGACAGTAGGGATTTGAGAAATTCTTCCCAAATCTATGATACTTTTTGCTGAATATGATTCAAATGTAAGGCTTGAAAATGAACTTCTATGAAAAAAAAGTTTAACATGACCATCAGCGAACTGCTGAATGTTTTTGATCTGAGAATTTGGCTGAGTAGGCTCGTGAGGCTGTGCTGGAACAACATTTTCAAGATCCCATTCATTTGGAAGACTTACATCTTTCCACTGAATAGTCTTAGCTGTAATGGCATTAGATCTAGTCAAATCTATTTGCAAGAGAAGAGTCTCTCCTTTTGTTGAAGAGATCATTTTGATTTTTGAGGCAAAAGCAGAATGCATAATTTTGAAATGTAAGCGGTAAATAATTGCTATCGGGATAGATCCCTCAAGTATTTTGTAGTTATAAGTTTGGATCTGACGAACTAAAGACTTGAGAATATTCTTGTCCTTCAAGGAAATGGTTAAATTTGGGTAACAATCAAAAGAAATTGGACCATGACACATACTAGACTCGATAGAGCTGAGTAAAGAGTCAGCAAAATTTATGAACCTACTGTCTCGAAGTGCTGCAAGAATTGAGGTGTTTAGGCCTTTTCTAGTTAAGGGCTTAAAACCAATTTGGACGGGTCCTAGATGGATGAATTTAAACCATTTTCAGAGTATTTTTGAAGAGTTTTTTGCGAAAGAGGAGGAATGGTTTCAGAACTTCTTGAGATCTGAATATCCCTTTCCTCAGTTTTGATAACAAAATCATTTTTAAAACTAAACATATTTGATTTTTGATAAATCTCATGTTTTTTGACTTTCGGTATTTTCCAAATATCAATAGCTTTATCAAAATTTTCTATAATGATTTCTTTAGTGTTTATCACTCTCCTAGTAGGATCCTAAGAGGCACTAGACACAGAGTTTGAAAAACTAGATCTGTGAAACATCAGTTCCATGGTTATGACTTAAAGTTGGACGCAGGTCATCAACTATAGCACGACCCTAGGCTACTCTTCAGGTTTGACTGTCCTATTCTTCGAGACTTACTACCCTTGATTTGGCCTAAGCAACGAAGTGGCTCTGGCTGACCCAACATGGAATAAGATTTTGTCACAAACATGGAAAACAGTATTCTTACAAATCCTACCCCCTGGCTTTGATACCAAGGTCACCAAGGATCGAAGGGGAACAAGATACTCAAAGAAGAAACACAGAAAATAATTATAAGAAAATTGATATGTGGAATAGCAAATAAAACAATTATGCGAAATTAGTATGGGGCATTGTTACACTTATCAGATTTAAGGATCAGCAAGGTTTCTAACCCATATACCAATTTATGTTTATGCAGACAGTTATGCAGGCGGCTATGCCGACCATATGCATGAGATATTTGCAGGAAATTTAAAGTAGGCGGTTAAACCGACTATATGCATGAATAGACAAAAATTAAATAGGCATAAAGGAAATACTTTGATATATTTTACAAAATATTTAAAGATACAATGATCAGGTTGAACCTGATAAGGTACAATGATCAGGCTAAACCTGATACAAACCTTTTTAAGATAGATAAATTTGAAATAACTGGTGATGGAAAAATCCCTTTGGGTATTTGTTTCCTCCGTGAGGAAGTATGGTGAAAGGTTTTTGGTAGATATGGAAGGAGGGTTCAGGATTCCTACCTATCTTATCTATTACAGGCTTTGCTATTTGGTATCTTTAGGTGAGAGTCTGGGGGTTTTGCTTTGCATACTCTGCCCTTAAAGGCAGGAGGGTTCCTTCTTTTATAGATGGCTGGAAGGGCCTTTATGCAATTTTGAAAGTTCTGAACAGTGATCGCACCCGTGGCTGCACAGTAAAAGTGAACAGTGATGTACGATCTTCGTCCTGTATTTGAACAATTCCTGTATCTTTGAACAGTACCTGTATATTTGAACAGTGAAGAATAATAATTTTGCTTCCTTTTTTTTTTTTTAGAAACCTGAAGTTCCAAAGACTTCAAAGTCTAGAATTGCTTCATCTTCTTCTTCAGTGGAGGATTCAACATCTTCAGGTGATTTTGATGTCCCAACTTCTTCTTTTACTGGTGCAAACTGGGACAGTATTTTTGTGACTTATTCAGGAGTTTTTGCTACTACAATCATGGACTGCGTCTTTAATTTTTGCGTTAGGAATTCTGCTTGTTTTTTATCCTGGTTTTGTTTCAGGCTGAGGAAATTTTTCATTCTTTGTGGAGTGAAATATCCTGTTGGCTGAAATTTTTTCCACATTCGGATTTTGAAATATCTCCTAAGAAAAGAGATATTATTTTATTTTTGAACATCGAAGTACCAACAGAGTACCCAAGGAAGATATATTTTGGAGCATAGGTTTGTCATAGGAGGGAACCTTGTTTCATCTGGTGTTGGCTTGTAGTGAGTTTTGAAGAGGTTATAGACTTCAAGAAGTGGCCCAAAAATGATATTTTTGGTTAGACAAAAATAGATCCACCATAAATTCCACTAATATGGAAAATGGGCAATGGTCTCACATTCTTTGAAGAAAATTAACCAAGTATGAGAATATTTGGGGTTTTGGATAAGGAAGACATTGAACCAGGCTTGTTGGTAATCCCAATAATTGAAAGTGATTTTGTTTTACTCATGTTGTGTATTCAGGAAGGTAAAGGAGATAGGTTTGGTAAGATTTTCATTGGGCCATTCTAAAGGAGAAAGAGTTTTGTGGATTTTTGCCAGGGAATAAGATGGTGTTTGCTAGTTTAGAAATTTTTTGTGGTGGATAAGGGTAACAGACCGTATTACCTCAAAAATTGTTTAGCAATATTATGCTGTTTTTGCTGGATCATTTGGTACAAAGAGGCAATTTCCAAAGTATTTTTGGGCGCACTCAAAAGGGGTTTTGAAGGAAATTCCTTTTTCAAGAGGGATAATATTTTGGAAGGTTGATTTGGTAAAATATTTAACTCCATGAGATCTTTGTGAGGAACTAGTGCTGGAGGTTTCTATTTTGTAGACTGGCTTTGAAATGTTTGGTAGATTTACTGGGGCTTTTGTGTTTTGAGAGCTCCCGCCTAAGTCACTCTTTTTTGAGAGGGCTTTTTGGAGTTCAAGAGATTAGCATAATGCCAAGAATAGTTTTTGAATATTTAGGTCGAAGAACTCGGATTGTGTGGTGTCCTCTAATTCTTTTGCATTTGTTTCTTCTTTGACTACAGCATCATACCAGGTCAGAGGCTTTGCTAATGTTTGCTTTGTGCTGGCATCCTCTGGTTTTGCTACTTGTTTGTCTTTGGCTATCTGTCTTTGTAGTAATTTGGGAGGCATCGCCTCTATTTTGTAGAAATTCTCTGGTCAAGAAATCAGGTAGGGAATTTGTATAACCTTTAGTAAGGCAATATTTGAGAGCTCCATGCATCCAAATTTTAGTATAATAAAAAACAAATTATTCCAACATCTTAGTCATTATATTATTTTTTTTAATACTATTTTTAAATTTTTTTACAAATCTTGATCCAAACAAAAATATGCATCCAAATAAATGTCAATAACTCGACTGTACAGTTGATAAAAATGTCTTGGAGCATGTCAATGTTGAAATTTTAATCGAACACCCTAGCGGATGGCGGTCCCGGCCCAGCCCAGACATTAGTAGCCCAAACTCTCAATCTGTTTCTACCCTTGGATGTTCACAAACCCAAGCCCAGCACACCCGCCTAAAATCTTTCAAAATTGTCCGTGGGATCAGCAGATGCACAGGGAGCGTCGTCTCCAGGTAAATCCCACAGCTTCTTCTGTCCTCCCATTTGCAAATGGAGATTTTGAGGAGATAATTCTGGAAGACGAGTTGAATTTTTAGTTTTCTTCGACATCTCTTTGAATTGTTTACCAAGAGGGTGACATAAGCTTTTAAATTGCTTCATTATGCTGAACGATTTTTACGTCATATTGCTACTTTTACTGTCATTTACATCCTTGAGACTGATAAAACTCGAGTTGGAAAGCGTTTGGTCCTTTAATTTACTCATTCTTCAACGTAGGCAGGGCTAACTAGACTTTCTTATGGTTTTGAGTACATTTGGATAAATTTAGTTCGGATGGAGTATATGTGAACCAGAATTAATCTGTATTGAGGAACACTTATACAAATCATGGCGATTAAGGAGGTAATCGTTGAATCAGACAGTTTGTAATTGACCTGTGGAAATTGAGCATGAGTTGAGGAGCTTATCTGTGGTTTTTATCTCGTCGTTCTAGCGGAGCAAACCATGGCTCAACACAAGCTTCCATCGCGCCATGGCCGAGTGCATTATAAGAGACATTATTTTTATTTTTATGTTCAAATACAAATAAAGTCTCTGTATTATGGCCTTTTTTTCCCCTCCTTTCTCCAACTCTGTTTGTGGCCTCACTAGTAAAGAACTCGCTGATGATAATATGCTACATTAATTGTTGACAATCATGTCACATTTAACCCCAGTGCTCGTGTTGGCAATCAGTTCAACACATATACGTAGGAAACTGAAGTTGCTCTGCCTCAGTTCTCCCTATCACGAGCATACACAATTCCATTCCATGCATTGGCCTGGCATTCGTTGAAGGTACGGAATTTTTAACTCAGAATTTTGATTTACTTGATTACATGAGTGTAATTATATTTCATGATGTAACTGGTCGTTGTTGGACTAAAATTTTGCTGAAGCTTTAGACAAGTCGATGGATCTATCAAGCTCAACTGTAAGTACAAACCACACACGTTTCCGACCTTATCTAAAGAATAGGATAATGACAGCTTATAGCCTTATACTGGTTCCCTGTAATAATTATAAAACACTTGCACACATATACAAATAAACTTGATAATTTGTATGTGCAAGCCGTATATGCGTCTAATAATTGTGAGGGTGGACTGTGTTAGCATCATTTTCCTGGTGGTCACGTTGAACAAAAGACACTGCCCCCTGACAGGTCACGAATCACAATAGAGTGTGTAGCAGATGCCCAAACCTCCCATGTTACAACTTCTCCCCACCCAACATGTCTCTCCTGCGTGCATGTTCCCTCGTCCACGCCCCTACTCCCCCACTCCCCCATTATATGTCCACGTCCAAATATGCTCCTTCACCCATTCTCATTCCCAGAAAGAAGAAAATAAAACGCAGCAGCTCTCTCTAAAATTATCCCTCCTCGTCTCTCTCGAATCAAGCTAATAGTTATAGTAATCATCAATTCGTGAGGCCCAAGGGGGAAACATGTGTTCCTCAAACTCTAAATTGCAGGGGAGTACGGGTATCATTGGCCGCCCCGTGCTTCAGCCCAACTGCAATCGCGCCCCACTGCCGGAAACCTGCAATCGTGTTGGACATCCCTCCCCCAAACCCAAGACGAGTACCCACCGTATTCCGCCTGCCAAATCCCTTATCCGCCAGTCCAAGTCTTTTAGCGATCGATCTTCCAGCTTCAAATACACTTCCTCTGCTATCGTCGACGAGCCCGGAAGCATAGCAGCCGCCAGAAGGGAGCAGGTGGCCAGTCTTCAGGAGAAAAGGA
The DNA here is from genome assembly GCA_019155195.1 of Avicennia marina. Lineage (NCBI taxonomy): Eukaryota > Viridiplantae > Streptophyta > Magnoliopsida > Lamiales > Acanthaceae > Avicennia > Avicennia marina. Next base: position 22,519,554 of record CM032754.1, read on the forward strand.
GATTGCGTATCGCTCACTACGGTAGGACGACTGCTAAGCTCCTCCCACCTCATACCGATGATCGTTATTCTCCGCCTCCTAGTGATATTAACGCACTTCACCAAGAGAAGAGATGCAGTTTCATCACCCCGAATTCAGGTTCTATTGCCGCCCCGTTAATCAATTGACTTCGATTTGTAATTGTCCCTCTCCGTAAAAATATTATTTGTCCATAATGTCATCAACCTCTCGATGGCGCTTAAATTATTTGTACCTTCATCTTGCTGCAGACCCCATCTACGTGGCTTATCACGATGAAGAATGGGGGGTGCCTGTCCATGACGATAAGTACGTCGCTCTGTGATTTCCTAAAACTACCAGATATTATTGGTGCAGAGCCCGGGTGACTAATTAGTAATTCTTTCCTGGGATGTGGGTGCAGATTGCTGTTTGAATTGCTGGTTTTGACGGGTGCGCAAGTAGGATCAGATTGGACTTCAGTCCTGAGGAAAAGACGAGATTTTAGGGATGCTTTCTCCGGGTTTGATGCGGAAATCGTTTCGAAATATTCTGAAAAGAAGATGGCCTGGACGAGTTGTGAATGCGGTGTGGAACTGAGCCTGGTCAGGGGGGTGGTGGACAACTCTAACCGGATCCTTGAGGTTTGTCGGTTAACTTGTTTTTCTGTTCAGTTCCATGCTTGGCCTTTTTGTCGACCCAACAATTCTCTGGTGCATGTGGGGAATGATAATGGTGGGGGATGGGCTAACTAGCTGCACATGCCCCCATATTTAATACTCTTTCTCAAGTACCTAACGTAGTTAACCACGACGCCACATGGTGGCCTAGCTGTCATAATTAATTCTAAATTCGGGTCATCTATCTTCGCAGAGTATGGGATGATTAATATGTGGCGTGACTTTGGTGTCGCAATTTTTTTTTGAACTTCTAGCAACTACATGTTCAACGAAAATAATGACAAATAAGCAAATTCTTTATCGTCACTAAACTCGTTATGTGGCAACAGATCAACAAGGAATTTGGATCGTTTGACAAGTACCTGTGGGGGTTTGTGAACGACAAGGCAATCGTGACGCGATACAAGAGGTGCCACAAGATTCCGGCCAAGACATCGAAATCGGAGACGATAAGTAAGGACATGGTGAGGAGAGGGTTCCGGCTGGTGGGCCCCACAGTGATACACTCTTTCATGCAGGCGGTCGGCCTCACCAACGACCACCTTGTTACCTGCCCCAGGCACTCCCAATGCCTCCACGTGTCTGCTACTGCTGCCGCTCCACACCTCTAATTATTTGATTTCAAGAATGAAGAAAAAGGATCCCTTGGGACTTTCTGGGTCACTATTCGTGGTAGAAATTAATATGTATAGATAGGTATTCGTCTGCATTGTGAGAAAGAAAGCCGACGGTGGGAGATGGAGCAGCTATGTGGTCAAGAAATAATCCGTCAGAAAGGAACGGATTTGATAAAAGAAAAGGCAAAGATTTTCTATTCTATATATGTACATTTTTCTTTTGGGGTTCTAGTGGAAAAGGCGTAAATAAAGAAGTTTGGTGCGAGAGGAGACGGGCGGTGGAGATTGGAGAAGGGGCCAGGCTTGGGGCACCATTTTCTTGCGAGTTACATTGGGTGATATTTCTTTCCCTTTGATTTTGCAGGTTGTTTGTTGTAATGGATTGGCTGATGGCTGATGGCTGATGGCTGATGGAATTAATTCATATAAGTGCTCTTTTTGTGTGCAGTGAGTTGTTGTATTACTTGTGTATGTTATGGGTTGAAATTGAATTAGATGCCTGGCGGGACAGAGTATGTATTAATCCAAGATCACGACGGCGTCTGTCCCCTTCCATAATTTCTTTTGCTGTCCGAAAGCCGGCTAATTCTGTAACTTTCTTCTCTTACAGCATGTATTTTGCATGTTTAATTCATTAATCAATTGTTCTCGGTGCATAGCTACATTGCAGATATTTCAATTTGGGCTTGCCTTTAAGTTTATTTTTACCAATCCTTAAAGCATTTTTAGAGTTCCAAGTTTACAGATTTCATTTAAAAAATAAATTGTCTATATATTATTAGATTTTGTATGCATGCGTGGTTTTAAGTTGTTTTATATTGTAATAATGAAAAAAATGGGGTCATAGATGTAACATTAGCTTGCCTAGTTGTGTAAGGTTAAGCAGTTTATCGGATATTTTAAAATAACTTTGGCAAGGCTTTCTCTTACTATCAGATACAAAATATTCGTAAATTTGGGTTTAGGATTTGTAAATTAAAAAAAAGATAACATTCAATGAGAACATAGATAACTATATATGAGTTAATACTATACTCACTTGAAAGGCTAAAAATTATTGATTAATTAAAAGTTCAATACAACATAACTATGGTGCATAATAAATAATTCTATCCAATATATATATGATAGAACTATCTGTCAAAATAATCTTTTCGAACTTTTAAATTGTACGTCAAAGTAAACATAATCTAAGTATATAAGTGATTTAAAAAAAGGGAAAATAAATTACATAAATTGGGAGGATACAAAGTGAGGGTGGTCGTAGAGGTTTAGAGGAACTTCATTTGAGCAAGTAAATAAAGGTAGATTTTCTAAAGGTTTGTGGATATTTTAACTATTTTGCACATAACAGATGAAATTCAAACTCTATGACAATCTTAATGAAAGTGTCTGTATGCGTGACCGTGGATACATGCTTTTTATCACTTAAATTCCTAATATTTTTGTTCATCAATGTCTCACAATTCAAAAATTTAAATTACCACACCTATTAACTAGGATTGTCCATCAATTTGATAATTTCGTACAGAATCATTGGACATCTAAAAGAAGGGTAGATTAACTTATATAAAATGATATATCCAAGTATATCACTTCAAATAAACATGGCCTAAATAGACTATCTAATTAGATCATCTTTGTTCCCCTCAAATTTCTAAGTTACTTTTTGTAATAATGAAATGTTTTGAATAGATTATCTTAATTTTTTGGTTTGTTCTCAATTGTCTAAATATATCACCCAGATATTATTTCAGCTGATGTGAATGTATTGTCAAAATACATTATGTTTAAACTTTGAATTTCACTATATATTTTAGTCTTTAAAGATGAAATTCTATAAGCCCTTAAAAATTTTAGACGCTTGTATGCAAAATTTATCAGCATTAGCACTCACGTTTGTTGAATTTCTAATTTTAACTATGTATATTAGAGATAAGAAGCAAATTATATAAATAAATTAGTCAGATCTTAAATACAAATTTTATATCATTTATAAAATAATAGAAAAAAGAAATAAACTTAAAAAGAAAGAGAATAAAAAAAATTAGAAGAGGATTTCAAACAAAATAAATTAAAAATTTAGAGAGGAGATTAAAATAAATGAAACTTAGGGAGAACATAAATACACATACATGTTAACATTATATTAATTTAACATGTAAAGCACACGTACCAGATCAATGGCTAAAGAAAAGTATTCACGAAAAATACAACTTTTTTGCATTCTCATTAAAGCCAACCAACATCGTCTCAGCTTCCCACATCTTGATCTCACTACTGAATCGCTTCATACTGCCATCCAAGAAAAGGGTGTTTATTTTAAAAAATTTATAAAATATTTTAAAATTTATAAATTCATACATTTTATTTTTAAAATAAATTATTAAAGTGTTTAGATAAAGACGTCTTATAAGATTTTATAAAAATTTATGATTATAATTAATTATAATTTTTTAATATAATGAGATTTAAAATATTTATATTTTTTTTTATTATATATAAAAAAATAACTTGTAAAATTTAAAAAATTTATTTATTTTTAAAAAACTTACAAAACTCTAAATTTGAAAAAACTTATAAATTCGTAAACATCTTTTAATATTTTAAAGAATTTATAAACTCGTTCACTTTTGGCTATGTTTGGGTGCTTACGATTGTTGAGGATGAAAGTTGAAGTAAGCATTTGAGAATAATACAAAAAGAAAAAGAGAAAAGAGAAGACATCATTTTAATGAGTATTATATTTGGAGAGTAACGTATTTGTATGATATGAAAAAGGGAAAACAGAGACGAGGCCATTAAAAAAATGGAAAAATCCGCGAGAGTTTGCGAATAGGTACGTACATTAATTACGCCCTGATTTGCTGTTGGTTTCTACTTTCAAGAAGAACCAAAAGCGTTGGACAAAATGTAACGCGCTCTGTGCTTCTAAGCAGGCAGTGAAGTCATCGCAGAGGCGAGGCGTCGCACAAGAAGAAGTGGGTGAAGCCGCAGGGGGGGATGACGTAGAAAAACGCACATGACGAGATGACAAGAGTTGCCCACTGCTCCCCGTCGCCATAGAATTTTTCAGAACTCCTCTCCTGTGATGATGATGAGTCTTGTTATCGAACACAAAACCCGTCGTCGCCGTGTCGTCGACGCTACTGCGTCGCATCAGCTCCACCGGCAGATCGAAAACGAGATCGGACGCAGCAGCATCAGCTCCATCCTCTTCATGATTCATGATAGCTGATGATCTCCAAGATCCACATTCAAATTTCTCCAGGGAAACTCTCTGGGAAATCACGTCGACGTGACCCATAGTTCCGGGCTCGGGCTCCCTCCTCGCTTTCACCGCTTTTCCCTTGCCGAACCCCGGCAGGAACAAGCACGCCCCACATTTGAACTTGTATCCATACAATTCCCCTTCTTTGCCGAGTTTCATTTTTTCTTCTTCTTTGTCTAACCTGCCTCTGGTTTCAATGTTCCTCTGCCAACTATTGTCCGCCTTATTAGTAGTGACGGACCATAGATCGAAGTCGACAGATAGTCGACACGCCCGCCCTTCCCCGCACGACTTACTCCTCCTCAGGTGGCTTTCCCGCAGCCGCTCCAGATTGGTCAGAGCCACCGAGTGTTGCCGAGCCAACGGGGCTACTCGCGCGTTATCATTTTTACATCTCTTCTTGTGCTTTGTGAAGGCGGAGTTGGGGAGGCTGTAGCTCACGAATTAACCAGTTTTCGCAGCTGGCGGCGGCAAATTATGAAGTGGGACAGACATGACCTCTGCTTTTGGCCCTTTTGTACGTTCGCATCCATTCTCTGATTCTCTCGGAGTCAGAGAGATGGGATCTACCAAGTCCTGCTTCTCGCTCCGTATGCCAACCTTGTCCCAAATGAATTTTGGCTCCGCACAAGGAATATCTTGTGCACCATCAGGCACGTGTACGACTGGTGGACTCATATTTTTGGATCACTTGGGTTTTAGAGAAGGCCCGACATTGGGTAACTTATATATATGGATGATGCAAGGGTAGAACGTGAATGCCTTGTGCACGTCCCCCCTCTCCACACAGTGTTGAACAAAATGATGCTCAACAAGCAGGCAAGTCATGATTCTCCCAATATCAAACACGCCAGCACAAGTAACATTGAAGAAAATGGGATACCGACGCTGGACCGCAATAGCAATCGAGAGGCCTCATCGCTGGACCACTTGAGAGCATTTGCAGAATGGTCTCAAATAAATTTAGGTGAGAAACATACTTAAGCAAAATGCCACTCCAATAAAACAAGTATATCTATACATAACATGATGCATCAGGCTCCGAGGACATACAAACGTTATCAACAAACAATAATTTCCAAACAGAAAGAAATTAAATCTGTAACTGATTAAATATTTGTAATTTCATTAACCTGACCCTATATAGATAGTAATGTACAAACCCAGGGACAATCTTTCAGCATGTAGCACATAACTATTTATTGGAGAGAGTTGAAAAACAGAATCAGCACGATAGAAATACCAATAATGACTGGAAATGCTGTAACCAAGTAAAGAGCTCCGTATCCCTGCGTGCACGTAAAGAATACATAAACTTAAACGATCAAAACATGAAGAAAGTTATTTTTCAACTACACACAATTGCATTTTCAAGAAAGTTCTAAACTGAGATGGTCAATCAAATATCTGAAGTTAAAGATATCATTATGTGACTTACATAAATGTATGACATATACACAAGATGAATGAGTAAAACGTGTAAAATATTTAAACTATTGAATATTTTGGAATTCACAGAATAAGTCAGCTAAGCAATGTTATTCCATAAGGTTGAATAATGAAATTTGTGGTTGCATTCTTCATCCTTGTATTTCTTGTTCACAGTGATGGTTCTAGATATTATGGTTTTATTCAATTTCATTTTTTTAAAAACAAATTTTACCCACTCATGCACCCAACTCACACGAATCATCCCAAGGATTTGAACCTATATCCTCATGGTTGAGATAATGAACAACAAACCATAGGGTTTTTTCTTCTTCAACTTTCAATTTTCTTTTCCTGCAACTCAAGCATATTAATAAGTTCAATGTGTAATGCACATCTTAAACAAATATACGCAGGACAAATAAATTGTTATAAAACCTTTTTGAATTGATACTCATTGCCCATAGATATTCACATGCATTGTTGAATTTAAGATTGTCACGTGTAAGACAGAATGAGGAGATTTGCTTCTCAAACATTCATTTAGGGATTGTTCGCATTCTTAAGAATACAAGTTCACAAATTTCACTTTACTATCACAAAAATTCAATTTTACCACTATAGACTCATAAAGCAAGAAAAGTATTTCATCCCTAGCATTGTTCTATTTGAAGCATTTACTCCCTGGATAACTTTAGAGAGGGAGTTGTAGCATTTCCAACAAGATCAATAGCACATCAATCCGTGAAATTACTTCAACATAAGCACTTTTGCACCTAATCAACTTAAGTTTTATGGCCATTTAGCCTCTTCCCATATAAAATCACATTACTGAAACCCCTTACCCCTTAAATTTATTTCGTGGCTGCAAGTTAGCCTTAAAATGTTATTCCTTTATTCAAGTAATGATTTCATTTTCTTTCCAAGCTTCAGGTAATTAAACTAGTTAAGGTAGCATGACAAAATTTTGACTTAAAACAATATTATAAGAAAAGATATTTGATGAAAATTAGATGGAGTTCATTGAATTTGTATTAGTTCAATATATATGGCGTAACTTAGGTATCAGTTTGTACAACATAAAAACCCATACATTAATCTGAGAATAGTAAATAAATGCCAGAAAAAGTCTTACTCTTACCTTCTAATATAGTATCTAAATTACTTTGTTATCTTATCAATAACCTTTATTTGTCATTGAAGCTCCTAGAATCAATCTTTACCTTTTAAATTTTTGTGGTAAATTTATCTTTCTTTATCCCCTAGGATAGAGACATTCGGTGAGAAAATTAGAGAAATAAGCATAATTTTGCACTTCGTAGAATAGATAATTTAAATCACCAAAATTCCCTCATATGCCTCCATGGCTTATGGTTGAAAATATTTCAAATTCTAATTTCATATGAAATAAATTTCAATTGACAATTCAAAATAAAGACTACATGCTGTTAATTTTAAAAAGAAAATACAATTTAGAATGGCGCTTGGTGTCATATATAAACTTTACTACTACAAATAAGTCCTTTTACTATTTATACTATAAGATTCTTTCGCATGCCATAGATTACTTTTGTACCCTTATTTCAATTTCTTTTGACTATGTGTGTTTACATTTTTGAGGGGTTAAAATAAGTTTGTATTTTGTGTGCCGGAGTTTATGAATATTATAAAAGTAATATATGTGTATGTTTGCTTTGATTATTTTCTTATTTTTTATGTAGAATATTATATAATGATTGGATGATTTGACATTATACGGGGATAATAAATAATTTTTATATAGCATAAAAACATATTATTGTGATCGCGTATATAGGATCTTAAGTAATGATTTAATTTTGAATAGTTATTGTTATAAAATATTTTTGAATATTTAGAATATTTGATTTGATATTTAATATATTTTTTTACTTAGAATAAGTTTGAGTATATTTTGTTTCCTAATTTACATCAAGTTATTTTCTATTTTCAGTATGATTGTAATCATTCTATACCATAAATTGAGATATTACAGTTTATTATTTAAATCCTCTCAACATAGAATCAAAGTAGACAACACGACCATGGGCCCATTGTCCATCTTTTGGCTATTTACATTTTTTCGGTTGTGTGCTATTTAATGGTACTGCCCTGAATGTGGCCTTTATTTGTCAGACTTCCATGATTTCCAATATAACCTACTATACGGGTGTGATTTCTAGTGTTGCCGATCATATTGGCGTGATTCCTGGTGTTACATACCTAATAGCTATCTTTGTTAGTGTTGCCTATTAGTTACTATCTTTCTAGTGTTGCCCTTCTAATTTACTACTTCTAGTTGTCTGCTTCTATTCTACTTGTTTAAGTAGAATATTTTAACACAACTATATGTTCAACTTAAGGCAAAGTTTATAAAATATCTAGAATATTTAGAATATCTATTAGAATAGGTTGTTTGATATTAAGTATATTTTGTTACCTAGAATAGGTTTAAGAATATTTTATTTCATAGATTGTAGGATTAGATTTATATCAAGATATTTTTTATATTTAATATGATTGCAATTATCCTATAATATAAGTTGAGAATTCTCTTCAATTATAATGTATGGTTTAATTCTTTCAATATTCTCAACAATTGTAATAGTTGTATTTTGAATATATGTACACATAAATAAAAGAGGAGGTTGCTTTTAATTATTATATATTTGGATTAGATGTGCGTTTTGAAGGTTTGAAAAACCTTCTGTCCTTTTTTTTTAAAAAAAAAAGTAGCTTGCATTTGTGTTTTTAATCAAGTTTTCTCTTTTCTTCAATTTGTTTTGATTTTTTTATTTTCTTGTTTATTCAATTGTATACTTCTAATCTTAAATGTTATTAAAATTAATAAAATTATATAATTTATAAATAATTTTGTCTAAGCATAGAAGTGCAACTTTTACTGAATTTATTCTTATCACTTAGGGTTATAAGCAATACCACAAGATTTTAGAAAAACTTCCGAAATTATTCACACTTTTATAACAAGGTGTATGTCTGCATATATGTAAACCCACCAAAATTTATTGTTTATGGTATTTGCAAATGTGAATCAGAGAACTAGCTAAGTTATCAGCCTATAAAAGAAAAGGCTACTTCAGAAGTGGCATCAAGCTTGCCTGCGAAAAGCTAAAGTTTATCACCATGTTTGGTTCTAAGATTTTGCAAAGTAAATGAAAAGAAAATGGTAAGGAAAATATTTGTAATTGTTTGGTTAATAAGAAAAATTTTAAGAAAAAAATTAGAAGAAAAATTGTAGCGTAAGAAAGGCAAACGCATTTTTCTCACAAAAAGGTCAGGAGAATGAAAAAAGAAAAACTAATTTAACTCTCTCTTTCTTTCCCCTAAACATACACCACGTCTAGTTTTAACCATTCATCTCTACATTTTTTTTCTTAAATAATTAAAAGATAATTTTAAATTTTGGTTGATTTTATTTCAATTTTTAAATATTTTTATTTTTGACTTGATTTACTTTTCTTTTCATTTCTTTTTCCCAGCATTTTCTTTTCCTCTCCAAATTATAAAACCAAACTTAAACTTAGTATCTAGAGAAAGGAAAAACAAACCACAGCTGGTGGCACTTCCACATCATCAGTTTCAATATCCTTAATCTCAGCAGCTGAATCCCAATCAATATTCAGCCTCTTGGCAGCTTCTTGTGGATTAACACCAGTGTCTGTGAATTTTTCATACAAAGATTTGCCCCGTTGTTCCTTCTTTGGTGCTTCAACCTAGCAAAAGATTAGAAAAGAGAAAAACACATTGCACTTGTTTTTAATTCAATCACATTTCGGAATTCACTTATCTAACACTATTTTCTTTCTTCATAGTTAACCACCCATATTAGCTCTATGGCTAAGTTTAAAAAGATCTCCAGGGGTCAAGCAGCTGAGGCAAGGCTGACAGGTATGCATAAGAGATATTAAGTCCATCTTTATCCCACACAACAACAAAACCTACAATGCTTAAATCACATTCAGCCATGACAATGGTGTTCAACTTGGGATAGGATTTGCCCACTGGCATTCACCATTTCTGCAGAAATGCAATTTTTTCAAAGATAGAAAGGGAAATTATTTACAATAAAGAGGTTGGAGGCTATGCCTGGCACAAATCTCAATTGATGGGGCAAGTCCGTCCCATCTATGCAATGGGGTAAATGTTCCAAACAAAACCTAGTTCAGAGACTTCAAGCTTAGGAAAAACATGTTGGGAATGAGATCAAATTTGTAGTGCTTAATTCGACTAAATTTGATTAGATTACAAGAATCCAAATCATATCTATAAGGTTGTGACTGGAAAGAGTATCTAATGTGATACAATTCTAAATTTTTTCTAAATAATAGAATTTATAATTCACTATTAATAGGAAATTATTGCAATGCAACTTTAAGAGAACATATTTTTACCCTTTGACCATTTGTCCACAGATATAGGCTAATGATCAACCACGTTATTAATTTATAAGTCTTTATTGTCTTTATTCATCTTATTAATATTTCAACATGGTACCAAAGTTAACCAAACAAAAAATGCAAGTTTAAATTCCAATTGCCACCAAAATGAAAAGGGTATTTCTCGTGATAAGCTTAACAAAAAAAATACCATGGGCATGTTAAAAACAACTAAATAACAAATTGAAATTAAATAACAAATTGAATATTAAAATGACGCATCTCTTTAATAACTTCAACTTTTAGATGAGATGATTATGCAATAGTTTTCAGAGTTGGTTTTAAGCTTGTTTAGTTTGCCATGGCCCAAAGTCAAATGCCATGCAATTTAAGATTAACTTAATACATAAATTACAACTGATTTCAATTTATTTGTGCATGATGCTTTTCTTTTTGGTTAAGTTGATACCCCTAATGATAGCTAATTGAAAACACAAAGAAAGATTTGATTTTTCATGATTCCAATCAAATTTTCATATTTAACTTTAGAGGGAGTGTAACAAAATCAAACTTGATTGGACCTGATTTGATTAGATGAAATTCAATTATATCTATAAGATACAAAATATGATATAATACAATTCTATTAATTTGTTTCTATTATTAGATTTTACATGTCTCACCTATAAATATGTTGTTATTTTTATGGTCCATATTAAAATATAGGCTAATTCGTTGTATTGCGTAATTATTAGACTTTATAGTCCTTTTTGCATGTGCCAATAAATATTGGTTAAATGGTTGTACTGCGTAATTCTAGTTTTATTTTTGTCTCTCCTAATCTTATTAAAATTTCAATAAAATCCTATATCATTCCATGCAGGTGAGGCAGGCTAAATAAATCGGCCTCCAAGCCCATTGATGGCTGTCTTCAAGTCTTCAACCCATTTTGTTCTTTTTCTTTCCCAAAAAAAAAAAAAAATTCAATTTCAATTAATTCCACAGCCATGAGACAACTAAAATTTGTTGCAGAGAAAACGCATTAAAATGCATTTCTAAGTTAATTACAGTCATCACAGTTCTCTTCCCTATTAGACAGATTCTCACATGAGAACAGATGAAGCAATGATTTGTGCTAGGAACTGATTCTTTCTAACAAACAGAACAACTTTCTAAAATGGAAAGAGAAGCTTAGAGGATTATGCCCTAACTCCCTACAAAACTAGAAGGGGTCTAAGGTTGCAACAAGGTTCAAGATATTTGCCAATCCATAATTAGATTACCCTTGACAGTTCAGACTTATTATAATGACACAAAGAATTATTCTTGAACATATATGAATGAAAACTTACTCCCTGGGGACAAAAAGGTATCCTAGGTGGAGAACATCATTCACCAGATAGTTCATTAGTACAAGAATCGTCACCCAATTTTCAGTAAAAGGGTAAGGTGACCCCCACCCCACCAAGCCAAAAAAAACCCTTTAATCATTTGCAGCATACTATAGGTCCACTAGTTCATAAATTAGATATTACTAAGCCCCTTGTGATGATTCAAGCATATTAATAGCTCAAAAAATATTAGTACTTAGAATCCTTTCCATAACTTACAACATCATTTCAAAACTTAGAAGTGCTAAGGGTTGCAAATTACCTCTAAATTTGGCCATTGAAGCATTTCTTCAGCTAGCACTTGCAAAGCGTTTCGATCTTTTGGGATTTGTCCTTCGTTTACCTAAGAGAAAGTCAAATCCATGTTGAATTATAAAATAAACTTGTGAAATAAATCAGTTTAATGGCACTTACAATATAAATGACTTTTCTGTTGATGGAAATCTATTTGTTCATTGTTCTGAGTACAAAGTGACTAGACTAGTGATATTTCAATTTTTCTTGCTAAAGGAACAACAAGAATTCAAACATAGTATATGCTTTTAAATCAATGATATTAAATTCCATGCTTAACCATATGATTATGCCTGAGTCATTATACTCTTTCTATTGAGTAGGACAGTCCAATGCATTAAAATTTGTCTGTTTTCACCTGTCATTATCACACCCCTTAAGGGTATTCAAATTGCTACACATAAGAAGCCAATTGAGTCAACATGCTTATGATGCCCAATTTAGATTGAAGTTTGTCTACGCAACAGAAACAATGAATCTTTCAATGTTATGGGAACCACCATTCAACAACTAAAATAATTTTTTTAAAAAAAACATCTTAAACGAGCTAAACAAAAGTTGCAGCATCATATTGTATCTGTACCATAAAGAGTAAAAATAAGAGGATATCAGGAGACAAGATGGACAGTGAATGATTTATCAATCACCAAACATATAAAGCACCTTCAGTATTTATGCTCTTTCGTTACGGCTGAAACTATGATTTGGCACTCCCCATTATACGAATTAAGTGGGATTAGAAGGATTGTTAGTAAATTACCTCTCTCAATTAAAACTAAACTGAAAGTTTCCTTCTAAAAATTACCCACACAGACAACTTCAAATTTTTTATTTTCACCCTTTAAATCAATCTCTTTCCCTGCCCTGTGATTTTTCTCCCTCTACTCAAGTACTCTTCGGAGTGATCTATGTTCCAATTCTGATTTCATCCTTTAGGTAAGCCAACTTCAAATTGTTGATCTTCACCCTCGAACCAATCTCTTTCCCAGTTTTTTGAATTCCCCCCTCCACTGGATTACACTTTGGATCAATCTACGTTCCAATTCCAACTTCATTCTTTTGGCTCATACTATGGGAAAAAATGAAAATAACAAGAACAAGGGACATAACTCAGCAACATAGCAATTTCAGGATTTGTATGACTGCTACCATATATAACTGATTAATACTTCTCTAGCACATATAAAAACTCCATTTGCACTGTAAACATTAAGATAAAACATTTAGATAGGAAGATACCCATTTTCCCTTCTCAATTGTGCAACAGGTTCTCTGTTTGAAAATATTTGAGCTTCAATTTCACAGAAATCTGCTCAGTTAATTGGAGAGTTCATTAGCATTCTACCCTGATCTAATTATCATAACAAAGTTTCGACGTACTAAACTACTAATGTAATGGATTCTGAAAAGCCTTTTTCTCCATTCCATGTAAATAAGTGAAAATGGGCTCTTAAATTCTAACAGGTGTGTGGGGAGAACAAGATGCCACCATGGCACAAAGGATACAGTCTTACTGCTCAAGTTCCAACCTTGAGTACTGATCAAGTTCTAGTGCAATTGCATTATGTAGTTGTTGGCTTTATATTATACTGAATACATCTTTATAGCCTTATCCTAAGCCTCCTAACAACTAGATTGCTTTGTAAAACCTAAATTCTTTGGGAATTCACATAAACATGCTGCAGTAGGGCTTCCTCCACAGTTTATTCAGATTCTTTGAATTAATAGTTTTTCTATTATTTATATGATGATTTTTCGGAGGGAAAGACGGGTGTTCGTTAGCTTAACACTTGAAAAACCTAAATTGTCGATTATAAGATATAGCATGCTTGATCATGTTGAATTGTTTATAGCTTATCGAATTTATAGGCAAGGACGTGACAAAATTTTAAGTTAGTTGAACTCTTGTGAACTTTTACTCAATGTTTTACAACTATTGAGCTTAATTCTTCATTTCAGGTAACAAGCCCAATTTTTAACTTTAGGTATCCGACTTTTGTATACTGAAAGTATTCTTAACAATTTTGCCCTAGCTTGTACTGGATTTATAACTTTTGTCATTTGGCAATGTGAAAGTAATATTGTCATTTAATGCAGAACTAAGGTGTATTGCAAATTGTAGAACTTAGCTAAGAGCTAAGCTACTTGGCTGAGAAATAAAAGATTTTTCATTTATGAAACTTGCTTTGGATAACTTAAATAGCATAAATACAAACGCTTTTACGACTTATCTATAATATTTACAATTTGTTTTCTCACATTATTTTGATCACAATATTCTTTATCAATAAAAAATTGTATAATATATTTATTTCTTGCCCCAATTCACATGCAGCAGAACCCGATAGCTTAAAATTGGTATGTCATTGTTATTTCAAACACACTGACTGTGTTCGGAACACTAGCTATATAGATAAAGTCAATTAAGTTAAAATGCTTATGATGCCTTTTTCTGAAGAAAGTTTGTCCATGAAACAGATAACAAATCTTTCAATGTTAAGGGAAGACAAAATTCAATAATTAAACTCCGTTCAATATCATCTAAAACAAGGTAAACAAAATTTTCTGCATGGTTATGTCTTCGGACCATAAAGAGCAAAAAGTATACGAGCATCTCAGCAGAAAAGGTAGGCAGTGCATAATTTACTGAAAATATAATCGAAGATATGTAAAACTCCTCCATTACTTATAGAAACGTGAGAAACTGCTCATGTGAAAAATTGCGCAACGGAAGCAGAGAGAGAAAAGGAAGATACTTGTACTAAAGCCGCGGCTAGATCATCCCTGGTGGGAGCATTTTCATCATCAATTCCCAACAGACGCCTCCTCTCAACATCTCTGGGGTCTTCGATCATCATAGTTAATTTCACCTACAACCCCCAAATGTGTTTAGCTCGTCGTAACATATAGGGAGGTCTAAAGTATACGGTCTGCCAGAGCCGAGTCTGCCCAATGTCTAAAGAGAGGTTGCAATTAGAAAATTGATCAAAAGACAAATAGAACAAACCTCATTGAAGTTCATATCTCTGTTCTTCCTGAGAAGCTCCAAAACCTAAATGGAGAACTTCGCTAATAAATAGTATGAAGAACACAGTAAAATTGAAAACTTAGAAATGGAAATGAGGAAGTAACTGTTCTAATTTGTGAGACGTATTCAAGGTCCTGTGGATCTGGGTCGGCACCAGGTTCAGCTCGTTCTTGGGTGGGTAGGGGAGTGGGAATGGAACCAGAAGTGGAGGGAGGGTCTTCCTGATTAACGAGCACCACCCCTGAGATACGCCCGTTTTCGTGCCGCCGGCCATTTTTGTTGCTGCCAATTGGGAGGTAAGACAGAAGCAGGGTCGGACGGCGGTAGAACAGCAATGGGGCGGCCACCGATGGGGGCTGCAGTACACCGTAAATCCCCATCAACTTCGCAATCCCAACAGGATGCGTCTACTCCGACCAGGCTTTCTTCTGGATTTTTTTTTTCTTTCTTTAAGTAGTATTGTAATTTATATATAACCAGCTTTGGTAAATTCGTAGACTGCGAGACGCTCGGCGATTAATAAAAGCACCAGAGAAATGCTCCAGAATACTCCGACGATAAGATTGTTGGTTTCGGGGGCTGTTGATAATTCCGAAAGAATGGGGCATTTCCCCCTAAATAAGTCAGATATATATACAAGATAAAAATAATAAATTATATATATATTTAATATGTACTAACATATTCATATATATATGTATGTATGTATGTATGTATGTATGTATATGTATGTATATGAATATAAGTAAAAAGATTATATAAATAATCATAAAATTGATTATAAATATATATAATAATTAAAAAATAATTAATTAATTATAAAAATAAAAAAATAATTTAAAATTAAATAAAAATTATATAATAACATATTTGATTCCTTATGCTTTTTGAGTAGGTATAGAATAGAAAATCAGTAGCAAAACACACCCAGCCGTTGCATCCAAACAAATGTGATGGACAATGAGCATTGTAACAAAAAACACGATATCCAATCTTGACTATTGTTATATCCCTCCTTGTTATTATTAGTTGATATCGTATATTGCTATACTTAAGTAAAATTATTATAAATAATTTTATTAATTATATTTTTAAAATATTAAAATATCATAATAAATAAAAATAGATGAAAGAGAGAGGTTAGAGATGAAAATATTTTATATTATTTATAAAAAGAATTTAAAAATTAACAAATATATAAGAAATTAAATTGAGCGACACTCAATATTTGCACAAGCAAATAAAATAATATGCATTCTTTAATATAATAATACCTATAGAAATTATAAGAGAATAAAGGAAATAGATAAATTGAAAAAGAGTAAGATAACACAAGTTAAATTAAAATTGGTGAAAGTAAATAAAACAAATGAAAATTGAGTGAATTGAGTGAAAGAAAATATATATATATATATATATACACATATAATTAAGAAAATTTTAATAATTACACATGGTGCTACTCAAGTCTCTCGTGTTCTAATACATAGTATGGTAATAAATTAATTAATATTGTTTATTAAACATGGATTTTAAGTCATCTATGATAAAGTAGATGAAAACAAGGAACGTCAATGGACCAACTAGTCTGGTTTAACAAATATATAAGAAATTAAATTGAGCGACACTCAATATTTGCACAAGCAAATAAAATAATATGCATTCTTTAATATAATAATACCTATAGAAATTATAAGACAATAAAAGAAATAGATAAATTGAAAAAGAGCAAGATAACACAAGTTAAATTAAAATTGGTGAAAGTAAATGAAACAAATGAAAATTGAGTGAATTGAGTGAAAGAAAAAATATATATATATATATATACACATATAATTAAGAAAATTTTAATAATTACACATGGTGCTACTCAAGTCTCTCGTGTTCTAATACATAGTATGGTAATAAATTAATTAATATTGTTTATTAAACATGGATTTTAAGTCATCTATGATAAAGTAGATGAAAACAAGGAACGTCAATGGGCCAACTAGTCTGGTTCTGATTAATTCGGCCTGTAATCTCTTCGCCCAACCCAATTTTCAGTCAACCGTTGGGCAAGCTTCCGAATTGGATGAACTGTACGGTCACGATTTTGGATTGGCGTGCAAGGGAAGATGGACCTTTCCACCATGGGACTTAAATTAATGGCCTCAATGGCCTCTCAGAGCCTCTTCTGCTGTTCTGCCCTCTGCCTCTCAGCCGTCACTGCGTCGCCCTCTCCTTGTCGGTAGCCGGTGAAGTCAATCCCTCCGATATCTATGTTTTTCGGATCCCCGTCCTTCGATCTTTCTCTTAATCGGAGCAGTTTTCCGATTCGGTGTAGAAACTCCATTCGACTGAGCCAATTTCCGTCCGATGACGTCCGATGCGATGATGAGGCTTGAGACACCGGGCAGATACTAGCCTTTGAGCGACTAGTCGGTGAAGATGGAGGCAGTGATGTCCTGTCCCTACAATAAATTTTACAGAATAGCAGAAAGCCACGGCACGGAAAGGAAAAAGGAGGACGAGGAAGGGGAAGAAGGGAAGAGCGGGGAGAAGAGAAAGAGAACCGAGAAAATAAGTCCTTTTTTTTCATTCAAAAATCCCTCTGGGTTTACAATCTTTGTTTATTTACAATTTATAACTCAATCCTGACTTTCATTATTTTGGCTGTTCCAGATAATGTTCTGAAGGAACAGTTATTTTTCTTCTGTGAACCCGTTGTTTTTCGAGATCTTCGGCTTTTAATTTGCCTTTATGAGCTTTATTATTCACTGGACCCCCTGCTTTGTATTTACATTATTGCCCCTCAATCCCATACGGTTGTATGTACCTGTGGTGATGCCCTTGTTTCTGTGATGTTCTGTGACGTGACAATAAATATTGTGTGTTTTTGTAAACACAATAATAAACTTCAAAGAGTGCCATAATTCTCAATGAGGAAATGTATCATTCCATATGGATTGAGAATTTTTTGTGGTCAAGTATCCACAGTCTATTTTACCGAAGTTGACTCCGGCAATCAAAATGATGCAATCAACCAATGACTTAATTAAACGAAATTAATGAATGACTAACTAATTAATCAAGCAGAACAAACAAGTATCGTAGGTGAAGAATTTAATTTATCAATGCGTTTTGAGTCATCGAATCCGCTTGTGCTCACCGCTCACCATGGCTATTTGCCTTCATTAGTACCCTATCGATCAGATACTAGTTAAGACTGCGCATGAGTCCCCTTTTCATTCCGCGGACAGCCCAAAAATTTTACGTGAATTTACTAATGCTTTGATTCCTATGCATCTCTATTTGCGCAAAATGCACAGGGTATGTTTGATTTCTTATCAAGGCGGGTAAAAAAACTTTTGGGACTTGAGTTAGAGAAAAATTTGTGTTTGGTATTCAGATTTGTGTAGGTAGAAAATTAATAATTATATATATTGAATGTGTAATATGAATGAATAATGTGATAGTATATACATTTATAAAGTATAAAAAATAAATTTAAATAGAAAAATTTTATATAAGTATTAATTTAATCGTGAATAGATATAATAATTGAAATATAATTAGTTAATTATAAAAGTTAATAGATAAAAAATTTTAAATTTGAATATGAATGAAATTTGTATAGTAATATATTTAGCCAATAAAATTTTTTAGTGAGTGTGAATAGGAAACAATAAGGAACACAACCATGTCATTTTATTTTTCAAAAATTTCATCGTGCTGGCGAGTGGCGACCCTCCTTGCACGAGTCACTGTGCCTCCGTGTCTAAAGCAATCTTAATTCTTGCGATTCCTCGCAACTTTACAAGATCAATGTTACAAAATTCCTTACACTCGGCAATCGATCTACGTCATAGGATTGATAAAACTGGGAGTTCCGCCATGGGCAATGATTGCTCTCAACATCTTTACATTGCCGACATTTATCAAAAAAAATATTATATAAAAATATAACAAAGGTTCTATAAAAATATAAAATAAATATTCATGTTTTATAACGTATAAATAAAAAAAAATAAAAGATATGCTTAAGTATTTTCTCAAAAAATATAAAAAAATGAAATCAAAATTTAGAAATTCAAATTTCCAAAAAATATATTTTCGAAAAGGCAAAAAATAAAAACTTATTATCATATAAGAGCTAAAAATTTTAAGCTATATGTTTTTTTTTCAAAAAACAATTTTTAAATTCAGTTTCATTTTTTGTTTTTTTATAATTCTAGAGAGCATATTTAGTAAATATTATAAGTTATAAAGTTATATTTGGTATTTTAAATTTTAAATATTTTATTTTTATATTTTTGAAACTCATCTTTTTAAATGCTTTAAATATATATTATACAAACTTTCTTGGAAATATGTTTTGAATTAACAATTTTTAAATTTTATAGAACTAAAAACTTTCTTTAAAAACATACCATTCACAAAATATATAGTTTCATATTTTTGATAATATATTTGGAATAAATTAAAATTTGAATTTAGTATATATTTTATAATTTACAATTGAGCTCGTCATTATGAAACTGACATGCATTCATGAATAAAAAAGTTAGTTATTTAAAAACGTAGACATTTTCAACCTTTATATTTTTTGGCCATGTATGCGAAATCGCGGAAATCGGTCAATCAAACGGAGTTCTGCATAAGTTAAACGGGAGAGGTATGTGTGACTTGTGAGTAGCCCTAAGCTCACCGTATAGCAGTTTCCACTTTCCAGAGGCAGTGTATGGCGGTTTCTGAAAATGGTCGGTGGAGGTCAACTAGCAAATATATATATTTTTTATAATTCTGTTCTTTCTGACATTAAAATTTTCAAACCCAGATTAAATTATTGAAAACCACTAACATATATAATTTTCCATTCGCAATTTGCAACCAATTAACACACACGGTCCGTGTTTACTACTCCCCGCCCGAGGAAAGGAAAACCGTGGGCAGTCGAGTCTAATATCGTGTGTGCCTCGCCAACGTTAAACAAACAAACAAGATGCTGACCGTTGGATGTTGGCATCCACACGTCTTATCATCAGTAGCTGCAGCTGCAATTCACTTTATCCCCTAGTCCTTCCGAGCTGCGCCAACGACCAAACACCTTACCGGCAATGGTGACCCCTGCACCCACCTCGATACCATCTTCCTCTTCGTCTTCTCACCCTTCTATTGCCGTGTTGCCTTTATCCTATTCCATCACTGTCCGCTCTCCCCGCAGTTTCAGTTTCCCCCTTCTCTCAAGAACGTGGGTGAAAAATTCATCTCTTCGACTCCAGGCATCGTCGTCTCATTCCTCATCCCCAATGTTTGAAAAGGAAACCCCCGAGGCGCAAAGGCCTCCCACTTTCCTCCGAGAAACAGACGATAATGCTTCCAATTCGACCGATTCTATTAGAGCGAGATTCGAGAAAATGATAAGGGAGGTACAGGACTCTGTGTGCTCTGCCATTGAGTCCGTGGACGGTGGTGGCAAGTTCAAAGAAGATGTGTGGTCCAGGCCTGGTGGCGGCGGTGGAATCAGCAGGGTCTTGCAGGATGGAGCCGTTTGGGAAAAGGCCGGTGTCAATGTTTCTGTTGTTTACGGAGTTATGCCTCCGGAGGCTTATAGGGCAGCGAAACCCACTGAAAATGGCAATGTCAAGGCTGGCCCTGTTCCGTTTTTCGCCGCTGGCATCAGCTCGGTATATTCCCCACCGTCTACGTTTTCTTAGAAACAGTTTTACTTTCCTTGCTTGTCAGTTATCTGCTTGATTATGTCTAATTGAACTTAATAATTAAAACTGTCATATTCATATTACTACACAATTCTTAATTCAACTATAAATTGGATTCAGTTTATGGTGAATAAGCTATGACAGTTTAATGAAGAGCTCTTGGATTTGATAAACGGATTTGTATTTTGGATCTTTTATTTTCCTGTCATATTTGTCTATCCGAAATGATTCATAACCTTTTTCAAATTGACTATACATCCCTAAAATCCCTCTGGGCCACTGTCGTTAATCTGAGATTCAACAAGGGCTTCACTTTATGGCTTTGTGACATTTGATTTGATAATGTATGTGTGGTCTCTATAATTGTTTTTAGTGCTTGTGAGGACTGCAAAACGAAACAAGTTTCTTCCATTCAGAGACTAAATAAATAAATAACCCCTGCATGAATAATACAAATCTAATTACAGTCATGCTCTATGAACATCATTATCTAGATGGATGATGAGTACATGTTCTACTTGATTAAGTTTAAACTCATTTATACTCTTTGTAGAAATTTCTTAGCATATTGCTGCTATGGATGTATTTGTCCTTCACTTTCTGTTGAAGGCAAGGTTCCTAATGAGGCTCTACCTTTTCTGTTATTCAGGTTCTTCACCCGAAGAATCCTTTTGCCCCAACTTTGCATTTTAATTATCGCTATTTTGAGACTGATGCATCAAAAGGTACCATGCTGTCATGTACATTTTCCTGTTCGTGAATTTAACTTATCTCTGAGCACATTTAGTTTCAAGTATGTGTTCATGTGTGATTATCTCCTGTCATATATAAGCAGCTTTGTTTTTAACAAGTGTATATACTGATTATTAGAATTTAAAAGGGGTCAAAAAGACATTGAGGCACTGCTATTGACATAGTTCAACCTTTAGAACTATATCCGTGAATGAATGACCAAGGGCAAATGCTGTTATATATAGGTTAGACGTAAAATATAATTGGAACAAATCAATACAATCATAATATTGTATCTTGCAAGATATGCTCAATCTTCAATATATGATTTGATTTCATCTAATTCAATTACATCTAAGCAAATCAAGTATTATCAAATCCAATTTGATTTTTAATATTCAATCTCTGATTCTCAACACCCAGCTTTTATATTCAAGAGGGAAGATGTAGCTATGCATCTATAGACTCACTTTATAGGTTTTCTCTTGTTCCATCTTGTGATTAAGTGATCATTCTACGAGTGAAGGTTGAATAAAAACAAACTTGTTTTGTTGCTGGTAAAATAAAAATTTTACCAGTAAACCTGCTCTTTTGTCTCCTTTAGCGCCTTCTATATTGATGAAGTATTCTGACTTATGCTTTTCAACCTATGCAGATGCTCCTGGAGCGCCAAAGCAGTGGTGGTTTGGAGGGGGGACTGATTTGACGCCTTCTTACATCTTTGAGGAGGATGTCATGCATTTCCATTTGGTATTAACAACCTGAGTAATAACATATGCACCACGAGTTCAACAGTTATGTTATTTTAACCAAACAGCATAACTTCCTGATCTGAACTTCAACATTTAGTGGTACAATTAGGAACCTTTAATGTTTGGATTGTTTACAATTATTTTGTTCCGCTTCACGAGAGTAAAAAAACTGAATGGTAAATTATGAAAAATTAAAGGTTAGAGCATACATTTTCTTTGAAAATTTTGAACATAAAATGTAACATAATTTGGAAAAATTCCATTTGAACATTTGGTAATTTTTTAAAAATTGATGTGATGTTAGTTATATGTTTCACAGAGCATAGGGATGTAAATGTTCCATACCTGATCTAATAAGCAAGTTTTTTGTAGTTTAAAAAAGAAAGAGGTGTATAGTTTGTAGTTCACTAACTATGACAGGAAGTTCTGTAATTAACCCCAAACTCTAAAGCATATGTGATTTGTTGAATTTTGAACCACTGTGCATTGCTTTGCTTTCGTCTTGCCACAATACCTTTTGTTTCTATATCTTTTCGGAAGAGAAGGTTATGAAACGACTTGCTCATAGCAAAACTGGTTCCACATGTACACTGTTTAATGTTTATGTATGTTATAGGTCCAAAAGACTGCTTGTGACAAGTTCAATAGTGAATTCTATCCTCAGTTCAAGAAATGGTGTGATGATTATTTCTATATCAAGGTATGGATTCTTTGATTGCTTGCTTTTTGTCTTCCATTAGAATAGCATATTGTGCTGCTGGCCCATGTGTGTATCTAAATTTTCAATCTATAGATCATTATTACATTTAAACTTTTACTTTTATCATATACATATTTCGAAATGTATTGCATGCGTGTTTTATTTTATAATTAATA
The DNA here is from genome assembly GCA_019155195.1 of Avicennia marina. Taxonomy (NCBI): domain Eukaryota; kingdom Viridiplantae; phylum Streptophyta; class Magnoliopsida; order Lamiales; family Acanthaceae; genus Avicennia; species Avicennia marina. The sequence goes on from CM032754.1 coordinate 22,542,737, forward strand.
ATGTAGTGAAAATCAATTCTTTTGTATGCTGTATCAAAAGTTATAAAATTTTTTTGTTGCAATGAAAAATAGAACTATGTTAATAGGGATAGGAGAATAAGAGTACTTTAATAAAATATTAATTATTATTATTTTTAAAAATTTTAATAACAATGTAATTATTTTGAAATTTTAATTATATTACAAATTTTATAGAAAGATGATAAAAGAAATAAGATTGAAGTGAAATAAATGGTCAAAAAGAAAATAAATAAACCAATGGGTAGAAAAATGCAAGTTAAAGATAAAGTAAAGTTATTTTAATAGTTTAACAAGGCAACTGAAAATAGTGACTTCAAGGACTTACCCTTGAAAATATAGTATGTGCATTGTATCTATTGTGACCTTCAACCATGCATGTGGCAATAGGTTTGCTTGACATTTTGCCAAACTTCTGGGGGGTGTTGTGTTAATAAAATATACATTTATTTTAGCTGTTATATACTTTGAAAGGAGCCTGCTTGAATTTGGAAACTTTTTGGTAATAAGGTTAAACTGTCCACCCAAATACCAATAAAGTGAGCCATTATAATTATGCCAATAGTAGGTGGTGTTTCTATGAATCTATGCCGAACTTTTTAGGTTATTCATATGCTGGTATCTTTATTTCTATACACTGTGGCATGCTGATTCTTTACCATGGAAAAATATGTCTCACTATACCTTTTTGAAGTTGAAGCACAGTAGTCATGGGACCAGCAGCTCTGCGTTGTCTAGCACTATCAGGACCCCGATTTTATAAAACTTACTGTACTTGCTAACTTTGTGGGGGTGCACCATCTGTAACTCAGCATTTTTTTTTTCATAACTTTTTGTAGTCCAAGATATTATATATTCCGAACATCTTCAGTGTGGTGTGGTTTTCAATGGCTTTTGTGCGAGTTAGAACAAAACATGGTGGAATGGGTTTTTTGGATTGAGAAATAATTGGATTTTTGGATAGAAAAAATCGCTTTCAGGGATTCCTCAAGCCAAATTCCTTTTTCCCCTGTTTGATATATTGAACTCCTACATTTTATTTAGCAGTGAAGCCCACCTCCTTTGTTTTTCACTGTTTTAATGTATCTGCAGCATCGTGGGGAGAGACGTGGTCTTGGTGGTATATTTTTTGATGATTTGAATGCGTATGACCAAGAGATGCTTCTTTCGTTTGCTACTGGTAATTTCCTAGAAAACAACAGATGCTCAGTGATGTATATTCCATGCGTGAGTACTGGTTTTAATGCCATTTCTTTTATGTATAAGCAATTGTATTTGCTACGCTGACAAAGGGTAAGCTCTCAGCATATCTAGTTGATGAAATCAAAGCCATATATTTTCATTTACTTTGTAATCATGATTGCAGAGTGTGCAAATTCTGTGATTCCAGCATATATACCTATCATACAGAGGAGGAAAGATTTGCGGTTTACAGAGAGACACAAGGCATGGCAGCAACTGCGGCGAGGACGCTATGTAGAATTCAACCTGGTAAATTCCTGTAACCAGTATTCCAGGTAAAGGGAAACCAGAAGTTTTTCTAAGTTTTCCCCTTTCTAAGCGTAGGTTTATGATCGCGGAACAACATTTGGTCTGAAGACTGGTGGTAGAATTGAGAGTATTCTTGTCTCACTTCCATTAACTGCACGGTGGGAATATGACCATGTGAGCTCTCTGGTGACTAGTTCTTCACACGAATGTCTTTTATTCTTGTTGTTTTGGTGCGTAGATGCGCGTGTGCTGGTAATTGTATGAAGGACTTATCATAAAAGTTTTATCTATTGTTTTGCTTTCCTTTGCAGCAACCAGAAGAAGGAACTGAGGAATGGAAACTTCTGGATGCCTGTATCAACCCCAAGGACTGGATCTGAGTTTTTTCTTGTTGCAAACTTCTGTGGTCTATTCCCCACGTTTTGTCTTTCCTTGTTATAATTCCCTTATTGTAGTGTATATTAATTCTCAACTTTTTTACTCGTTGTCCAGATAGTCCACCTCATTTATAGGTTGCAATTGTATGCTGATGTGTTTATTTTTGGTCTCTTGGTTTGAACCGGACGTCAATTTGTGTACTCTGTCAGAACTTTAAACTTAGGCAGGTGCCTTGTTGAGCAGCAGATAACGTTTTGGTTTGTGCTCAGGTAGCTTAAACCCCTACCTACTACCTACTGAATTTAATTTAAACAAACATTTTAGAACAATGTTTCTGACAAATAAATTGTGATATTAGAAATTGTTCGCCCGTGGATATGGATTCGTTTCACCGCCTTCATTTCTTTGTATGGGATCCAACGCCGAAGGGCCTGTCATGGGTGGGTTTCACCCATCCCTAGATCCAAAATTAATTATAAGATCCATATCCCCACGCAACATGTGTTATTCAAACCTAGATTCAATGAAGTATATATATATTGGGTCTAAATTGGGTCTGGGTAGTCAAAAACCTGAGTCTGATCAACATGCCTTATTTCATATTATGACGTGTAACTTCTAATCTACTGTTATTATTTATATGCCTTTTTACTTTATTCTTTCGATTTTTATTTATTTTATTCATATATTATTTAAAATTTTCTTTTTAAATTTCTTTTTCTCTTTATTATTTTATGAATTTTATTAATGATATAGAATTCAAAATAAAAATCTTATGACTTATTTACATTAAAACAACATTGAATATCCCTTAATTTTAATTTGTTTTATTTGTTCTTTTAATCTCATTTCAATTTTAGCTTATTTTATTTTGCTTTCTTTAATTTATTTCCTTCTCTCAATTGATATAAATTTGCATTTTGAAAATTTTATTTCTTTATATGATTGTGGGACGTGTCATTATTTCCAAAACAATTTCACAATAAATATTTTGTATTATATTTTTCTTTGAAAATTTTCACTAGTTGAAACAATGATGCCAGTTAACTCTTATTAAAAACAATATTCATCAAAAATATATAATGATTAATTGGTAATAAAATTTAATTATAAAATTAAATTTAAAACATCAATTCCTTTATGTAATTGTACTCTATAAATTTCATAAGCCTTTTTGGTTAAAAATTGTACATTTAAAATTAAATATTTAAAGTCTATTATAAATTTGAATTTAGATTTAAATAATATCCACCCAAAGACAAGACATATACCGCAACCCTCCTCCACTCCTCCATTGGCAAATGCTATTACGCTTGAGCCCCCATATGTTTCAATTCCTTGCCCTCCTTATCTGCCTAACGAAAGAATAACGGGTACGAAACAGTAGTGCAATTACCATAACACCAGCATTGCGCATTTAACATTTTAACTGTAATCATAACTGCATGAAATTATCCCAAATATGCTTAGGATCAACAAACAATCACTTATCTGAGATTCTTCAGTCAAATTGTCATAATTTACACTACAAAATCTTCATGAAAAACAATAACAAGAAGCAATTACTTAAATGATACTCTTCATTCAAATTGTCTTAATTTTACACTACAAAATCTTCATCCAAAATAATCAAACAGCAGGTGACCGTGAAAGCTCCCCTTGGGAATACCATAAAAGAAAATAATCATAAGAAATACATCTACACAAAACATGGAATTGGCGGCAATCCTGAAGCCACAGAGAATGATAAAAACAGCGACATACGAGTTCTGGGCATTTAAAATGGAAGGATTTATAATATTAAGATCAAAATATAAAGAGGTCACAACCCGCTCAATTTCACAGACATTGTGCCGCAACAACAACGTTTCCGTTAAAAAGACCGGAATTCAGCTGCACACCGTGAAAGAAACACCCCGAGAACAGAGAACCCACAACATTACCATGGCTCTACACAGAAATGCTGATGATTTAATCAAACCAGCATGAGTACAAGATGTTACACTTCAAAACTTGCTAATCATTCAAGCATGTAAACCATTGGCATTGCAGTAAATGCCATCCAAAGACCCATTAGTTAATTTAGCTGCTTTCTCATAGAGATGAGATTTTATTGCTGAAGAGCCATTGCTCAGCCTCCACATCCTTGTCGCACCCCTTTTCAAAAGAGCATCCAGCTGGCCAGAAGCTGCTGCTACAAGTCCTATTGTGCAAAAGAGGAACAACAAAAAGTTTTGATTCGTTTGGCAATTCCTTGCGATTTTCCTATCCAAATATATATGCTTGTCTGAATGACATGGGTATAGATCTAAAAAATTATTTTACATTTCTAAGAATAAGAATACAAATACAAGCATGTATCTAGAAGTATCACAAAAGAAAATTGATCTTGCATTTGAGATAGAAGTATGAAGATGAAAGCAAGATCATTTCAAATACTATAACCGATGACATTTTTTTTAATATGCCGGAATGAGAGAAGTGAAAAATAAGAAGGTAAGTGAACTACCTAGGAAGAGGGCAGACGGCTTCCATGGTCTTGATTTAAACTCGGGGTGAAATTGAACACCGACAAAATAAGGGTGATTAGGCAGCTCCACTATCTGCAACAAGCTGTGATTTAAACTCGGACATCCTAAATCTAAAGAGCAATGCAGCAATATCAGAAATTGGCCACCACCACAGTATTATAAGAACTACCTCCATGCGACGGCCACTACCGTCTTTTCCAGCAAAGGAGAGGCCAGCATCTTCAAGTCGCTGAACCATATCAAAATTTACCTAGACAAGATTAAGCTAATTTTTCACTATAAAATCCTATAAATTCAGCAAGATGATGAACAGATTACAGGAATAAGATCTCTATTGTCGATGTGGAAGCACTATAGCTCTAGAAAAGATGGTTTCTTGCACCTCATATCTGTGTCGATGTCTCTCATCAATGAAGCTCCGATTACCATACCTGTCACCAAGTAGATAGTAAGTGGCAATTATCATGATACCAGACACATTCTTTTCTTGCATCCTCCTCAAACTACTTTAGACCTTATCCTAGAGATGTCAAGTTTAGTAGACAGTTCTGGAATATGCTATAACACATCTACAAGCACAAACACTAGATTGCTGTAAGGGAAACGTGGGGGGCTGAATTTCAAGATATCCAGGACCAAGGATGGAGTAAATTAAGACAACAGATATAATATAAAGATGCTGCTGCCTTGCGGGTAATGAAAACTAAAGACCAAATCAAAATGTTACTGAAACAACAGACTTTTTTATTGCTATATATTATTGTGGTAGAAGGAACAAAGAAAGTAGCTTCTTGGCAATGGAGAAGAGCAAAAGAAAAGTTCCATTCAGGTCAACCGTCTTCTACAGAACTCTCAGGTTCAAGGTCAAAGCTCCAAACTCATAGTTCAGAACTTCAGAACTGCAGTCACAATTTGCCAAAACCAGGGAGAAATGGCACAGATGACAAAATTATCTCATGTTTCAAAAATTTCACTTATTAGGATATAGGTGGCTTATTAGGATACAGGTGGCTATCTTAAGTTCATATGCAGTGTTTGAATACAGGAATGTTGCTAGGATTAATTTAGTAATTCCTTATTTAATATTTAGAATCTAAGTCATATCTTTTAGGAGAAATTTTTAAGATTTAATTGTGCATTATAGTTTTCTTATTTCAAAATAATCAATTGGTAATGGGATCTACATCATGCTATTGTGGATATGCTTCAACCTTTGAGCTGCTAAAGCATTTTTCCTGTCTTCATTCTCATTTCCTGTTTCTCCCTTTGCAGCAATTCTTGTTTGCTTTTCTAGTCTAGCATTTTATTAACTTCTTCCCATCCCTTTCAAGTCTTGCCTAATTGAACAATTGAGATAAAGCACCCTTAATTTTACGAACTTTCAGTGTAGGAATTAATTTCACAACCCTAAAACAAATATCTTGAGCCTTTAGTTATGGGGATATGATTTCTCCTAGACATGGTGGTTCAATAACCTATCAAAACAGTCCTCTTTTCTCTCTTTTTAAAGGCCGGAGATTAGAAGATATGAAGACTCACAGCTTGGCAGATTTGCTAGAGGTGCCCTGAAAGTATGTCCTCCTTGATCCGAGACGCATAGTACCTCCCATATGGGTTTTTGAACCCTGTTAAAATATCAACAAAAAGTGAATGGGTAATCAATCAAATGAAATTAATCAGAACCAGATATACTGATGAAATAATCAGATATATAAATTTGACTAAGCAATCTCTGAGGACAATTGTGAGTAAGACATAACCTCTGGCATGAAAATAACACATGGGTTTTGAGTGTTTGGATCAAATTCTGTGCTGTTTGCATTGTTTAGGCCAAGGACTGATCGTGCATACTCAATGACAGCAATTTGCATTCCGAGACATATCCCAAGATATGGAATCTGGTTTTCCCGGGCATATTTTGCAGCCAGAATTTTACCCTCTACTCCCCTGTCACCAAAACCCCCAGGGACTAGTATGGCATCTGCCCCCTATAAAACAAGCATCTCTCAAGAGGGGCTACAGAGTACCAACAATAAAATGTAATGCAAGATAGCTTATTACAAATAGTAGACAGCAAACCGCTAAAGAATAAACTATTCAGACCTCCAGCAATTTCCAAGCACTTTTATAAGAACTGGGATTCTGCAAGTAGTCATAGCCAAGTGGTCAGATAACCATAAATAGTGACCCAACAATGATTATAACAAGAAATTAACCTCTTCTGCAGTTGCATCTTCAAGATCACTAGCTGGCACCCAGTCTACACATAATTTCCTACGACATGCAACAGAAGCATGCAAAAGAGCCTGGAAACAGTTATCAGTGTACTAATTAGCAAATAACATTTCACTAGAAGATATCTTCAACAAATCATAGTAGACATAATAATGACTTGAAATCTGGTGGAAGCACTTCATTTATCCAGCTAGCAACCAATTTGATTGAAAATGGCAACACAACAAGAGACATAAGATAACATGGAATTAATCACCCCTATGTATGAACCCCTATGTATGAACAATATATATGTGTGTGTGTGTGTGTGTGTGTGTGCGTATATATAATATGATATCTTGCAGAAGGCATGAAAACACTGAACTTATAGTCTGATACTGTAATCAAAGCTTTCTGGCATCATTGTAGATACTCATTTTTTCCCAAAACACTGCAATGATTTATGATCTTCATAACACTGCCTACAGATCAATTTGGAAAAAGCCTGTTTTAAATAGACCATTTCAGAAGTAAAACCAATTAAACAGTAATTGTGCACTGAAAGTGGTCAACAATTTTCCAATTTCTTCAAAAGTTTGCAATTAATATATGCTGCTGAAGGACTTCCAAAATCCAGCATTCTCCTATAAGCCTTCACATTCAATTATGACAGAAGAAAACCTGGCAAGACAAATGAAGCTGCATTGTTGCAATTTCAGTGACAACTTCAAGACAGCCATGCTATGGAACTGTCTACTATTTAAGGAAGTGAGAAAACGGTACTGCCAAGTCATATATAATTCAACAGGTTTCCAATGATATTGATAAATATCACTAATGTCAGGAACTTGAATTCGGCCACATCCACTAAGTTCAGGATCATTGAGAGGAACAGAGAATATAATACAGCAGATTTATCTTTGAATTTTCCTACATCCACATGCATCATACATGGTGTTGTAAACCAAAAGACTGTTTAGTTTTGGGAGATGCCCTTAACTTTCCCCAAGATCCCTTGATATGTGTTCAAGCATCTGATGGATTAAATCCAATGTCCAAAGATAAGATTATATAATATTTCCATTAACCACACAATGCCCCTTGAAAACAGTTTTATACTGCAGAATGAAGCCACCAAACAAATAATATTAAGATGCAACCAGCATTTTAATGTAATACTCATTCTGCAATTTGGGAACAACATTTCATTGTGCCTAAACAGAAAAAACTAGATAAAATGAGATCACCTTCAGCACAGAGAGATAAGAATCTGCAAGTCCGGTGTATTTCCCAACCATAGCTATTCTAACCTGTGAAACAAGGGCATGCAATTGAGAAATCAGAGGCAACACAAGAGGCATGACTTCAAATTTGAAAAAAGCAAAAAATGCATCCTACAGGTTCATTCAGTAGATCGCAGAGATCTGCCATGGATGTCCATTCAACCAGTGCCGGTTCCCTAGTGTAACTACACATAATATAATTAAGTATTAATTCTGAATGAAGGCAGTAAATTATTGGGGAAAGCAGAAGGAACAGGAAATCATATCCTACTGAACAGAATGGAAAATATTATGATTGCTAGACGAACCCACTGAGGTTTAGGACCTTCAAAATTGCCTCATGAGCATTTTGATCCTGAGGGAAAGATAAAAGATGTGATGCTACTTGTCCATAGAATTAAAAGTTAAAGCAACATCCAAGTGAAGTGCAGCAGTAGTTACTCTCAAAAGGGAAGGAATATGCCAGATGTTGGAAACATCGTGCAGTGTGATAATGTTCTCTATCTGGAAACACAGAAAAGTATTCAACTCAATATTAAGTAGAACTTTTAATCAGCATAAAAGTTTTTATATACATGATATTGCTTTGTACTACTAAACATAATACCGGAACATGGCAAAAACGTGAAAGCTTTTCTTTGACATGTCCATCAAGTTCCTGCAGAATAAAACTTGCAAAACTCAATATTAAGTAGAATGATGTTTTCTCTCCAGCAGGAAACATATAACTGCATGGGGTATCAATGAGAGATACATGACAAGGTTGCAGAAACCATGCAAAACTCAAAAGCAAAGCTCTTCCTTACTCATCATATAATTAATCAATTCATTAAACTAGCTTAGATTGTGCAAGACATCCTGTGCTTTTCAAGCTCAATTGAGCTAAGCCACACACACACACAGAAAGAGAGAGACAGAAAGACCATTGTGCTGCGGCATGCTAAAATATTCGGAATCAGACCCAAGCTCCTTAGTCCCCTAACACTGTGTTGAGTTGGCTTTGTTTTCTGCCATGAAGAAAGCAATGTCACTCATGTTACAGACAACAATTTATAATACCAATGACACCATTGGGTATCCCCAGTGAAAAACAAAATCACCTGCTCCCCAACAACAGTTAGAACAGGCACCAAACTGACATGTATCAAGCAAAAATTTCCAGCACCTGAAAAGAAGTGGTCAGACTGTGACACAGAGACACTGTCCTATACTAAGCTTCTTGAGAACAGAATTGATGATCATCTGTTGTATGCATAATATTATGAGCAAGAGGAAACAAATATAATCTTACCTACACGTAATGAAAATTGTCCAAAAGCCTCGATGAAGGGCATTGATTCAATATCTCCTGCAATCAGAAAGAAAAGTCCTTAAGAACAACCAATATCTGCTAGATTACTGATACAATGGCATATAATAAGCATCTTATTTACCTATAGTGCCACCCAATTCTATAACACAAACATCAGCTGGACCGTCCTTCCCATCCACTGGGATAGCTGCAACGCGTTCGATCCATTCTTGAATGGCATCAGTTATATGAGGTACAACCTGAAAAAGGGAACTAGTAATTAAAATTGTGCACTACAAAGGATTATACAACAAATGAGCTGGATGAGACAGGATAACAAACCTGAACTGTTTGACCCAGATAATCCCCCTTTCTCTCCTTGTCAATAACAGCCTAAAATCCAGAGATGGATCATTTTAACAAGTCAGTGTTTGGCCAAGGTGACAATGACCTTGAAAAGCATTGAAAAACCATAATCACGTTTAGAAAACAATAAGTCTTAACACTTGCCTGGTAAATTTTTCCGGTCGTGATGTTATTATCCCTTGTCAATGTTGTGTCCAGAAACCGCTCATAATTCCCAAGGTCCAAGTCCACCTACAAAAAGAAATTTAAGTCATTCTTGCCCTCGATAAGATTAGGTTTTCCTCCCGAAACGATAGAAAGATTTCAGGCAAGTCTCAAAGATATACATACATGCCATAGAGAAAAAACTAATTCCTACCGTCTTAAAAGAAATGGTAGTATTGACTTATTCCTGCCTTGTCCAACGACAAGGTGAAGATAACATTGGAATAATCCGACAAAACAGAAGATGAAATGAAAGAATCCAATGAATAACATAAGAAAAAAAATCAGTATTCAACATCCCCAATTTATGAAAAACAATCCACCCCAAACGCCTCAATGAATAAGGTAGAGAAAACTCAATAAGTCAACCCTAAATGCAGCCAGCAACTCAATTTCACTTAATATTCTAATCTAAGTAAAGACAACGTTTTCTGACCTCCCCACCGTCATCTAGAACAAATACTTCTCCGTGTTCGAAAGGGGACATCGTTCCAGCATCAGTATTCAAATAAGGATCTGCAAGGGGGAGAAAGAGAAAAATAACACGTTAGTGTCCTATTTGAAGAAAACTCGAGATAATCTTGGAGAGAGGGTTACCGCGGAGCTAGGAGGGATAACAGAAAAAATCAAGAGACAAAAAACGACAGGGAGAAAAGAAGGGAACAGTAAACAGCAGACTAATGGAGAAAGTTGAAAACTTTGCCATAAAAGTCATAGATTAAGAAAATAAATAAGCATGTAAAAGATAAGCATTGTGGAATAATATTTTGCTTGGAGCTGGAATCAAGTTCCAGGACAAATTTTCCCAAGAAAGGAGACTGTCGGGAGAAGCAAAAGAGCATGAAAAAAAAATATGTTATTCAATTATTGAAGATTTTTCCATGGTTAATGTTTTAAAAAACTTGAAGAGGATGGTGGTGGTGCAGAAAGTAACAAATTGGCTTAATTTTTGAAGCTTTTAGAGACATGCGAGCAGATGACGCTTCTTTCTCCTTTTATCTTTTGACCACCGAAAAGGCTAAAGAAACAAAGAATGGTGCGTATTGCAGTAAAACCAGACAATGTTGTCATCTTAGAACTGTAGGATGCTTCTCCTAGGTATATCTTTGGGCATTCCATCGACGAATAGAAGAAGAAACGGTGATGCGTGAGAAAGAAAAAAATGAAAACATAGAGGCAAGGAAAGAAGAAATGGACCAATCTTGATGGAAGTAACGCGAAGCCCGCAGGCCTTGAGGATAAGACCAATACTGCTGGCGGTGACACCTTTACCCAGGCCGCTAACGACTCCTCCCGTCACCAATACGTACTTCATTTTTTGCGAAAAAATCAAGCAAAGAGAGAGGGCAGTTCGAAGGGTCTTCGTTGAGAAGCTTACAAAGCGCAAAGAGAGAGAGGGAGAGAGTGAGAGAGAGAAGAGAGGGAGAGAGTGAGAGAGAGAGCAAAAACAAGAAAGAGGAGCCCCAATACGTAGAAGAGGAGCGGAGGCGTGGAAGTGAATGAGATTGGGCCTGCAGAGAAGGCAATGGCGGCTTTATAAGCAGGGGGAGGCGAAGGAAGGAAAAATCAGGTTAAAGACACACTTTTTCCAACACACACTTCGATGCTACTGTACGACTCCCCCCCTACTTCGCACAACAATGCCGCCGTCGATCCTTTCCTTGTCGTCGTTCACAACTGTAACAAAACTGCGGTAATTGTGGTGAAATTGTCCTGATAAGTGTATTAAACGCGCTGTATTATTGTGCAGTTACAATGACAAGAAGTTCTGTAAATAAAATAAGTTAATTTTATTTTAAATATTTTAAAGTGTAATTGTGTTTAAATTTAAATTTAATTAATTTTTATAAATTTGATCTCATTATTTCACTCATATTCAATTTAATCTCTAATTTTAAAAGATTAAGGTGAATAATTTTCGAGTAATTATGGGAATTATTATTTGAGCTTGGCACATTAGCACTCCTAGTATTAATCTCTGTGCCAAATAAAAAGAAAGAAATTAAGAAGTTGTATGTATTATAAATCCAAAACTTAAATGAAGTAAGTTTGCATAGTCATTTTTCGTTTGTTTAGTTATACAATTTCGATCTTGTGTATACTGTAACTTCGTAATTTTATATGACAACACCATAGTTGGTTATAACAATCGCTGCGCATGAATTATCAATTTTATTAAAGGAAAACTATTCCACGTGTTTCCTCCATCCACTTTTGACTTTAACGAAAATAGAATAAATTAATAAAGACAAACTAAATAAAGATTATGATATTTACTGTGAATTAAACAGTTTGGTCAAATATAAAAATCTAATTGAAATTATCCTAAAAAACAATGGGTGGCATTACTTAAACCATACATTCTGCAGGTTGGAGTGATGCATCGATATAATCTTAATACCTCATTTTCAATCTAAAATGCAAAATATAAAATAAATCATGCACCAACCAAAGTTAATTTTGTGAATCATAACTTTTTGGGTAGCGATGAACTTTGAATTATAAAAATACTAAAAAATTTTATTTTTTAAACACTTAAAAGAAAGACAAATTTGACAATGCACTCTCTTATGCTGGTAATTAAGGTCATGTTTATTTTTTGTTGACGTCACAAAGACCTAAAAGTGTTATTATAAAAAATTATTTCATCACTCTTGCTATATTAAATTATTTATCATCATTTTAATTATTTTTATCGATATTCTGTTTTATCACAGGTTTGTGTCCATCAAAATAAATATATAATTAGTCTTACTAAACAATTTATTTAACTTAATAATTTATAATACAGCATGACTCACAAGTACAAACGTCTACAATTCTTGCATCTATCTTCAAAGCCTCTTAAATCAAGTCACGAAATAAATCTCAAGTCCCATTTGAAAGCGGATGCCCCAAATGGACTTTTTATTTTTTTTCATTGTTGGCACCAATTTGGACGTCTTTATAAATTGATCTTGTATTTTTATACTATTAATTAAGATATACGTGTGTGTGTGTGCGCGCGCGCGCGCGCGTGTTTCAATTGTTAATAAAATTAAGGTATGCATAAAAACCCACAGTTTCTAATTATCGCAATAATAATGCATTTCAACAAATTCAAAGTCAAATTTAGGATATTTAAATCAAGCATATACTGTATGGATTTATTACGTGTGCGTCTGTGTTGGTCATAGTATTTGTACACTCTAAATATGTCATATTTCCTACATTCTATTTATCTTATTTTTTTCTTAAATATGTTATTTTTATCGAGTAAAAGATTAACTATTGGTGGATCCTTATGACCATGTCAAGAAATGTACTTTTTACCTATTTAAATTGATTCATACTATACATAACTGGATTGATTACGGTTTACCTTCTATAAGAGAATTTACATTTTCGTATTGAGGGACTACCATGAAATTAAGAGGCACAATTGCACTCGTTTAATGATCACATTATATATGCTCAAGTAAGTGTGGAGTTGCAGTAAAGTAAAATACACAGATGATTAAAAATTAGAGAACCACTATAGTGGGTCCATAAAATATTTTTTGATATTATATATTTTGTTAAAATGTAAATGTAATTATTAAATATGTTATTTGAAAAAAAAAACAGCGGTCAATGATATTGTCGACTGATTAAATAGCTAAATTGCTTCACGTTGGAATAATTCTCTTAATTCAAGCCGACGATTCCAGCTGTCAAGCATTATGATCAGCCCAATTTATACCTCATCATCTAATCAACCCTAAACTGGGATACGTGATGACGTGAGTCGATGCCTCTTTAACCATTCGTATACATAACATTGTAACACAATGGAACTTCACTACTGGAAATAATAAACTGTCAGTTTTAAGGCTGGAGGTAAGCTCTTCAACGAAAACTATCTTTTCCAACATTCCCACACTCTGTGCATTGTGCACGATATCAGTAATATTATGCAATTGAGTTTCTTGGTTACTAATATTTTAGCATTCCTATTCAATTCTATTTTATTTTGCCAATTGTTATATATAATATTGTAACTACAAGAAAAGGAAACGAACTCGATGGTTTACAAATCCAGTGCACAGACTGAAGAAAAGGATATTCCAGATAGAAGGTACGATAAATATAATCCTGTCTTTGGATTGCATTGGCTTTCCGAAAGTTCCACGAAAAAAGGTCCAAAAAGAAGTGGGAAGAAAAAGTAAAAATAATAAGAGGACGTTCTCGCTTATACATTGAGATATGGTCAAAGTTCCAAAGGATAAAAGTGTGAAAATCCTTGCATTACCAGAAAAGCCACCAAACACGTTGGGGTTGGGGCCCACGTCCGTTTGATTACACAACTGAGGTTGGGGACGTAACATGATTGCAAATCTCTATATCCTTGAACATGCGGTGGGTTGTTTCTCTTTCTGTTTTTACCAACGGTAGACGTGGGACCCGCCCTATACTCGCAAGGATTGAATCGGTCAAACTATATCGATTAAGAACTTAAAAATTAGAAAACAAATGGCTATATTTGTTTTATAATTATATACTTTCAAAAAATATATTTTCAGTTAGTATATATATTTTTTATCTTGTTCTCTTTTATTTTTTTACCAATTTTGAAATAAAAATATTTAAAAATACACACTATAATTGTAAAATAAATAAAGCCAATAAAACCAAATAAAATTAAATAAAATCACGATTAAACCATTAAATCAGGTGAAACAATCACAATTCATAAAAATCAAATGGTCCAAATTGATTTAAAGACTTTTAAATCTTAATTTTCTTGTTCTTAATTTAATTCCCATTTTTTTTCATAATTTATCTTTAATTTATTCTCTTTTATAAAGAATTTTTCATGAATCAAATAATTTACCTTTTAAAATGTCTGGCAATTAGTGATTTAAACACATATTGAATATATAAGGCATTATTAAAAGTCTATTATATTTTGATTAAATATTTTAATAAGTTTTATTTTTTGTATATTTTTACATTTATTTATTGAATTAATGTTTACTGTTTTTATATTTTTGGTATTTTATTGTATTAGTACAATAAATATAACTAATTAAAAAATTTAAAATTAAATTCAAGTATTTTTCTCAATATTCACCATTTTATGTTTTTATATATTTATTAATATTTATAATAGAAATATTATATTATCCATTCAACCATGATTGAACTACCATTAAACCATTAATCTTTGAACTGATATATTATCTTATTTAATGAACAGTTTGATTTTTAAAACATTGGCTACAACCTACACTACAAATGGACCAATTATAACATCAAGGATGATATAGCAATTTACATTGAGAATTTTTCCCCACTTATTTTTAGTAACGGATTTCTTTCCCTTGACTGTTTTTCTGATTATTAACCAAGTAAAATGTTTTTTTATAGCATTTTATTCATTTTTTCTCTCCTCCAAGTCCTCAAAACAACAAAGTGTAGGGGCGCCCGAAGAGAGGACATGCTTCCCAGAAATATTCATACATGAAAATTGTAATATTCCCTGTATTGAACCTCAACTAAGAAGTTGAGTATCCCAAGGGACGGTGGGACTAAAAATTTTAATTTTACCACAGAAGATATTCATTCCTCCAGCAATTTATATTCATACTGTAAATGAGACAACATTTCATCCAACTCATTATATAATTATTTTTTTAAAAAATGAAAGTACTTTTTAATAAAACGATTAAATGCATTGCTATGTCAGTAGCCGTAAAAATATGAAGAAGTTTATTAAATAATATATTTGTACTTAAATATATGTGTGTGTGTGTGTGCGCGCGCCTCATCAAGGACATTAACTCTTTCATGTGAAATCCGTCCACATGAAAATACTGATGTGCTTGTTTTTATTTTTAAGTGTCTATTTTCGTGTTTTCATTGAAAATTACTTAAAAGTGAAAGACAATGAGAAACAAAATTAGAATTATCATTGGAACGTGTGTTATTTGTTTCAGAAACGGAAAAAGTAACTATTAAAAGCATTAAAGTAGCAGAAAAATTGTAACAGATTAGACAGGTTATGTGGTAAAAAGAGCAGGGTACCAGAAATGAAAAATGGGTAATAAACTCGTATAGTCCTGGACTACTGGCGCGCGCGATGTAGATGAATTGAATAGTGGTTGCATGACTAACGAGTTTGACTGAATTTCCTGGAAAGGGAGGGCGGAGGTTACACGTGGAGCTGACTGTTCCACTCCGCCCGTCGCTGTGCCGCTTTGAGCAATCCCACCGTCCCTGTCAATGAAACTGCATCGGTGGGGTGGGACCCTTACCCCCTGCCACAATTCGGAAACACGTGGTTCCACATAAGATCTGACGTCACACACGACATTTACTAGTGTAGCGTTGGTCGTTGGTTGATTAATGTGGGGGCCTCGCTTTCCCCTCTTGCTTACGTATTCAAGTTGTCTGGAGGTAACAGCCTGGCAGGCGGGGGACCGCTCTCCAATCTTTGGCCTTGCTACATCAATTTAATTACATTATCAACGAAATTTCTTCTCTCCTACAATTTGCACGCCCTATTAATTTGATACCGTGGGAGCCACAAGTGTGAATCCCACTTGCCCACGCTATCTTTTCTACTTCTCCAAACAAGAAGATCCGCATGGTCTGTTACAATGGGAACTTTGTTGCAAGTAAAAATTAGTGCAAAAAAAAGGAAAACGAACAAAATAGTTTTGATCGATAGTATATATATTCGGAAAGTACGTATTTTAATAGAATGAAAGATGAAAGAAGAATGATGCAACCATATGTTTGTTTTGATTTTTAAACGTATGTTTTTAGGTATATTTTTTTCTAAAATTATGTAAAAAAAATAGAAATGGACAAATTTTAAGAGTGTATATATTTTAGGATGAAAAAATGAAATCAAACACAGTCTTTTCTTATCTTCTGTGGTTTAATTAGTTTGATATTAAATTTAATATATCTTTTCAAATGTCTGAAATAAAGCTTTGGGTTGCCAAGTAAATTAATTTTTTAAATATCTGTTTCGTAGTTGCTAAGTAAATTAATTTTTTAAATATCTGTTTCGTTTTTAAGTAATGTGCCGCATCGCCAAACTAACCTGATTAAATATTTTTAAGGATAATAACTTAAAAATATCAAGAAATTTGCATTTTAAGTCTCGTGCACTTCGTATCAAGTTGTAAGGGAGTTAATAATTGAACAAATATAATTACAGAAATTAATTGCATTCAATAACATTCATTTGACGGTTGAAAAGAATTAGGGTAGGCTGCATATTCGTTTGGCTGATCTTTATTTTGGAAATTCCATCAATACCTCTAAAGTTTTGAGACTTTTATTTAACCAGTTTAATAAATATTCATTTTTAAGAAAAGTGATGGATTACACAACGAACATAATATTCAAACTTCAAATTTGAAGTGCGAATGACATTATTCATAATATGAAAAACATGAATACTAAACAAATATTATATAAATAAAATAATATCAAAATAGAATGATTCAATTCCCTAGCCCACTAATCAATATTTGGTTGGTCTTTTTTGTTTTTTATTCGACAAACTATTTGGCAGGTCCTTTACCCACACCAAACTTTTAGTAGGTTTTTCAAATGATTCCTCCCATAGATCTTAGATTTCACCGCACGTCGCATTAAGCAGAGTTGGCGATGAGTCACGGTCTTAACAAATTCTTCATTCCATATTCGAATTCCAAATCTTGACTTTCATCACCCCATGACCGCAACGAAAACCAATTTTCAAACACGTTAATCCAACCTCAAAACCCACTAATTACAAGAAAAAAAATAATAAATAAAATTACAACTTTCCTTTTGACAATTCTCCACAAATTATCAATCATAAATAATTAAAAGGATGCGGTATGACATGATCAGATTGTCATCTAGTGATTATTTTACTCGATAGCACATTTATCTTTAGTTTAATCTGTCCGTTCAAACGAGTGAAAACTTCACCAAAGAACGTAATCGGCATCAACATTATCATTATTATATTGCATAGAGTTGGAGTGCTGCACGTAAGCTTTTCACAAACAAAAACTGATTCAGGAGCGAGAAAAAAAGTAATTACCTCAACAAATATTGTAGTACACAACATAGTTGTAAGTAATGTTGTGAAATCCTACAAGCTTGTGTGTGCCCCCTAGAGTTAACACACCTGATAAGAGGCTTTTTTTTCTTTGGGTAATTTACCTTTCGTATGAAAACTCACTA
This sequence comes from Avicennia marina, assembly GCA_019155195.1. NCBI lineage: Eukaryota > Viridiplantae > Streptophyta > Magnoliopsida > Lamiales > Acanthaceae > Avicennia > Avicennia marina. Next base: position 22,560,724 of record CM032754.1, read on the forward strand.
AGAGTTGCGGGCCATCGCGCCCTAAAAAGAGCAAAACAAAATTTTGGTAGTCTTCCGTGTGAGTGACATTTAATTTTAAGTCAAAAAGGTGTGGGGATTCAACGCCCCTGGTTTCTTTTGTCTTTTCCTCCTCACGTTTAATTGATCTTTCGGTAAGCAACAAAACTATAATTCTGGTCCTCTTCTTCTTGCTTTTTTTATTTTTCTTTTATTATTTTTAAACACAATTATAATCCTTGTTATCACTTACAAGAAACAAGCACATTCTATCTGTGTGCAAAAATAAATAAAATTATTTTTTAATATACTAAAATCTATGATTATTTTAACGATAAATACTATATAAATATCCAATTCATTTTACCTAATTTTAATAATAATAAAAATTATATCATGATATTTTATATTTAATCAAAATTTAAAAATTATAATATTTTTTATTATATGACATATTTTTTTATGTATATACAACGAATCCATATATTTGTGTGAGAAATTTTAAAAGGTGGCAACATAAAAATCAATGCATAAAAGAATGAAAACTATTTAATGGAAGCAAATTATTTTGTTGACTTATTTTCTATTCATCAATTATGATAAAAAGAAATTTTAAAAAAACTTAAAATGATTAAAATAATTTTTAAGAGCATATTGCAAAACGCATTAAATGACTAAAAATTAATTACACGTAACAATATAATAATATACACATACTGCTACCCATATAAATGTAATGACGTCATATCGCCATACTATTTTTTAAATTGCTTTGACTAAAAGTGCCAATGCTTTCTCGTAAATTAGGAATGTATGGATATTTCCACTACCGGATAAGTTTCTTTATTCATGTAGGGACATCAAGAAAGCATTATTGTAATCTCTATCAGATTTATAATTAAAGAGTCATCTCTAGATTGCTTGACGGTGCTCCAAAATATGTAATTTGAAAAATCTCCGGTAATTTATGCTAAATAACATAATTCAAAAGGGGTGAGTGAGAACACTACAAGCCATCATCTGAAATGATCCATTCATCCTTCGATTCAGAAAGTACTGGTGATCAAAGCTTACTCTTGGTTGCAGCATACAATTGTTAATCCCCATATAATGAAAATAAATTATTTTACTTTCACCCAAAAAATTTTAAAATCACATGACCAATTTTTTTTTCCTTTCCCCTTCATTTTGTTGGAGTGGGGTGGAAACAGGCTGGGGGTTGTATTGTAGTCGAGTTTTTTGTCATGATATAAATTTTAAAAAGTTTATTCAACGAAATATGTTGACCTTAAGGCCAGAAAGCATTAAAGCACCAGGAGACGAGAGAGCGGTCGTCTGGTACAACAAACACGAGCCCGACGAGGAGGCGTAGCAGTCTGTTCATGACAGTTTGCCACGTAAGGAGCACGTGCTCTTGGATTTAAACATGGCCCACTTGACCGTTCATTTCTGCCATAAATCTTTTTTGGATATTTGTGTCTTAATATATAAATATCGAACCTGATTTATTCAATTTTTACTGAAAAAATAAAAAAATTATATCATAATTCATATTTTTATTATATGATATGTGTAATAATGACAAATAACTTTAATATTTGATAATTTAAAATAAATTAACGAGAAGTTAAAAAAATGAAAATTCATTGGCTCTTTTTTTCAAATTTAAAAAGAGAATCTGGTGAGTTAATTGAAGTTTGTTCATTTATATAATAACAAACGTATATTTGATAAAATATTAAAAGAATAGAGATAGTTATTGTAAGGTGTGTTCAGTGATACATAGTGTTGATGATGACGAAGATGGCGTGCCTTTTCCATCACTGGTCAAATAGAACTATCAATTAAAATCCTACCAAATAAAATTTAATCATTGTACAACATAGTTAATGTAAGAAATGCAAACACTTATTCATTAAAGCTTATAAGAGACGGTGTTTGGCTAAGCATATTTTTAAAAGCTTGCAAACTTATTTAAAAAATAAGGTAAAAAATATTTGAATAAAAATAATAAGATCATCGTATAAGATTTTGTTAAAATTTATGATTATAGTTACTTATAACGTTTTGTTGTAATAATAATATAAATTAACTAAATATCTTTAATATAATGTAATTGAATATACTTATGTCATTGTTTATATATATAATGAAATAGTTTATAAAATATTTAAAAATAAGTTGAGAAAACTTAACTTGTTTTAACAAATTTGTAAGTTACAAATATCTTATTTTAAGAGTTTATAAGTTATTTTATTAAAAAAATTTATCAACACTTTTGAAAAGCTCATAAATTTTGAAATATTTTATAAAATATTTTGAAAAATTTATAAGTTCATTCAAATTTTTTCTAAATTAGATTTCAAATGTCACTATCTATTGGGAAGGTGTAAGCTCAACCTCAAATTCTAATTGCACCTATTGAATTTGGTGATAAAACTCAACTAAATAGAGAGAGGTGAAGAAGCCACACAACTTGAGAACATTATTTATAGACAATTTTTTTCAGGTCTAGAGCTGCTTAATTGGGGAGAATTGTTTATACACACACACATAAATTACTTTTCTTTTCTCATTCTAGCATAGGATAATTGATTATTTTTTAAACTCTTGCTCATTTTTAACAATCTTTCTTCAAGTATAAATTCTTTAACTTTTTCTCTCTCAATTAAGAATTTTTTAAACTTATTTTCCCTCAATTTGAAACTTTTGAGTATTATGGTCTTACAAAGAGTGCTTCAAAACTCTACCTATCAATTATGTGAATCTTTAATGAGATTAACCAATTACTCTTTCATGTCCATCAAATTTCACAGGCTTTCATGGGATCTCAAGCATCATTTTCATACTTGGCTCAAAGCATAATATTAACTCTGATATCATTTGTTTGAAGATTACAGTAAAATCAAAAGAATAAGAATAAAACAAGAATAAAAATAAAAATTTTTTATCAACTTCCTATATACACATAAACAAAAATTATATAATTTACAAACGATAATGTTGCAAAAAGATTCTTCTCATGAGAAATTTTTTACTCTCAAAATACTTTTGTAATGCATTATAATCTTTTTGAACTCGCAACTCTCTCAAACTCTCTTAATCTTTCAAGTATAACTTGAATACAAGAATAAAACCCTTATTTTTACTTATTTTCTTAAGGAGCTAATGGTTAGTTTTAAAATATTTAATGCTTGAGGTTGATTGTCACCAACCTCATTGCTAACCTCATACATTTGGATAAATTTATTAATCAGATTCATTTATCTAATCACCTTTAAATATATGGGCTTCCAAGGAGGTTTTCGCTCCTTCAAATAGCCAACAACCTAACAATTCATCCCATCGTAGTCTATTTAGAGGAAATTTTAGTAATTTCCTAAAAAAATTTAGTCTTTTCCTTAGGCAGCACTTTAACCATCACATCAACCTTGTTGTTAGCAACATGGATTTTTTCCAAGTAGCATCTTTTGCCTTCAATGTTTGTTGGATCCACTAATAGCGCATGTTTATGTGTTTGGACCTTGAATTTTAATGAAATGTTGACTTCGTAGATGGATGGCATTTTGATTGTCATAACAATCTGGACAACCTTTTTGATTTCATTTAATTCTTGAATGAACTTTCTTATCCAAAGTAGTTATTTACATGCTTTCGTAATTGTTATATATTTTGCTTTTATACTTGAAAGTGAAATGCATCTTTGAAGTTTTCTTTCATAAGATATGATAGCTCTAGCAAACATCATTAAGCATCCAAGAGTTGATTTTCTTGAATCAATATTAACAGCCATGTTCATGTTAATGTGCCCTTCAAATGTTGGGTTATTCCTTTCACAAGTATAGTAAAATCATACTTTATTATTCCTTTTTAAGTATTTTAAAATTCACTTATAAACACTCCCCTTAGTGATCCCTTTGGTGATTTGGACCTTGATCACTATAAGGTTTGGATCAACACACACACACACACATGGTATCGAACTCAAAATGCACATATGCTTAAGTTCAAGTCCACAACCAATTTTTCTCGTTAAGTTGGGACTCTCTCTAAAATATTCTTGATTAATTGAACTCTGCTGTTAAACCTAACAAATCCAGTAAAAAATTTGAGATTGATTTACCAATATAATAGAATTTTAAAATTTCATACATAGTAGAAAAAAGAATCACAATAGCAAGTAATCACCTGTGTATTGAAAAAAACAGATAAAATCTGAATTTATGATTAATAATTTTGATTGATGTTAATGGTGATGCATAATCATTTAAATCCCTTATTAATTTGTAGGTCATTAGTACAAATTTTTTGCTGTGTAATCATGACTTCGTCGACCTTAGAACTGACCCTCATAAAATAGGAGAGTTCGAATAGATGCGAACCATCGAATCCTCAGGATCATTACGTTTGAAGATCCAGCAGACAGACAATACGATCAAACTAGTCACCGAAGCTTAGGCGATAATATTTTGACAAGATCAACGAAGGAGAACGCATAATCTTGGGATAATAGAAAATATGGATTTCTGTTGTAAGTAATGTTTAGTATAAAAAGCCTCGATGCTCTTGAATGATGGAGGAGTTTTCTTCTTTTATGTGAAGAATATATATTAGTGAAAAGATCCAGGCGTCTTTTTAAACCAAACCATGTTCAATACCTTGTCTTTCATTTTTTCAGTAATTTGCCTGTTGTTCCCATTTTTGTATTGTTTTATGCAAATCTGAGATTAATTTCGGTTTGAATCCTGTTTTTTAAGTTAGGTAGCGTCATTGTGATGATAACTCAAATCATATTCCATTTGAATTTTAAAAAAATACATACGTGTTGGTAAGGGAAAGGTAATGCTGCTGGAATTAATGCTAACACGACGGAGGGCATTTTGGCATCCTCACTGTTGCCCGCGTCATCATCTGCAGCTGCAGCTGACTCCCAAAATTTCTTAAAAGCCGACACAACTTCACAGCATCAAGTTAAATACAAATCAATTTTTCTTAAACATATTGATGGGGAGAAAAGGTACGTAGATCAAGTATATCACAGCCACACAGGTTCCCAGATGAGTTTAAGATCAGGAAGATGGGATTAATGGTGGTGGATTCTTTTCGGAAAACCAATTTTTGATTTTTTTTTCAATTCAATTTTCCTTTTTGTTTTGAATGACTTAATTAAATAGTATAGTGTAGATATCTTGTGGAAGGGTCATGCCCTAATTAATTACTGCGCTCTTCTCATACCATATCTTAATTTTCTTTTAAATTACCGATATTCTGAGGAAACAATTAAGTAAGTAAGAAACCTTTCATGCTTGAAAGTAATAATGGAAGGAAAGAAATGGCAGTTGCAGGTTGGAAGAGTCGTGATAATTCATGCCCAATTAGAAAAGGCCGTGGTGGATTGATGGAAGAACGAAGAGTCGCGTCACATCCTTCTATCGATGGGCGGTGACGTAGTAATAATTCAGATTTCAGGGTAGAATTTCTTGCTGGTCCAGCAAGTCACAAGCGCATGTTCTTTTGGCCGCCGCCGCCGTCTGAATCTCAACATGCCGCGTGTGACCATAATTTCACGGTTTAATGCGCTATTTATCCTATATTGTTTTGAGTTCTCTCTTTTTGAACAGTACTATTAAGTGGTTAGATTTATTTCGATTATCACACACACACACACACACACACACACACACATCTTTACTCAAAATTCCTTTTTCTATCATTTATTTTTTTTAATATAGTTTGCATTTACGTATTTTCTTAAATTTTCTCCCTTTCAATTTCTTTTGATTTTTCCCATTTCTCAATGCAAATATTACTAATAATTTTAATTTTAAATAATTTATACTATATTATTAAGTTTCTATTATTAAATGTTTAGACCTATTTTGGCTAGTCATCTGAATTTATACATAAACTCTTACATTAAATTCTTTTTTCTACCTTCTATCTTATTAAATTTTTTCACATTTCAGTTTTTTTTATCTTCTTCGGGTCCTATTTTAAATATTATTTATATTTTCAACTTTAAAGTATATTATTTTTATTATGTAAATTATGATAATTTATAATACTGAATGTGTCAATTTTATTAGTAGAAAATAAAATAAAATTTATTGTATGTACTATCGACATCGCATTTCGTTTTCCCTTAATAGAATACTAATACCTCAAACAAATTTTCTTATGGTACAGCGTGTGTGGGAGGGCAGCGCGTCCGGTCAAGGGTATATTTTTGGTCGATTGGGAAGTAGGACTTGGTAACCACCTTGACCTAGTTATCCAAACAGTTCAAGATTTTGTGCACCCGCACATGGAGACAAGCCATGTGACTGCTGGGCTTAGCCCATCCCACACATGACACGTCTTGTGACACACAAGATAGTTGATTCTCAAATGAAATAAAGGATAATAGAAAACTAAAAAGCATAAAAATAAAGAAATAAAGGATATAAAGATTTTTGTAATGTTTAAGATAAATAAATTTAAGTATTTACAAAGTACTTTTTTATTTTTAAACATTATTAATAAAAATATTTTAAATCTTATTTTGTTGCATATATTTGGTTTATTCATCCCATATTATCACACAACGTCAAAAAAAGTTATTAAAAATTGCACAACTTTACTAAATAGCTTTTTCTATCTTATTTTCAAAAAAATAAAGAATAAGTAAAAACATATGAAAATTCTTTGAAATGTTTAATATAAATAAAACTAAACATTTATAGTACTTTATTGATAAAGTACAAAATTAAAACATATTACAAAAATGTTTAAACCCATATCTTAAATATTTTAAAATATTATTTATTTATTTATTTTTCTTATTATTTTTTTTCATTCAAAAAGTTTTTCCCTTTATTTTGAGTATATTCATATTCTGACATGTGTCAATCGTAACGCATCACAATTGTCCACACCTGACAAATTTCACTAGTGGAATCGAATCTCCCGTGATTGTTGTAAAGCGGTGCCCCACTTCTTCTGTTATTCTCGTAGGCTATGTTTGGAAGAGAGTTTTTGCTGGAAATGATGTTTAGCAAGAATAGTGTTAAAATAAGTAGTATTTTTAGAATAAAGATTTTGATGAGATAAATGGTATGATTTATTGGAATATATATATATAATATATAATAATAATTGAATAATGTAATAATATATAGAGATAATATTCAGTTTTTAGAGTATAAATAAAAATGAATGTGAGTATTTTTATGATGTATAAGTATTAGTTTGATTTAGAATATGTATAATGATTAAAAAATAATTAATTAGTTATATTTGTAAGAGATAAAATTTTTTAAATTTGAATTTGAATGAAAATTTTGTTAAATATTAGGCTTGATAGTATAAGTTTGAGATGATGGTTTGGAAAGAAAAATTAGGTTCCAAACATAGATTAACGCCAACTTTCTTTATCTTGTCTCATTTTTTGCATGGTTAAAGCCTGTTCTTTTTCTTTTTCCCCCTATTTCCTTAAAAGGGCAATGTATGTGGCGTAAGTGGACATGAATACAACATTTTCAAAAGTTTTGAAATACGGAAAGAAGCTCCTATGCACGTGTAGTTTTAAATGCACACACATGTAACTAAATTGACAATGAAATAATAGATTTATTTCACTAACAACATCAAAAATTTCTGCCTCTTTGTTAAGGACATAAATTGTAAATTTTTTTTCCTAAAAATTAATTATTTTATGCCTATTTTATGTTTAAAAGTGTGTCATAATCATATATTTTTATTTATAAAGTTTAGGTGTAAAGTGCAAAAAGGAGAAAGCGGATAATTTGAAAATAAATTTGACATTGTTTAAATCAAGCATATTTCTCTCCTGACCTTTAATTGAGATGTTAGAAGATGCTATAGAAAGCCAAGAAGAAAGAGTTACAACTTTCCTGCATTGACTTTTGAGAGATTCAGTTTGTCTCTAGGCGAAAATTAGCCATAAAGTTGCTTACAAATAAAAAATGAAACGATGAGACTACCAAACACATGCGGAAAATTCATTATCATGAATTGATAAGCCCCCAATCACTCAAAAGAGCATTCTTCAAGCAGAAGTTGATAGGAAAAGAGATGATTTATTAGGGGGATTCGTTGAAGATCATTGAAAAAGCTGAAGAACGAGGAGTTGCAGCAAAGGGATTGAAGATTCAGTCTAGATGGCTTGAGTTTTTCTATTCTTTAATCTTGCTCTCTAATGTATTTGGATTTCAAGATAATTTTTGTGGTGTAAATTATATATAGAGATTCAGGGTTTAAGGTTAGAATTGTCTGGAGAAGCTACAAGTATTGAGACATGAGAATGTTTTTGAAGTTTAAAAATGCATAAAGAATGTGCAACTATGTTAGGAAAATATAAAAGGGAGTCCGTACATCTTTGCGAGAAAAAAAAATTCTTAGTAACAAAAAAGTGTGAAAAAGAGTACTCAATCCCATGCAAACAAGCTCTGAATTTCTTACGATGAAAACAAGATAAGGAGTACTATTTCTTTACAAATACAAGAATCCAAAATTAGGGTAGCTAACGGAATCAGTTGACGCAGACGTCCGACATGACAAAGAGGAGTCGCTGGCAATTCCAACTAGACCAATAACTAGGGCACGGGCAAAAAGACTTAAAGAAGCCATTAACGTTTTGGTGCGCGAAATTCAAGAAGATGTCACGCGTGGATGCAAATTCGAGGAGCCCGAGGAAGAGAGCAGAGTAAACATCTTGAAATGGATTGAATACTTAAAGACGAAGGAATAAAGAGGGATGATTAATTTAGTTAATTATTTATCCTTCAATTTAGTTTAATTATTTCTCCTTTAATTTAATTTTGGGCCCAGTCAAAATAAGCTCAGTAGGAGCCCGCAGCCAAACTAGGCTAGGGTTTTGACACTATAAATTCATCATGTACCATCAGAATACAATACAGAGTGTTTTCAATTAATTTAGGTTTCTTTTCAATTCTCTGAAGTTGATTCTTTCAATTTCTCATGAGTTTCTATCCTAAATCGAGTCATTCTGAATTGGTTCGAGTGATTCGTAACGTATCAATTAGCACTGATTGTGGTCGTTCTTATCGGGTTTAATCCAATCCTACTACGTTGGGTCGGCGTTCTTCGCCCGGTTCGCGTCCCTGGGGTTATCGGATTCGGGTCCGGTTACACCGTCCTATCCGACGCGATCGTTGATCACGTCAATTTGGTATCAGAGCCATCTTGTGTCGAATTCTAATTCGATACACGATCCGGAGTTTAAAAAAAAAATCATCAAAAAAAAAAAGGGAAGTCCGAGCCGCCGCCGCCGCACCGCATAGAGGGAAATTACGGCCGAATCCACCGCCGTTTCAACCGATTCTTCACCGCAAACGACCCTAGCATCACCGCCGCCGCAAGCCCACCGTCCTCCGCGCCGAATCGCAGCCGGAGGAGGCGCGAATCGACGGCAGAACTGCCGCAAGCCGCACGATTCGCTGAACAAAAAAAAAAAAAAAATGCCATCCCGTCGACTAGTCGCCGTCGCCGTCGCGTCGTCGCGGGGGGTTCGTGGCACGCCTGGGCAGGCCTCACCGGCCACCTTCTGCGCTGACGCCGGCGAAATCAGCGGTTTCGTCACCGCCGCCGCCGCTGTTACAAAAAAAAAAAAAAAAATTCTGTTGGGCCAGAGCAAATTTTTGGGCCAAGTTGTTGACTGGGCCCAAGTGAGCAAAAAAAAAAATCAAAAAAAAATCTGTTGGGCCGAGGTAAAATTTGGGCGGAGTATCTAGTGGGCTGGAAGCAGGATCTGGGCCAGATTGCAACTGGGCCAGGCTTGAGCACAAAAAAAAACTCATTGGGCCGAAAGAATTGAGCTGGACCAGAAGCTGGATGATGAACCCTTAGGTATTTCCAATCGATAAACAACTTGTCCCATTTTACTAATAATATACATTCAATTTAATTTTGGTGGTTAGACTTGAATATTACTGACATTTGATGGTAGGGTTATAGGTATTTCATGTTACATACTTGGAAGTCCTTTCTATCTTATTTTTCTCAGCATATTCTTCATCCTCTCTTAAGCTTTGAGAACCTTTCTTTCAATAGTTTAAATCCAATGCCTTTATCTTTGATAAATTGTGGTGCCTCCTCATTTGGGAAATCCCTGGCCATGTTAAATCCATGTTATATGGGTGGCCGTCTATATGTTACTTGGATTGAGTGGATGCCTATAGTATGGTGGTAGTTTGATTTGTACTACCACTCTTCCAAGGGTAGCCATTGAACCTACTTCTTTGGTTTGGACCCAATCATGTACTTGAGATATACTCTAAGCAGTTAGTTGATACTTTTAGTCTGTACAATTTGTGAGTGGTAGGCAGTGCTTATATTTAGGCTTACTCCCATATAGTTGAAATAAATGATTCCCAATTGGCTTGTGAAAACCTCATTCTAGTAACTTACAATGAACTCAGGCAATCTATGTAGCTTGTAAATGTTGTCCACACATGCTTGTGTGACTTGCATGGCTGTAAAGAAATGTGACAGTGTGACGCGGACGTCCAACATGATAAAGAGGAGTCGCTGGTAATTCCAGCTGGGCCCATAACCACGGGCACGGGCAAAAAGACTTAAAGAAGCCATTAACGTCTTGGTGCACGAAATTCAAGAAGATGTCACGCGTGGATGAAATTCGAGGAGCCCGAGGAAGAGCATAGAGTAAACATCCTGAGATGAATGGAAGACTTGGGGGGCGAAAGGAATAAAATAGGGATGATTAATTTAATTAATTATTTATCATTCAACTTAGTTTAATTATTTCTCTTTTAATTTAATTCTGGGCCCAGTCAAAATAAGCCCAGTAGGAGCCCGCAGCCCAACTAGGTTAGGGTTTTGGCACTATAAATTCCTCATGTACCATCAGATTTCGGATAGAGTGTTTTCAATTAATTCAGGTTTCCTTTCAATTCCCTGAAATTGATCTTTCAGTTTCTCGTGAGTTTCTATCCCAAATCGAGTCATTCCGAATTGGTTCGAGTGATGATTAACGTATCAATCAGCAATCGGTATGCCGATTGTGGCCGTTCTTATCGGGTTCAATCCAATCCTACCACGTTGGGTCGGCGTTCTTCGCCCGGTTCGCGTCCCTGGGGTTATCGGATTCGGGTCCGGTTACACCGTTCCATCTGACGCGATCGTTGATCACGTCAATTTGGTATCAGAGCCATCTTGTGTCGAATTCTAATTCGATACACGATCCGGAGTATCAAAAAAAAAAATCAAAAAAAAAAAGGGGAATTCGCCGCCGCCGTTACCGCCGCCAAAGAAAATTTAAAAAAGAAGACGCCGCTGCCGCCGCCGCCGCAGGAAAGAAAATTAAAAAAAAAAAGGGCGAAATCCGCGTCGCCGCCGCCGCGCCGCAACGAAGAATTGCCGTCGAATCAGCCGCCGTTTCCACCGATTCTTCGCCGCAAACAACCCTAGCATCATCGCCGCCGAAAGCCCACCGTCCTCCGCGCCGAATCGCAGCCGGAGGAGGCGCGAATCGACGGCAGAACCGCCGCGAGCCGCGCGATTCGTAGAATAAAAAAAAAAAAAAATCGCCGTCTGCCGACTAGCCGCCGTCGCCGCCGTCAGGAGGGGTTCGTCCACGCCTGGGCAGCCTCACCGGGAACGCCGGCGAAATCAGCGGTTTCGTCACCGCCGCCGCTGCCGCTCACGAACAAGAAAAAAAAAAATTCGCTTGGGTCGGGGCTTGATTTGGGCCGGAGCAATTTTTTGGGCCAAGTTGCTGATTGGGCCCCAAGTCGGGCAAGAAAATTAAAAAAAAAAAAAATTTCTGTTGGGCCGAGGTTCTCTGGGCCAAACTTATTCTGTTGGGCCGAGTGTCCAGTGGGCCGAGGAAAGAGTTGGGCCGCGTGTCAAGTGGGCTGGAAGCAGGATCTGGGCCAGATTGCAATTGGGCCAGGCTTGAGCACAAAAAAAAATAAAAATCATTGGGCCGAAGGAATTGGGCTGGACTAGAAGCTGTTGCCGGGCTGGACCTTCTGACGTGGTAAGGCCGTGTTTGGTTTCAGTAATTCTGCTTTTTCTAAGGGCCTGTTTGGCTGCAAAATTTTATTTCTGCTTAAGGACCTGTTTGGCTGCAAATTTTTATTTCTGCTTAAGGACCTGTTTGGCTGCAGAATTTTTATTTCTGCTTAAGGGCCTGTTTGGTTATTGAATTTTTTTTTAAAAAAAAAGAAAGAAAAGAAAAGAAGAGGCCAAAAAAAAAAGAAAAAAAAAGAGAGGCCGAAAAAAAAAGAAGAAAAAAGTGACTTCTGTTGTTCATTGATTTTTTAATATTATTGAGATTATATCTGGAATATTGAAGATCGAGATAGTTGCTTATCTCGTAATTTTAGGCCATATCCATCGTACCGAGTGCTTGTATTTTTACATTTGAATCTTGAGACTATTTTGGAATCACACGAGGAGGGCACGAGAAATTGAGACTGGTGAGGAATAAATTGAGAGTGTGTGATACACGAGTGGAGGTAAGAAATGAGTGCCAGAGAGCCTTTACCTGAGAGAAGCGAGGTTGGTGAGGACTTTTATTACTAACAATTACCTGCTATTATTTTTTTTTTGTGTTGTATCACAGACTTCGTGATGGCCAGCCAGTATTCAGGACAGGGTAACAGTCCTGACAAAACTAAATTCCTATTTGAATCCCTCAGTGATGAGTTGAGAAAGCTCACTAGGAGCATGGAGGGCATGCAGGACCGGATGACAGATGTGCACGATCGCTTAGGGCGAGTAGAAGCGTCCCAAGCTGTAACTCTAGAAAGAGACGGTTCGCTGTCCAGACCAGCTGGATGTAGAGGCAGTCCTGTGCCAGGCCGAGCTCGGAGTAGGGATAGACAAGGGCATCATGTCAGACCTGTGAGGCCCGATCGACATGATTATGAGGAGGAGTATGTGTCGAACGAGGACGAGGACTGACACGTGTACGACAATGATCCCAGGAGGCATCGTCGAAGGGACTGTGTAGACGACGAGATACCTAAAGGATTGAAGTTACAGCTGCCACCCTTCCAAGGGCGATCTGATCCCGACGCCTACCTCGAGTGGGAAAAAAAGGTAGAATTAATTTTTGATTGTCATCGCTATTCAGAAAGCCAAAAGGTTAAGTTGGCAGTAGTGGAGTTCATAGATTATGCGATCGTATGGTGGGATCAGTTGTGCACTAACCGGAGGAGAGCTGGAGAGGAGCCCGTGCGTACTTGGATAGAGCTGAAGGCAGTTTTGAGAAGAGGTTTGTACCGAGCCACTACCATTGTGACATGTATCAACAATTGCAGACATTAACGCAGGGAACTCGGAGTGTGGAAAACTATTATAAGGAGCTCGAGATAGCTATGATCCGAGCAGATGTTGTGGAAGATAGTGAGGCCAATATGGCACGTTTTCTGAGTGGATTGCACCGGGACATAGCTGACGTAGTGGAGTTGCAGCATTACGTAGAGATAGAAGAAATGGTGCAAAAGGCGGTTAAGGTAGAGAGGCAGCTGAAAAGGAAGGGTAGGTTCACATCCCAACCTAATACCGCTAGCAGATCCTTCCCCAGAAGAGAGGATAAGGCACCAATGACGAGTGCTACTCGGGCTAGAACTGCACCTAAAGTGGAGGCATCTAAGGTAACAACTCCTACTCCCTCTGGCTCATCTAGCACACGAAATCGGGATATTTTGTGTTTTAAGTGTCAGGGCAGGGGGCATATTGCTTTGCAGTGTCCCAATAAAAGAGCTATGCTACTGTCAGAAAATGGGGACATTGTGACTGATGAGGAGTGTGACAGCAGTGAAGAAATGCCACCATTAGAGGAAGTGCCGTCCGACGAGGAAAGGTTGTGTGAAGAAAGGGGAATTAATTTAGTGGTAATGAGAGCGCTGAGCACCCAAGTGAAGGAGAAGATAGATGAGGCTCAAAGAGAGAATATATTCCATGCGTGCTGCCTGATTAATGGTAAGACTTGCAGTTTGATAGTAGACGGAGGAAGTTGTACGAATGTGGCGAGTAGGACGCTGGTTGAGAGATTGGCATTGCCAATGAAGGATCACCCTAGGCCGTATAAGTTACAGTGGCTTAATAACAGTGGTGAGGTTAAAGTGACGAAGCAGGTGATGATGAGCTTCAAAATAGGATCGTATGAGGATCAAGTGACATGTGACGTAGTGCCTATGCAGGCTTGTCATGTCCTGCTCGGCAGACCGTGGCAATTTGATCGACAGGTGATATACAACGGATTGACTAATCGGTATTCGTTCTTATTCCATGGAAAGAAGGTCACATTGGTTCCCTTAACTCCAAAGCAAGTATACGAAGACCAGTCGTACATGCAGAAGCAGTTTGAGGTGGAAATCGAAAGGAAGAAGAAAAGAAAGAAGGGGTTAAGAGAGAAAGAGCAAAGGAAAGATGAGAGGGGAAAGGATAAGAAGGAGTGCATGATGGCGACTATGAGGGATGTAAGGTTGGCGTTGAGCGCTGAGAAGTCCTTTGTGATGTTGATGTATAAGGAAGCATGTTATATATTTGATGATGTCACATCCTCCCTTCCCTCTGTTATAGTATCTGTTTTGCAGGAATACACTGACGTGTTCCAGAGGAGGTCCCCAAAGGGTTGCCGCCGGTTCGAGGGATAGAACATCACATAGACTTTATCCCGGGGGCATCCATACCCAACAAGCCAGCATACCGAACCAACCCTGAAGAAACCCGAGAGATCCAGAGACAAGTGGAGGAGCTGATGGGTAAAGGCTGGGTTCGAGAAAGTATGAGCCCGTGTGCTGTCCCCGTGCTGCTCGTGCCGAAGAAAGATGGACAATGGCGCATGTGCGTAGATTGTAGAGTTGTTAACGCTATTACGGTAAAGTATCGTCACCCCATACCTCGACTAGATGATTTGCTTGATGAGTTGCATGGTGCTACTATATTCTCTAAAATAGATCTTAAAAGTGGGTACCATCAAATTAGAATGCGTGAGGGGGATGAATGGAAAACAGCCTTTAAAACCAAGTTTGGCTTATATGAATGGTTTGTAATGCCATTTGGACTCACTAATGCTCCTAGCACATTTATGCGCTTAATGAACCATGTTATGCGTGCATTCATTGGCAAGTTTGTTGTAGTGTATTTTGATGACATACTGGTCTATAGCCGCACGATAGCCGAGCATGTTGAGCACATACGTAGCGTACTTGATGTTCTACGACAAGAAAAGCTATATGCCAATATCAAGAAATGTACCTTTTGTACTGACCACTGTGTCTTCCTAGGATTTGTTGTTGGTGTACAGGGAATACAGGTGGATGAAAGCAAAGTAAAGGCCATACAAGAATGGCTAACTCCGACGACAGTATCCGAAGTGAGAAGTTTCCATGGATTGGCTGGTTTCTACAGGAGATTTGTGCAGGATTTCAGCACCATTGCTGCTCCACTCACTGCCATAATTAAGAAGAATGAGAAGTTCTAGTGGGGAGAAGCCCAACAATGAGCGTTTGACACCTTAAAGAATAGGCTTACACATGCTCCTGTACTTTCCTTACCAGATTTTAATAAGGTTTTTGAAATTGAGTGTGATGCTTCTGGTGTAGGTATTGGAGCAGTCCTAATGCAAGACAAGAAGCCCATTGCATACTTCAGTGAGAAACTTAATGGAGCCGCGCTGAATTACCCCACATATGACAAGGAGTTATACTCCTTGGTGCGGGCCTTGGAAACATGGCAACATTACTTGAGGCCAAAGGAATTTGTGATTCACACAGACCACGAATCCCTAAAGCATTTGAAGGGTCAAAGTAAGCTCAGCAAATGGCATGCCAAGTGGGTGTCATTCATTGACACATTCCCTTACGTCATCAAGTACAAAAAGGGTATGGAAAACATAGTTGCTGATGCGATATCCCGTAGATATAATTTACTGAACATGCTAGGCACAAGGTTACTAGGATTTGAGCATATTAAGGAACTTTACCAAAATGATCCTGACTTCGGTCAAGCTTTCGCGCTAACTGAAAAGTGTGCTTATGACAATTATTTTATACATGAGGGTTATTTGTTCTATATTAATAAATTGTGTATTCCACGGTGTTCTCTACGAGAATTGCTTATCCGCGAAGCTCACTGTGGAGGACTGATGGGACACTTCGGTGTCACCAAGACTGTGCTAATTTTGCAGGAACACTTCTACTGGCCAGGACTAAAAGGGGACGTGGAGCGAGTTGTAGAAAGATGCATACGGTGTAAGGAAGCGAAGTCCTGCAACCAGCCCCACGGTATGTATCACCCTTTACCTGTCCCGAATACCCCTTGGACCGACATATCTATGGACTTTGTTTTGGGGTTACCTAGATCTAAAAATGGTAGAGATGCCATCTTTGTGGTCGTAGATAGATTTTCTAAGATGGCTCATTTTATTGCCTGCCATAAAATTAGTGACGCATCCCATGTGGCTGACTTGTTTTTCAAAGAAGTAGTCCACCTACATGGTGTACCAAAAACTATAGTGTCCGATCGTGACGTTAAATTTTTGAGTTATTTTTGGAAAACACTATGGGCTAAATTAGGGACTAAACTACTATTTTCTACAACTTGTCACCCTCAAACCGATGGACAAACTGAAGCTGTTAACCGAACACTCACTACATTACCGCGTGCTGTTATTAGGAAAAATATTAAAAGTTGGGAAGAGAGCTTGCTGCATGTTGAATTTGCTTATAATAGAGCTGTTCATTCTGCTACTAATATGTCTCCGTTTGAAATTATATATGGCTTTAATCCTCTAACACCTTTAGATTTATTGCCATTGCCTGGCAATGAGCATCTGAGTTTAGAAGGCAAAAAGCGAGCCGAGTATGTCAAGCGAATGCATGAACAGGTCAAGCAAAACATCGAGAAAAGGAACGAGTAATATGCCCAGCAGACAAATAAAGGTAGGAAGCGGGTAGTGTTTGAACCTGGAGATTGGGTGTGGGTTCATATGCGAAAGGAGAGGTTTCCCAAGAAACGGAAGTCTAAATTGATGCCTCGAGGAGATGGGCCATTCCGAGTCCTGGAGAGACTCAACGACAACGCCTACAGGCTGGAGTTACCAGGTGAGTTCGGAGTCAGTGCAACTTTTAATGTTTTTGACCTGAGTTTATTTGATGTAGGTGATGAACGGGATTCTGAATCGAGGGCAATTCCTTCTCAAGAGGAGGGGAATGACGCGGACGTCCGACATGACAAAGAGGAGTCGCTGGCAATTTCAGCTAGACCAATAACCAGGGCACGGGCAAAAAGACTTAAAGAAGCCATTAACGTTTTGGTGTACGAAATTCAAGAAGATGTTACGTGTGGATGCAAATTCGAGGAGCCCGAGGAAGAGCGCAGAGTAAACATCTTGAAATGGATTGAATACTTAAGGGCGAAGGAATAAAGAGGGATGATTAATTCAGTTAATTATTTATCCTTCAATTTAGTTTAATTATTTCTCCTTTAATTTAATTCTAAGCCCAGTCAAAATAAGCCCAGTAGGAGCCCGCAGCCCAACTAGGATAGGGTTTTGGCACTATAAATTCATCATGTACCATCAGAATACAATACAGAGTGTTTTAGGGTTTAGGGTTTAGGGTTTAGGGTTTAGG